>CM076575.1:1703797200-1703988841 GCA_034641835.2 Pinus albicaulis | reverse complement strand
CGAACAACCAGTCCTTCCTTTATATTATCCAACAAAATGAAGAGACAAAACCTACAGCAGATCAGCTGTAATATCCTCTATTCTCTCTCACAGTCTCCCTCTCTGTTTCTCGCTCCGAGAATACACACACAATACACAGCCGCAATACAATGCCCCCATATATACAAGGGGGTTGCCTTCTAGGGAAAAAAACCCTAATCTAAACATAACTTCTACCGTCAGATCATTTTCCTAATGAACGGCCTAGATTGACTAGAAATTACTATACTTTTACAAGGCAATTTTACATTTGTTTTTAGCTTCAGGGGCGCTGCCCCCGAACCCCCGCCAGGGGGGGGCTCCGAAAAGCACTACCGCCCCCCCCTGGACCCCCCACGACAGCGATTAAATTTTGGGCGGTGTTGCCACCCCTTTTAAGGTATAGGGGTCCAAAGCTATGATACAAAGTGAACAAGATAATCAGGCTCCACACCCAACAGGCACTATCTTGATATGAATGCCAGGCCTTCAGAAGACCAAGGAGAGCCAGGTCGACCATGTCCTCATCTTCGACAGTCACCCCCACACTTCCCAGCTCATCTCTGCATTGAGTGAACTTCGTGAGGTACTTGGCGATACTCTCGCCTTTTTCCATCTTGATGTTTCTGAGCTTATCTTTGAGCGCCAGCTTCCTTTGGTTGCTCTTACTCTGGAATAGATCCGTCAAAGCTTTCCACATTAAATATGGAGAAGCCTTTCCATGCAGGCTAGATACAATATGATCCTTGACGCCCTCCAAAAGGATCCTTCGACATTTCGCCATCTTCCTTTGCCAAGCTTCGACTTCAGCAGGATCAGTGGGCTTTTGGACATCTGTATCTACGAACTCCTTCAGTCCATTATCTTCTAATACTGCCTCCATGCGATCCTTCCATGCAACATAATTCGAACTGCCTTCAAGAGCATATTCGAGTCGCAAACCATTGAAAGACATTTTCAACTCCGGCACCAAGAAAACAAAACTGCTGCAAAATTCGAATTCCAACTCAAAGCTCAATCGCTCTTGATCTGTGAGAACAAATTATTTCTAGCACAGAGATCAACTGCAGGGGCATTTACTGGATATATCACCTTTCAAAGGAAAGGATGGATCCAGAGGCTACCTGGCCCGCATGCAGACTCTGTCTACCGAAATAAGTTTGTAATCACTGTGATGATCAATCTCTGCTTAAATTGCTTTGATACCATGTAGAAATTTGCTGAATAATGATAATTATCCACCGAGATTATCCTAATCACATATCAATTCGAATTCATATGCAACACATAATCTCTTCCACTCAGATCATCACACATGCGGAAATAAAACAAGCGATAGCACATCAAATCATCACACACATTAACACAGTATGTATGGGGAAATATTATAGCTGAAAACCCCGCAGATATTGTGTATATTATAATGGAGAAAACATGTAACAAAATCAGTACAATACTCCTCACAAGTACTCAGTACTATCTCATGAAGTTACACACAAACTAGCTTGGTTTTGAACAAGTCACAGGTTCAAAAATCATCCACTAATTGCCTGCCTCTATTGCGCAATCAAGGTTGGTCTAATGAGAGATCCAAGGTTCGAATCTCCTTGGCTTGACAGCGCAATCCTCATGGGCAATTTCCTCCAAGTGTGGTGCAAATCTCATGCACAACTAATGTCACAACTGATAGCTATCTCAACTCTTTCATCTACCTCTTTCACTGGTCTCCACTGAACTGTCCATGCACTGTAGTGAACTGATGTGTTCTTGAGTTGAATAATGAGTTAATAATTAGTGAATTAAATAATATTTAATTCACTCCACTCATTACTAGTTGATTAGCTAGTTAAATTAATCTCAACTAGTTCAACTAAGTTAAACCGAACACAACTCCACTAACTATCCCATCAACTCCACCAAACTTATGCCACTGAAGTCCTAACTGAAGTCAACCATGCATGAGCTCACCAAACCCCTAGGAATAGCGTAATTCCTCTGTCAGATGCATGAGCCACTTCCAAGGCTCGAACTGAAGTGCTCCAAGAGAGTAAATTGAAGTTTATAGTCCAAATATTATTAAGGGTAAATAATATTTGACTTCCCTATTTTTAGGATAGGCAGTCTAAAAATAGACTTCGACCTAAATGTCTAAAAATAGAGGTCCATCTATTTTTACCAACATGACCAATGCTCCAAGAATAACATACTGCAACCCCTGAACCATGCTCCATATGTCTAAAAATAGACATAGTCTAAAAATAGACTTTGCGCCAAAATTTGCCTGCGGGCCCACTTAGTGAAGGCGACTTCATTTCACTAAGCTCCATCATCTTGCTGCATTTTCAACATACCAGCCATCAAACATATAATAAAACTTGTAATTTATTATTGGTCTACTGTTATAAAACTCTGCGGAGGCTTACTTTCTAATTGCACTATGGTTATAACCAAAACCTTAAATAAAAGGTCAACCATCAACATTTAAAAAACCACATTGGACCCACATCATACATATATTAACTATCGCCCTCATCCAAGGGCTACAAGTCTATCGCGCTACCCTTCGACCATATTAATTCACAACCTTAATACATATTTAATATATTCTGGACTTTATTCTATCGTAGAACCTCATAACTAAGGTTCCAACCCGACGCATTAAGGTCAACGCTTATAATTCTGACCGTATACATATACCATTCGGACCTTGGTTAATTATCAATCACCACTATATATTAAATTCTGGCCCACACCAACATACGACCCATACCTCTATTAACCATCGACCTGATCGGAGGGTTCATATCCCATCGCGCCGCAACATCCAATCCGACAGATATCACTCAGCCAACTTGCACGGATAGTAATGCGCGATGGCGCGCAGTGGAGGGTGGTTTTGCAATGTTGGTAGGGGACACGTGTCGATCAATCTATGGAATCGATCCCAACTCCTCTAATACCGCTCTCCATATAAGGGTGGTGTGATGAATACCAGAAACCACCGTTACTGTTCACAGCGCTCGTTCTGGGTTCCGCTTATTTAAGCAAGGTTCCGTCCGAATCTCCACACGAATTTTGATTATTCCTCTGGTTTGTTTTCTCGATTGATGTTATGGATAACTTCAATACCATCGCCAACCATTAACACAACAGTGCATTTATACGGCAGACAAAGTATTACTAATTATTGAATGAGTATTACTAACTCTTTCAACAAAACCTTGTTTCGACCCAATCTGGATTCACTGTTCGATCAATGATCATAACAGTCCATGCAGGATCCACTCTATAACTGAATATTAGTCCTTTGTAAAAGCCACCTTAAATCTCTTGAACTTGTTTATTATGTCAATCGAATACGAGTTCTCTGTTCAAAACTAGGGATAATTTCAAACATAGTTCAAACAGTGAATGCCAAGTGATTCAAAGCATATCCAATCTCATTGCATACCATATGGTTCAAAGATGGAATTTAACTCAGAGATCAAGTTCTTCTATTTACATGCAGACTTACATGGATTTATTTTATCAAAAAACCCCTGTTCAAAGTACTGTGTATGGGACAACATTATACACACCAGTTACAGAGTCTCCCATAGATACACATTAATTTCTAACTATGGTCCTTTTCAAGATTAATATTAACCCTGCACTAAATCATCAATTCCTCCACCATATATAGGATTCAATTGTTGCCTAATCTGCAAACTGTATTAAACCCCTAATTCATAAATAAACCTCTGTATTACACTCCTTTAGGCCCTTTCAAATCCACTGCTCTGTCTCTAATTCCTTTGTTGCTTCTGCTTCAATTCCTCTGTTTCTTCTGCTGCCTCTCTGCCCCTTGAATGATGTTTCAGGTGCTCCTCCTTTGTCATCTCCTTTGCCATCAATGACAACATTTCCAACAGTCTCCCCCTTTGGAATTGATGGGAACATACTTCCTCTTCTTGCCTTTTAAAAGCCCCTTTTTGTTTTTCCTCCCCCTTTGACATCAATGGCAAAGGATTGCTCATTTCCTAGTTTTCTTTCTGCATTTCCTCTCTCTGAGTTATGTTTAGGCCCTCTTTTGCTGACTTTGATACCATGCTGCTCCAGACTGATGTACAAGACTTGCTGAGAGAACACTTTGAGGATTATTGGACTTGAATATACACTATAAATTGGTACAATACAAAGTACTGTCTCCTTTCACTAGTATAAGGCTAAAAGTGAGGATAATGACACTTCATAGAACACATTGTACCAGCTTTATCTAATCAGGGATGCATCACTGGATTAACCTAAAATACTGAGAATGCTTCAAATATACTTCAGTCTCTATTTGATGTAGTGTGCCAATACATTTCTGTTGGGGCAGATTGTGGATAGAATATGTCTTCTTCTGCAATACTCACCTGCAGTACCACACTTGTTCAATTATGATAATGATCCCAATATATATTTTATTGCTGTGGTACACCTTTCCTGGTTGTTGGTGATGATATGAGCTAGGTTTCTGACAAAGATATTACTTTTAAAGACTGATAGGTTCTCGTTGTTGATGTGAACAATGAATCAATCCAGAGTTTACAACTTACTGTGAGATTAGGCAACATATTTCAATATGAGAGGCCAAATGACTTTTACTGCTTGCACACTGTATTTTAAAAATAAACCCTTCAATGTACTGGTCAGTTTCACTTATCAACCATGCAGATTTATTAATGACATAATGGAGTATGTATGTCAATAATCAATATCTCTTTAAAGATGGATTACTAGGAAATACTTTGTGCTGAAGTATGCTTGGATGAGCTAATAAAATACTTTTGAGCTTCAATGGTAATCACAACTATTCCTTTAAACTTCAGATACTTTAACTGTTGTGTCATGATGATCTTCCACAAAGCATTTTCATGATGTTTAATTGATATCTTTGTAAACAGAATTCACATGATGTTATAACCGATCTTAAGGAAGAGGCCTTTAAGATATATAAGTGCTGACTTGCGGAAGGCATGCATTTATATATAGAGAAGGATACTGCTTCAAAGTTCAATATAATGCTTCAAGTGTGAACAAAATACTGATCCTTTAGTACTGCTACTGACCTTTTCATGCTGGATGTACTCTTGCCATAACCTTTGATCCTGAGGACCTGTACCACAATGCTGCTCCATGATAACTCTTGATATTCTATTGATAGAAATGCTACCTGTACTTAGTACCAATTGATATTACCTTGATAAAATATGTAGAGCTTTCACTTTAGCTTGCACATTTACCCAAAATTAAGACATCCTTCATAAATTCTATTATTGAGCCCTCCACTGTTTTCAACAACAATCATCAATATACTGAATCTGATCTTGGCCTCATTAATCTTTTCCTTTTTCTGTCATTTTGTTCAGAGGAAGTCATAACATTTTCTTTTCTAGGACTGCTCCAGAATCATTGCTGCTTTATATACACTTTCAACTGTTTTGACGTAATGATCTTTAGAAGGACATCTTCAATTTCTATACTATGAATCTTCATGGGCTGATTACTCAGATATTTGTCACTTATTTGACTTCATTCCTCCAAGGGGACTTTTAATAGATCAATTATGTACTGACATCAAGATAGTAGACTCTTTTCTTACTTAATCTTCTTAATGTGATTCATTGTTAATTCTAGTAGAATGATACACAATGTGATCATCACTTAATGTGATGATGTCTTCCAAGATTACATGTTCATAGCTGATGTTCTCTCTACCACTAAGGCTTCTTATTGTCTTCTCTTCTTTCATCAATCTGTCTGCTACTTAATATTTCAGATGATCTTCTTCCTCTATAGTCTTCTTTTAGAGAAATTTTCTTTCCCTCCCTGATCTTATAACTGTTTTCATTCCAAGGAGCTCTTCTCAGACTACTTTCATGGGGTCTATATATGAACTTCTCTCCCCCTGGGATGTTGCTTCATATTTTTCACTAGATGGATTTGTGCTTTGCTTCCTAGAGCAATGCCCCCTGAGACTATGGAGGATTCGTTATATTATTGAGATAATAGGCTCCCCTTTTCTCTTTTCCTTCCATACTTTATTGGGGTTCATCATAATGTCTGCTCTTCTTTTAGATTCATAGTTTTGATTGATCTGTTTTGATCCCATCATCTGTCTAGAGTTATTTAATGTATATGGCAGATTACAGTCCTTTGATTTGTGACCATGTTTGAGGCATACATAACATCTTGTTTTATCATAGTACATTTGAGTTGATGTAAAATACTTTTATCTCCTTCTTGAATACATTTTACATTCAACAGATTTATGTCCAAAATTATTGCATGCATAACAATAGCCATGGAAATGATTTGTGTACCTGGTGAAGGATTGTATTTTCCATTTGCTTGCTTGAGGGGTTCTACTCTTTTGCTGCATCCTTTGCTGGTTAGACTGGATTGGCTTTGTCTTACAATATGCTACATTATGTCCTGGTTTATGACAAGAGAAACTTGTGCTATTTTTCATCGGAGGAAAGAACCTTCTTTGACATCTTCCAAATTTATTCATTTCATCCTCATGAGTGTATGAGCATTTTTCTGCTGACTGTTTCATCCCTTCATTCTCTATCCTCTCATGTTGCTTCTTGTTTTTGTTTGTTTCTCTGCAACTCATGTTCCTGCTGGTTTCTGCTTCTGGAGAAATTTGTTGAGCTGCTTCACTGTTCTTACAACTTTTACAAAAATGATTTTCCTATTATCTTCAACCTTGGACTTACTGGTTTCACCTTCATATCCTATCCCAGTCTTTATGATAGGTGACCTTTGTGCATTTAGAATCTGGTCCAACTGTCCAGAGCCTTTCATTAGAGGTGTATTCATTAATAGTTCTCTTTGGGCTTTTTCTAAGTTCTTTCTTAGGCTCACTACTTCTTCTTCCAATCTTTCACATTCCTGACTTTTCTCTCTCATTTGTTGCAACAGAGTGTCTTCTATTTTCCTTGCTTCTTCAAGGTGTGTCTTCAGGTCAACAATTTCTTTCTTATCCTCATATTCTCTCTCATCACATATTTGCACCACTGTCTTAAGGTCTTTGTTTTCATTTTTCAATTTTTCTATTTCAGTCAAAGCAGTGTCAAGCTTGGCTTTTTCTTTAGCTATAATTTCTTCATGGTTCTTATCTCCATTCATACTAGTAGGTACTTAATTTGATTGAATATTTTCCTATTGACATGAATTTTTCTTCTTCTTAATTCTCTTATCCTTCTTGTCAGTGCAGTCCTTAGTGTCTACTCCATGTATGAAGTGCAATCTATCGCAAATTTCTTTTGCAGAGGTTAAATCCATTATCAATTGAAGGTCCTTGTTATGAAGATTCTTATATATCACACATTTTTCCTTGGAATTCCTCTGTTGTTCTTTCACCGTGGGGGAGTCTGTGCAGTAACCATCACAAACAAGCTTCCATACCTCAGGTTCATTAGCCATTAAACCTATTTTAACCTTATCTCTCCATTCAGGAAAGTTTGTTGTATTTGGCACAGGTACATTTTGATAGTCCATGACTCAACTAGATCTCCTTCAAGCTATTAATCTTACACCAAAGGAACTGGCTCCAATACCAATTGTTGAACCCTTAGTTAAACTAAGAGGGGGGGGGGGTGAATCAGTTTAACACATACATGGACTTTTAAAACTTTTCTCTTAAAACTTATTTACACCTTCACTTCATAATAAACTTAATATGTGAGCAATCTTTATTAGTGAGTAGCAAGTATCAAATAGATTTGTTAATGTAACAACAGTCTTAATATGTGAGCAATAAGTATTAAGCAGATTAGATAAATCACATCAACACATGCACAGAGACACCAGATATAAGTGGAAACCCATAAAGGGAGAAAACCACATCTTATTATTGTTGTGATGCAAAGGCAAGCTCCAAATCCCTCTCACCACTATTTTTCTGCAGGCACCAACCTACAGGAGGCTCCTCCCTCAATTCTGCAAGCTACAACTTGCAAGGAAGCTCCAACTCCCATCAATTTTCTGCAGGTACCAACCTACAGGAGGCTCCAACCTCAGTCAGCTACAACATACATTTTATCAAGCTACAACTTGATGTGGAAGCACCAACTCCCATCTATTTTCTACAGGCACCAACCTACAGGAGGCTCCTACCTCAGTCAGCTCCAACTGACATCTATCAAGCTACAACTTGATAGGGAAGCTCCAAATTCCTTACTCTTTCAGAAGAAAAACACTTGCTGATTTACCTTGGATATCAGCTCTGTTTTGTTCCTTCTGCTCTGCTGTTCATCTATTCACATATCTACCCTGTATCAACTCTGCATATTCTCAGATTCTCTATCAGATTCTCCTTATTCTCTGCTCAGCTCCTCTTTCTTCTCTGCTCATCTCCTCTTTATTCTCTGCCTCACTGCTTCATTTCTGCATTCTCTTCACTCACTCTCTAACTCTCTAACTCTATTATGCATATCAAGATGATATTACTTATAGAAATTTCTTGATGACTGTTTGTTTTCCTCTAGGAATTTGAAATGGATGGTCATACCCCTTGGTCTTCTGCCTCCTCATTTCTTTTCAGCTCACTCAGAAAAATATAACTATAGGTACTAATTTTAATATTACAATGGGATTTTGTTTTCTTCTGGAGAGTTGCCAATGCATCACAAACATTAAAAAACAATTACAACATTCACATTTTTGGTTACATAAAGACAATTTTACTTAGCCCATATTCTGGCTTTTGACTTTGCTAGCTTTGCCTTTTCTGCTGCTGTTAGATAACTGTTCTGCCTTCTTCTGCTCACTGTCTTCTGCATATTTTCCAGTTTTCTGTGCTTGTACACCTGTCAAATTCATTCCTGTGCATATTCCTGTTCACAGTGATTGTGTGTCTGCTGTATATATATATATATATATATATATATATATATATATATATATAGAGTTGTCTTAGAATATATATATAACTGCTCACTTTAAATCTGGGCAAATTCCAATTCTTTGGTTCCCTTCACTGGCAGTTTAAATAACTGAATGCAGATGCTTTAATATCGCCATGGTCATAAATCCAATATATATGCTCTCTATGCAATTTCAAGCAATTAATGTTCCTTCTCGACATTATTATTTTGATATTCGAACCTTAGAAGCCATAACCCAAATGGTTGGTCTATTCTCCAATACTATGCACAATCTGGGCAACTCACCATAATCTCAATTGACAATTTCAATACTGTGTAGAACTGGTTATAAACCCTCAAGCATATACGATGTTCTTTTTAATAAAACTCAGCCAATGTTCGTTTCAATTTTAGAAGCTTTTCCCAATCCTCATGATTAATATCGATTTACAATTTCACCATATGAGGACCTACTCTTAAGAGTATTCAGATTAATTACTGGAATTTCCTTTAACCCAAAATACCAGCCATCAAACATATAATAAACCTTGTAATTTATTACTAGTCTACTGTTATAAAACTCTGCGGAGGCTTACTTTCTAATTGCACTATGGTTATAACCCAAACCTTAAATAAAAGGTCAACCATCAACGTTTAAAAAACCACATTGGACCCACATCATACATATATTAACTATCGCCCTCATCCAAGGGCTACAAGTCTATCACACTACCGTTCGACCATATTTATTCACAACCTTAATACATCTTTAATATATTCTGGACTTTGTTCTATCGTAGAACCTCATAACTAAGGTTCCAACCCGACGCATTAAGGTCAACGCTTATAATTCCGACCGTATACATATACCATTCGGACCTTGGTTAATTATCAATCACCACTATATATTAAAGTCTGGCCCACACCAACATATGACCCATACCTCTATTAACCGTCGACTCGATTGGAGGGTTCATATCCCATCACGCCGCAACATCCAATCCGATGGATATCGCTCAACCAACTTGCACAGACAGTAATGCGCGATGGCGCGCAGTGGACGGTGGTTTTGCAATGTTGGTCGGGGACACGCGTCGATCAATCTATGGAATCTCTCCCAACTCCTCTAATACTGCTCTCCGTATAAGGGTGGTGTGATGAATACCAGAAACCACTGTTGCTGTTCACAGTGCTCGTTCTGGGTTTCGCTTATTTACACAAGGTTCTGTCCGAATCTCCACGTGAATTTTGATTATTCCTCCATTTTGTTTTCTCCGTTGATGTTATGGATAAATTCACTACCATCTCCAACCATTAACACAACAGCGCATTTATACGACAGATGAAGTATTACTAATTCTTGAAAGAGTATTACTAACTCTTTCAACAAAACCTTGTTTTGACCCGATCTGGATTCACTGTTCGATCAATGATCGTAATAGTCCATGCAGGATCCACTCTATAACTGAATATTAGTCCTTTGTAAAAGCCACCTTAAATCTCTTGAACTTGTTTATTATGTCAATCGAATACGAGTGCTCTGTTCGAAACTGGGGATAATTTCAAACATAATTCAAACAGTGAATGCCAACTGATTCAAAGCATATCCAATCTCATTGCATACCATATGGTTCAAAGATGGAATTTAACTCAGAGATCGAGTTCTTCTATTTACATGCAGACTTACATGGATTTATTTTATCAGCAAAGGCTCACTGGCATCAGAGAAATTTTCTCCAATAATGGGTTGTGATTGAATGGTACTATCCCGATCACAACATTATTCAGTCCACAGGTAAACATGATACCTCTTCCATCAGATCATCACACATGGCGAAATAAAACAAGCTATAAGACATCAAATCATCACACACATTGCAACACGCAAGATGTATGGGGAAAGCTTATAGCTTAAAACCCCACAGCTATTGTGTATATTATAATGGAGAAAACATGTAACAAACTCAGTACAATACTCCTCAAAAGTACTCAGTACTATCTCATGAAGTTACACACAAACTAGCTTGGTTTTGAACAAGTCACGGGTTCAAAACACATCCACTAATTGCCTGCCTCTATTGCGCAATCATGGCCTGTATAAATAGAGATCCAAGGTTAGAATCTCCTTGGCTTGACAAAACAATCATCATGGGAAATTGCCTCCATGTGTGGTGCAAATCTCATGCACAACTGATGTCACAACTCATAGTTGTACTCACCCTTTCATCTACCTCTTTCACTGGTCTCCACTGAACTGTCCATGCACTGTAGTGAACTGATGTGTTCTTGAGTTGAATAATGAGTTACTAATTAATGAATTAAATAATATTTAATCCACTCCACTCATTACTAGTTGATTAGCTAGTTAAACTAATCTCAACTAGTTCAACTAAGTTAAACCGAACACAACTCCACCAACTGTCTCATCAACTCCACCAAACTTCTGCCACTGAAGTCCTAACTGAAGTCAACCATGCATGAGCTCACCAAACCCTTAGGAATATCATAATTCCTCTGTCAGATGCATGAGCCACTTCTATAGCTTGAACTGAAGTGCTCTAAGAGAGTAAACTGAAGTTTAGAGTCCAAATATTATTAAGGGTAAATAATATTTGACTTCCCTATTTTTAGGATAGGCAGTCTAAAAATAGACTTCGACCTATAGGTCCAAAAATAGAGGTCCATCTATTTTTACCAACATGACCAATACTCCAAGAATAACATACCGCAACCCCTGGACCATGCTCCATATGTCTAAAAATAGACTTTGCGCCAGAATTTGCCTGCGGGCCCACTTAGTGAAGGCGACTTCATTTCACTAAGCTCCATCATCTTGCTGCATTTTCAACACTCCCTCTCAGCAACATATGGATTATCTGCAACCCCTATCCTGCCTCTGTGGAATTCGAACTTGCTCCTGGTGAGCACCTTCGTCAGGATGTCGGCATCCCGATCCTCCGTGGGAACATATGAAAGCATCATGATTCTCCGCTGAACACAATCTCTGATATGATGGTATTTGTTAGTCGATGTGTTTGATCATCACGAAATACCGGATTACGAGAGCTAGCTGCAACTCGGTTATCAGCAAGAATCGTAGGCTCCACAATCCCGAACATCCAATGAGGATCTTCTCATCCAAATAGCTCGCATGGCAACAAGCTAGTCGCTATGTACTTTACTGAATCGAAAAGCATGGGACTCGTCTCGTTGTACCAGTTGGCATTATTGACCCAATGCTGAAAACTCGGATGTGTTTTTCCACCCCAAGCAATTCTTGCCCAATCAGTAATGCTGAAGCTTTAGTGCTTCGCTCCATCCTCCTGTCTGTACCATAGACCATATCCCGATGTGCCTCTGATATAGCGCAATACATGCTTGCCTGCCTTCCAAAAGAGCTTGGTAGGCTTAACCATAGCTTGCGAAAGCTGGTTAACTGCATAGCATATATAGGGTCGTGTATTGACCAGATACATAAGCGACCCCACCAACTGTCGATAGACAGTGGCATCCACTACCTCCGCTGAAGTAGCATCCTCCTTCCTCCAACCACCAGGAAGAGGAGTGTCAACAGGCTTGCAGCCTTGCATGTTGAACCTCTCCAGAATCTCCCGGGCATACTTGCCCCGAGAAACAAACAGTCCTCCGCTGCGCTGCCAAATCTCCAATCCCAGGAAATAATGAAGGATGCCCAAGTCCTTCATCTCAAACTCTCGTGCAAGATCCTCCTTGCATGAAAGTATCAACTGCTCATCGCCAGCCAAAATCAGATCATCTACATACAGTACGATGATCAACAGCTTCCCCTCCACCACAATCTGGTACAGGTTTGGATCCGCCTCACTCTTGGAGAATCCAAGCCCGGTGAAGTAGCTGTCTATCCGAGTGTACCAAGCACGAGGTGCTTGCTTCAGCCCGTACAGTGCTCTCTTGAGTCGGCACACATTCGACTCACTGCTGAAGATCTCAAAACCTTCAGGCTGCTCTATGTACACCTCTTCCTCAATAACTCCATTGAGGAACGCAGTCTTCACATCCATCTGATGAATGTGCCACCCCATCTGCGCTGAGAGAGCAAGGATCGTCCGTATGGAAGAGTACCTTGCGACAGGTGCAAAAGTATCCTCATAATCGATCCCCTCGATCTGTGAAAAGCCACGGGCGACAAATCTCGCCTTGTACTTCTCCACACTCCCGTCAGCCGCCTGCTTCACTTTGTAGATCCATCGCGAACCCACAACTGATTTCCCCTCCGGTCTTGGGACAATCTCCCATGCACTGTTCCTGACGATCGAATCATATTCTTCGATCATGGCATCAACCCATGCGGGTTCCTCCACAGCTTCCTCAAAAGAGGATGGCTCCGTCAAAACACATTGACTCACAAGAGCCATGTATCCAGTGTACCGATCCGGTGACTGTCTCTGTCTGCGCTGTGCTGTAGGTGGTCCTACAACCTTCTCTGCATCTCGAGCCAGTCGCTCAGCTTCTGTAGTGCGCATGCTCCCTCTGATGGTTGGCGCTGCATGGGTGGTTTCTTCCACCTCCCGAACTTCCTCTTGTGGCTGATCCACATCCGGAAGCTCCTCCTTAGGAACTAACAGCTCCTCATCTGCATGCAAGTGTAGCTCCCTCTCAAGCGAACACTGCATGGCTTTTTCCTCCTGAAATTTTATATCCCGTCGCACAACAGTCTTGCGACTGTCTGACAAATACACCCGATAGTTGTGAGGTGTATCAGTGTACCCCACAAATATTCCAACCTCAGCGGTTGGATCCAACTTCCTTCTTGCATCCTTTGTCACATGCATGTAGACAGGAGAGCCAAAGATCCGCAAATGGGAAATATCAGGCCTCTTGCCAGAATAAGCCTCCTCCGGTGTACTCATGCCAAGAACCTTGTGAGGACAACGGTTCTGCACATACACTGCTGTATTGCATGCCTCAGCCCACAAGTGAAGGGGTAGGCCCTGATCATGCAACATCACCCGTGCAACACCCACAATCGTTCTGTTCTTCCGCTCAGCCACCCCGTTCTGCTGTGGGTTATGGGGTGCGATGAGCTCTCTCCGAATCCCTTCTGCGCTGCAGAACTCCTTGAATTCAGCCGAGATGAATTCACCACCATTGTCACTCCTTAGAGAAATCACCTTCTTCCCTGACTCCTTCTCGACCAGTGCTTTAAACTCACAGAACTTCGCGAATGTATCGCTCTTCTTCTGCATGAAGAAGATCCAGCACTTTCGAGAGAAATCATCAACAAAGATCACATAATACTTGTGCTTTATTGTCGAAGCAACTGAGAAAGGACCACACACGTCTATGTGAACTCTCTCAAGGATCGTCATGGCGTGACTATCCTTCTCGTGAAAGGTGGTTTTCACATACTTCCCTAAAGTACACCCCTTGCACTGATCTGACTGCGCAAGAGTGCCCTTAGGAAGCCCAGTAGAAATATGCTGCAGAATCTTCAAAGCTCCATGGTGAAGGTGGCCCAATCTCCTGTGCCACAGTTCGCCCTCATCATCCCGGCTCACCACTTCTCCCGCATTGCATGCCATAGCTGCGCAGCCATCTACCTGCAACTGATAAAGGTTCTTGGTTTGAACCCCTATCTTCCGGGTCTCTCCAGTAGTCTTACTGCGCAGGAAGGCTTTTCCTTCGCTGAAGACCACATCATACCCCTTATCTTCCAACATCGCCACTGAGATCAAGTTCTTCTTCAATCCAGGTACATGCATGACATCCTTCAATACAAAGGGTTTACCAGACTCCCTTTGAAAGGATATGGTACCGATACCAGTTGCACTGTATCTACCATCATCGCCCATCTCGATGTGCACACCCAGATCTTTGTCCTCCAGATCTGAGAACAAATCCCGATCTCCCGTCATATGAAATGACGTACCGCTGTCCAAGAACCACACCGATCCCATCACACTTGAAACCAAGCATGCGATCAGGGAAAAGTCAAGCTCGAACTATGAAGCCAAAGCTTCTCCATCTGCAGATCTTCCCACTTGCTTGTTCTTCTTCTTCTTTGGACAATTGGTAGCATAATGTCCGTGATCATGGCAGTGAAAACACTTCACTTTCGCCATATCCTGCTTCTTGCCCTTTGCACCAGACTGAGAGGTTTTCTTACCCTTCCCTTTCTTTGCTTTGGAAACCAAAGCGCAATTTTCTTCATCAGCTCCCTTTGATGAAGATCCATCTCGAGTAGTCCTCCTTATCTCCTCCTGCATGAGATCCGCCCAAAGGCGCTCCCATCCCGGCAGCTTCTCCTGACCATTGAAACTATCTTGATATGAGTTCCAAGCCTTTGGAAGACCAAGGAGAGCCAGGTCGACCATGTCCTCGTCTTCGACAGTCACCCCCACACTTCCCAGCTCATCTCTGCACTGAGTGAACTTCGTGAGGTATTTGGCGATACTGTCGCTTTTCTCCATCTTGATGTTCCTGAGCTTATCTTTGAGCGCCAGCTTCCTTTGGTCGCTCTTACTCTGGAATAGATCCGTCAAAGCTTTCCACATTAAATATGGAGAAGCCTTTCCATGCAGGCTGGATACAATATGATCCTTGACGCCCTCCAATAGGATCCTTCCACATTTCGCCATCTTCTTTTTCCATGCTTCGACTTCAGCAAGATCAATGGGATTTTGGAAATCTGTATCTATGAACTCCTTCAGTCCATTATCTTCTAATACTACCTCCATGCGATCCTTCCATGCAACATAATTCGACGCGCTTCAAGAGCATGTCGAGTATGGAAGCCCGTTGAAAGACATTTTCGACTCACGGCACCAAGAAAACAAAGCGCTGCAAAATTTGAATTCCACCTCAAAGCTCGATCGCAATCGCCCTTAATCTGTGAGAACAAATTATTTCTAGCACAAAGATCAAGCTAACGGGGCATTTCTGGATATCACCTTTCAAAGAAAGGATGGATCCGAAGGCTACACAGCCGCATGCGGGCTACGTCTACCGAATTAGAGGTTTGTAAACACGTGTAATTCAATCTGCGCACAATAGCTACGATACCATGTAGAAATTTGCTGAATAATGATTAATTATCCGCAGAGACTATCCTGATCACATATCAATTCGAATTTATATGCAACACATAATCTCTTCCACTCGGATCAACTCAGATCATCACACATGCGGAAATAAAATCAAGCGATAACACATCAAATCATCATACACATTAACACAGTATGTATGGGGAAAGCTTATAACTGAAAACCCCGCAGCTATAGTGTATATTATAATGGAGAAATCAAGTAACAAACTCAGTACAATACTCCTCACAAGTACTCAGTGCTATCTCATGAAGTTACACACAAACTAGCTTGGTTTTGAACAAGTCACGGGTTCAAAACACATCCACTAATTGCCTGCCTCTATTGCGCAATCATGGCCTGTATAAATAGAGATCCAAGGTTCAAATCTCCTTGGCTTGACAGTGCAATCATCATGGGCAATTGCCTCCAAGTGTGGTGCAAATCTCATGCACAACTGATGTCACAACTGATAGCTGTACTTACCCTTTCATCTACCTCTTTCACTGGTCTCCACTGAACTGTCCATGCACTGTAGTGAACTGATGTGTTCTTGAGTTGAATAATGAGTTAATAATTAATGAATTAAATAATATTTAATTCACTCCACTCAGTACTAGTTGATTAGCTAGTTAAACTAATCTCAACTAGTTCAACTAAGTTAAACCGAACACAACTCCACCAACTGTCTCATCAACTCCACCAAACTTATGCCACTGAAGTCCTAACTGAAGTCAACCATGCATGAGCTCACCAAACCCCTAGGAATAGCGTAATTCCTCTGTCAGATGCATGAGCCACTTCTGTAGCTCGAACTGAAGTGCTCCAAGAGAGTAAAATGAAGTTTAGAGTCCAAATATTATTAAGGGTAAATAATATTTGACTTCCCTATTTTTAGGATAGGCAGTCTAAAAATAGACTTCGACCTATAGGTCCAAAAATAGAGGTCCATCTATTTTTACCAACATGACCAATACTCCAAGGATAACATACTGCAACCCTTGGACCATGCTCCATATGTCTAAAAATAGACATAGTCTAAAAATAGACTTTGCGCCAGAATTTGCCTGCCGGCCCACTTAGTGAAGGCGACTTCATTTCACTAAGCTCCATCATCTTGCTGCATTTTCAACAAGTACTGTGTATGGGACAACATTATACACACCAGTTACAGAGTCTCCCATAGATACAGATGAATTTCTAACTCTGGTCCTTTTCAAGATTAATACTAACCCTACACTAAATCATCAATTCCTCCACCATATATAGGATTAAATTGCTACCTAATCTGCAAACTGTATTAAACCCCTAATTCATAAATAAACCTCTGTATTACACTCCTTTAGGCCCTTTCAATTCCACTGCTCTGTCTCTAATTCCTTTGTTGCTTCTGCTTCAATTCCTCTATTTCTTCTGCTGCCTCTCTGCCCCTTGAATGATGTTTCAGGTGTTCCTCCTTTGTCATCTCCTTTGCCGTCAATGAAAACATTTCCAACAGCTAAGGAGTATGCCAGAACGTGTGACAATTGTCAAAGAATAGGGAAACTTGTTTCTACAGATGAAATTCCCTTACATCCTCAGGTACTCATCGAACCATTTGAAAAATAGGCCCTGTATTTTTTTGGACCCATCAATCCACCATGAAAACGAAAGCGGTACATTATGGTTTGCACTGATTATGTCACTAAATGGGTAGAGGCTAAAGGAATTTCTAATGCTATTGAAGATGCTATAGTTTCATTTCTCTTTAAGGATATTTTCACTCGTTTTGGTGTCCCAAGGGAAATTGTGTCAGATCAGGGATCTCAGTTTACATCAAAGATGGTGCAAAATATTATGGATGAATACAAGGTTAAAAATAAAAAATCCACTCCTTATCATCCATAAGAAAATGGTCAAGTGGAGTCCACCAAAAAAGTGATCAAAGAAATCCTCACAAAGACTGTACGTCTACATAGGAGGGATTGGGTAGATAGGCTTCCTGAAGCCTTATGTTCCTACCAGACTACATGGAGAGATACAACATGACATACTCCCTATGAAATTTTTTATGGGAAGGAATTCCTATTTCCTGTAGAATTTCAGATCAAAACCTTCAAGATTGAAGTCATATTGGGACTTACTTTATCAGAAGCCCAAAAGCACATAATGGAGCAACTTAATGAGCTTGATGAGATCAGGCAAGATGCAGTTCAAAGAACTAGTCTAATCCAACAACAAAGGTCCTGATCTCATCAAGCTCATTAAGTTGCTCCATCTAATCCAACAACAAAGGTCCAGATGGAATGATAAGTACATAAAATAAAGAAAGTTCCAAGCAGGAGATTGGGCACTTTTGTTCGGTTTAAATTTCAAATACTTTCAAGGAAAATTTTAGACTCATTTTCTTGGGCCTTATGAGATCGAAAAAGTCTTTGAAAATGGAGAAATCAGGATAAGGACAATTGATGAAGAAAAGGTACCCCTTCTTGTGAATGGGCGTCGTTAAAATTATGTCATAAGCCAATTCCAAAAGAGGAATTTATCAAAAATTTTCAAGACAATAATGATATGAAGTCGGTGAAGAAGAATTTCTCTTCTTCCCCAACTTAGTCTTCTTTTTATTTTTCATATCTAAAAAAAGAAGAAGAAGAAGAAGAAAAAGTATATATATATATATAATTAAAAAAAATATAAAAAAAAATTGTATAAATATGAAAACCAATCTATGATTGGCATCTTTATACAGAAAATATAAGATGAAAATTAGATTTCTGACATCTTATATTTTCCCTATTCTAAAATCCCATATTCTTTGTTCCCTTTCTTTTTCTGAAGCAATAAAATAAGTAGCTACAGAATTGCTACCATTCTGCAGCTTTCAGGAGATTCTGCAGTTGACATCACATTCTGCAACTCTGTTACATTTTCTACAACCTACTGAAGGAAACATGCTGAACATAAAGGACTCTATTGAAGATCGTGCTGACAGGATACTTGAAGAATCAACACAAAGAAAAAAGAAACAAAGGCTAGTTCCAAAGGTATGTTACAAAAATTTGTTTAAATAATAAGACTAAAAACATTAGCATATATAATCTAGGTGATCATATGCTTCCTCAATATGTCATCATTAGATTTGATTCAGAATCAAATCACAAATTCACAAATCTAACCATAGCATCCGTATCATATCTCATAATAATTCATAACCGTTTTTCCTATTAATGATTAATGGTCATGTCTTAATTCCGTAACCTATTCATCCACATTCCTTTAAAACCTCACTGAATATCTATTTCGCTTGTACTTCTCTACAAACCCTCAATATCCTTAACCCTGATCTGCAACCTCAATTCATTCGATCAAAGAAGAACAATTATGTAGGGAAATCTCCTCACGACAGAGAGATGGGTCTGATTGTGAAGTCAACTTGTGGGAGAAAAATTCATGGAGGGTTATCCTCAGGTAAAGGAAATGCTTCAGAAAGTGCAATGGCTCCGATTTATAGAGAAATTTGATGGATTCCATTAGGAGGTTACCAAGTCTTTTGCAAGATCTTTCGACGGGACAAAGGTCGATATTGGAGATATAAAATTCTCAGTGACAGAAGCCTTTGTGGCCGAAGCTACAAAAATCCCGAGAATTGGTGAGAGATGGTTTAAAAACAAGTAAATCCATAGTGAAGCATGGAATTTTTTTCTAAAGAATCCAGGTATGCACACTTTTGTTTACAAGAAAGGAATTCCTAGTTCAGCACTCAAAAATAAATGGAGAAATATTCTCTTAATTTTGCAAAAGTTTATTACTTGTGAGGGCAGATTTAGCTGCATGTTTGTTTATCATGCTCGATTATTGATGAAATTTTTGGAGGATGGAGAAGTAAACCTCCCTTACTTCTTGTTGAATAGTCTAAAGAGAATGTCAACAAATGTTCAGAAAAGAGTCCAATTCATAGATAATACCATGCACCATCATGGAATTATAAAAATACTTCTTGAATTCCACCTAAAAAGTGTAAGAGACTCCTGGGAAAGTTTCCTAATCAGAAATCACTTCCAAGATGAACTAGAGCAACCTAAGGATGACAAAACTAGAAAAAGTAGAAGTAGGAAGACTGATATATGCATTGAGAAGGAATCCTCACCCCAACCTCAACTAGAAGAGGGAAATATCACCATTGAAAATCTAATGAAGAATAAGAGACAGAGCAAAGTAAAAAAGAGAGGCAATGTAGAGAAAAAGAGAAAATTTTTAGAAGACCTAAACCCTACACAGCCAAGGAGAAGCTCTAGACTTTGTAAACCTTTGAAGAAAACACCATTACAAGAGACAAAATTTGTCAATTTAGATCAGCAACCCTAAGTACCTTCACCCATCACTGTCTCTCCTGCACACAGTCCAAACAGGAAATCTTCGGAAATTTACCCAGTACAACAAGAGATATATGAGTATATTGAGTCATTGGAGAAGAAAAATAAATAAGAAAATCCAAGTGTAGAGGAGCATCCTGTCAGTCCACAAGAACCTCTGGTAAACACCCTCAAGCAAGAAATTTATGAACTGGAGATACTGAATAGGCACCTTAAACAGGAAAATGAAACTTTGAAAGAACATAATCGCTTGGAGAAGGTCATTAGTGATAAAACCATCCTACATTTGCAGCTGTGGTATAAAAAGAATAAGAAGCTGATGGAAAAGAACAAATCTCTGAAAAAGAAAGTCATCAGCCTCAAGCACAAATTCCTTATGAGAAAACCTAGAATGGCAGTCACTGCAAGGAAAGGGAAGAAGAGAAAGTTGTATGTATTAGCAGAGGTATTAGAACAAATGCAGTAGGAGGGGGAAGCTCACATTTTTGGAAATTGCATCAGGACATGCAATGGTTTCTTAGTGGGGGTATGTTGAACCTCAATACTGTTCTTACTTTGACACCCTTTTTCATCATATCTTCCTTCATTTTTCACAAATTTATGAATCCAATCAATGATAATTGACATATTACATACTAGAGAAATCATTTAATGATCTCTACTTTATATTATGGTGTTTCTTGTTATTTGAATGACTTTCTGTAACTAGCTACAGAATGTGTGCAGTTCTGCAGCTAATTATTGTTTCCACAACTACTGTTATGGTTTGACAGGTTTCAAGAAGAAAATAAGGGAATGGGTCACATGGGTATCTCAAGAATGATCCACATATGGATCATATCCCATCCACCTGTTCGAATTCAAAAAGAAAATGTGCCTATGTTAGTGGTCAAAGGTCGGTCAAGGAGCAAGATACTCTTGATTTGCTCCGATGTAGAAAATTGAGAGACATCCAATAAGAATTTGTTTTTGTTTATGCTTCTAAAATCCAGTTCTAATCGTGATCTGTAATCGGAAATGCCTCAGACAGTTGAATCCTAAACTTGTTTAAATACTGGTCGTTTTGAAATCGGAGAGAGTCCTAATTTTTTATAATACAGTGTATGAATTTGAAACTATATTTTGATAATAAGAATACTAGTTCGAGCCTTTGATGCGCACGCAGTCCATTAGATTTTCGACTCATCTTGTTGCAGAGGGCCCCTGCATGGAAATGAGGTTTTGTTAGTTGTTTTTTAGTTTGAATTTCATTATTTCATTCACTGTTAATTATCATTTCTGTTCTTGTGAATTTCATAGTTAAATTTGCATTGCTTTCATAGTTAATTTTCTCTCAATTCATAGTTTAAATTGTTTACTACTTTGTAGATTAATTTTATGAATTCTTTCTTAGATTAAATTTCCAATTAGCTGTGTAATCTTGTGCTTGCTAAAGACATCACAAGAAGGTGGTTTCTCCATTTTCCAATTGGACTAGATCTGAGTATTTGGTCACACAACAGTCATAGTTTCATGCTTTGTATTTGCTTTCAATTTCAATTCAACACTGTCATTTCAATTCTTAGAGATGGGATTTATACTTTCAATCCATGAAATATAATTATATTAAGTTATTCTTTGTTTTTCAATGGACTAGAAGCCTTCAATGAATAATACAGGAATTGATTTCATCTTGTCATTTGAATGCAATTAGATCTAGAATGATGCTTTGTTTTAACTAGCTAGATATTTTTCATAGACATTCTGCTGACCTACTAACATCACTCAAAGTCTGATTTATTTTTATGCAATTTAGATTAGTTGCTAAACATTTAATTTTCTTCCTTCTTTTAGATTTCATATTACATTAAAAATAGTTTGTAATTTAATTTATTTCTTTAGAATAAAAACAACATTTCCATTTCTTTCTTCTTTAATTAGTTTTTCTTCATTAAGATACACTTAGGTTTAATTATTCATTGGCATTAAGAGATTTCATTTCTTAGATATAAGATAAAAAAAATCCCCCAAAACAACATAAACATACACAACGAAGTAAGAGAACAAGGTTACCTAAGCACATATAGTTTACCTCACTTCATCAAATTACTAACCTCGATCGATAATTTATGATATCAATTTGAGAGGTAAAATTGACTAAACACCCCCCATCTTCTCCAGATATCCCCAGCTTGTTATTCAATGCCACCGTAAGGAGGCTTACATTGCGGTTGATATCTATGACTTGTTGTTCTAGCCGCGTAAATCTCACCTCTACAAGATCCCGAGGTTCATTTACATATTTGTCGACAATGATTAAGGTTTTACAATTTTTGGCCTCGCTGATATAGATCCCTGAAATCTCCATAAAATACCTAAAGAAACTTGGATCTGATACCAAATTCTCCGTAAAATTCCATGGATATTCCATTGGACAATTCTTCAGAACATATATGATAATAATATATTAAAATACTGAAATTTTACACTATTACAATTTTATTAAAATTCTAGATTTGTAGATTTAACTGTAATTAGTGCATGCATGCGAATGGAAATTATTTAGAAAATTATAGAACAAAAACAAATCTCTCACACACACATAAGACACAAGATATGCTCTCTGGGAAACCCTATATAGAGAAAACCTAGCTGGAAGGTGACATCGCTTCACTATCTTTCTTTGTCTGGAAATATGGTCGCAGGTATAAGGAAGTAATGCATGTGGCCCATGGGCTGCTACAATGCATAAATAATCTATGTTTGATCTACCTCCTATCTCTCCTAGCTATCTTTGCTCAGCTATAGAACAAAATTCTCTTGAAAGAATGGAATGCCTCTTCCTCCTAGTGGCCCAGTTATAACATAACCTGATAGCCTACTAGTGGTTAATTTTGGCTACATCAACTATTATCTAGAGTTAAAATATAGAGTATTCTAGAGTATTTTACATAATAATCATGTGACTAACCCCTTTTCCATGAATAATGGGGGTTTACGCTACATCCTCCCAAACTATAAGTGTGAAAATAGGAAGGTCAACTTCTAAGTGTCATAACTTTTGCATACGAACTCCGATTGATGCGCTTCTTATGCCGTTGGAAATATATTTGTGTGTATAATAGAATGAAATGGTTCTGCACTAAAGTTCCAAATTTCACCCCAAAAAAACGTTGTTTGATGCAGCAAAATGCTCCCGGAAGGTTCCAGACCTTGTTTTTCCAAACTGGGTCTCACCAGTAAAAACGGTCCTGTGAACTGATTCGTCCATTTTTTCCACTCCAAATGCATTGAGATGGATGAAAAAAGATATAATTATATAATATGGATCAGGTAGAGAATGATCTGGTTGATTTTAGTGATTTATGGATCATATGAGTGAGATCACTATGGCTGAGGGTTGAGGTGGTTTGGCCTCTAGAAGCCCTGGTTGATCTTATTTTGGTTTAACCCTTATGATCCCACATTCATGCTTGAAATATGGCGCATGGGTGATTGACTAAAAGAGATATTTGGTTCAACCTAATCTATGGTCAGGTGGTATGTTGAATTACCTGACTTGGTTGGCATTTTCATATGTTAATAAGAGCTATTTTCCTATTGTGATCTATGAGAACTTGTATTGGTTATCATGTTGACATTATGGCTGATTTATTATGGTATCTATTCTAGTTATATTCTAGTTATATACCTGGTTATATGATGTTTTCTTGTTATGGATATTTTTCATGATTTGTTAAGTTATTGGATGGTTGATGAATGCATGGACTAACAAGTGTTGTTGCAGCTAGTTAGAGAGGGATTTAAGCCTTCTTGGTGATTCTCAGATGCAATTTATAAGTTTATGATTAGATATGCATTCATGACCTGTAGCTTTCATGTTTACCATGTGTTTGAAAAAATGTTTGTTGTGTACCAGGAATGTCTTGGTCAAGATCTTGTTCAATTTTGAATGTTTGGCATTGTTGTCATCTTAATCATGATTCTGAAAAGTTACATGTAGTTTTGGGTAGTGGTTTGGAGGTTTTCCAGAAAACATGGCATATATCTCGCGATCACATACACTAAACCAAGGAAATTTGGTCATAACCGCATGCATACAAGCTTATGAGTGCGGTTATAGCCTCCCAGACACATGCATGTAGAATTTTGGGTGCGGTTGAAGGGTAATTTTTGTGAAAAAAGAGTTCTAGCTCAGGGATTGAGTACCTGGGGTGGTTTAAAAGCTCCTGAGTTGTTTGTAGTTCTTGAGGGATGTCAGTTTGTTTCCGGTTTTCAACCCCACTTCCATAAATAGAACTTGGATGTTGAGTCATATTGTAGTGATACTCGTCTCATGTTTACCCTGGAGAGCTTGTAAAAGTGGGTAAATGTGGGAGGGGTTGTTACAAATTGGTATCAGAGTGAGGTTACAACACTAGACCTCGTGGTAGATGTGAGTTTTATGCATGCATGTCAGTTGGTTATGAGTTTATCATGTATGCATGTTGGCTAATTAATTTTATGGATATCATGACCTTATTTATGCATGATGTTGATGTGTTGTTGTCATTATGTATCTATATCATGCTAATTTGGACTAATTGTGCATATGAGATTAGCTCCCATAAAATACATTGAGTTGTGATTTTTATTATGTTTCTATTTGGTTTATATAATGTGAGATGTTTACAGGATTTAGAAGATCAAATATGAAGAGCAGAATGGTGGAATATAGTTCACATAACTCTCCTTACAAGCCTGATGTGAATTCAATGGAATGGGAAATGTTAGTCTGGCAACAAGGAGAAGAGTAATCTCCTGATATAGCATATACACCGAGAAGTTTGAAGGCATAAATTAGAATTTGTAAGGAAGATAATAGTAGGTTGATTAAGGCACAATAAATACTTGCCATAGCTATGAAAAAGAAAGCAAATGTTAAGGCAGTCATCCTTCAAAGCCTTACATATTTGCAAAAGAAAGGAAAATCAAGGATCAATCATGGATAGGAGGAAAAGACTAATGGGGCATATGATAGAAGGTCTTGATAAGGATACATGTTGGACATGGATGACACAATAACAGGTGACAAATATTTGGATACACCTGAAAGGCAGGCTATCACTCATGGGTTTTATTACTACTCCACTTCTAAGAGACATCATCGTCATTACCGCCAACATCCTTATAGGAGGAGTGAGAAGAATTTTTTTTTGGAAGAGTTCAAGAAATCCAAGCCTCCTAATTTTGATGAGGATGTGAAGAAACCAGAATATGCAGAAGCATGGCTGATTGGGATGAAGAATTTCTTCAGATTGCATGATTATTCAGATAATATGAAAGCCAATATCACTATTTCCACTCTCAAGGGAAGAGAAAATATATGGTTGGAATATGTGAAGTGTGTGAGAGGCATCAGGGTAGAGGATCTTAATTGGCATGAGTTTAAAATACTTTTCAGGAAGAAGTACTTGTCTGAAAGGTATTATGATGAAAATGCCAAGGAGTTCTATGAGTTGAAAATGGGTTCCATGACAGATGAAGAGTACATGAACAAATTTTTGGAGCTGTTGAGGTATGTTCCCTACCTCAAGAATGAGAACACAAAGGTACAAAGTTTTATTAGTGGATTTCATTTAGAATTTAAATATCAAATTGAGTATGATGAGCCTTGTTCATTGGAGGAAGTCATAAAAAAGCTAAAGAATTGTTATGAGTAGTCAAAGCCTAAGTCTGAGCTTAAGAGAGAATGGAAAGGTAATGAGAAGACTAAATGGAAGGGGGCTAAGAAACAAGGAATACCTTATGATTCAGGTGATAATGAGAATGTAACACCCGATAAGAAGTTCAATGCAGTTGACATAAGACATGGATTCCCTCCTAAGGAGCAGAACAAGGGTGATGGCAGAAGGCATTTGGAGTGTTGGAATTGTGGGGGAGAACATCGTAGGAGAGATTGTACATCGCACCTGGGTGGCATGCCTTAGATTTATAGTGCTTAGGAGGCACATATAGTTGGGGATATTGGTTAGAGTATTCCTTGGATTTATGCAACAATGGATAAAAGTAAAGTTTATCATCAAGCATCCTTGAAATGGAAGGTAAGCTTCATGATCAAGTTGTTTCTATTTTTATTGATCCTAGATCCAATTATAGTTATATAAGTGCCGACCTAGTGGAAAAGTGTTTCTTGAATAAAGAAGTGCATGCATAATCTTGGTTGGTGCAGTTGGTTATAGGTACCAAGAGAAGAGTTCATCATTGGGTGAGATATTGTGCATTTGAGCTGAATGATATGCCTACATCAACACATCTAGATGTGCTTCCTTTGGGTTCATATAGTATCTTTTTTTTAATGGATTGGTTTTTCATTCACAAAAATAAAGTGGACTGCTATGATAAGGCTATTAACACATATTTCATTAAAATTGGAAATATTTTATTACAAATACATCATTAGAATTGATTTTTTTAGTTATTTTGAAATTCTAGATCCATTATTTTTTCCAAATTTAATGAAATATGCGTTTATTGAGTGCATGGATGATGACGGGGAATGAATAATATTGAAGAGAAAGAAGAAGCCTATATCAGTGAGAATGGTTATAGATATGCAGGAAAAACACAATTTCCAGAAAAAATGTGTATTGTTTGTAATACGTATTTCCAATGACAAATGGAAGGATGTTGAGGATGCTGAATTCATAAAGAGGTATCACATTTTTCAGTAGTTTCAGGATTTATTTCTTATAGAGATTCCATAGTTACCTCCTCATAGAGAGGTGGAATTTTCTGTTGAGTTGATATCGAGAGAAACACCAACATCTAAGGCACTGTATAGGATGAGTACTCTAGAGTTGGTGGAATTTAAGTTGCAGCTTAAGGAAATACTTGAAAAATGATACATAAGGCCAAGTGTGTCATGTTGGGGTGCACCCATATTGTTTGCAAAGAAGAAGGATGGTACTCTTATATTGTGCATTTCTTACAAGCAGTTGAACAAGGTGACTATCAAGAACAAGTATACATTGCCGAGGATTGATGACTTGTTTGATCATATGAAAGGAGAAACAATGTTTTCAAAGATTGATTTGAGATTAGGGTATCACTAGGTGCACATAAAAGAAGAAGACATTTACAAGACTTCATTCCATACGAGGTACAAACATTATGGGTTTTTGGTGGTTTTGTTTGCTCTTAATAATGCTCTATCCACTTTCATGTGTTTGATGAACAATGTGTTGCGTCCTTACCTGGAAAATTTTTCGACAATATCTATTGATCATATATTGAAATACTCCAAGGATGAGGAGGAGCATGTAAAGCACCTAACAAAAATGTTGAGATTATTGAGAGAGCATCAGTTGTATGCCAAGATCAACAAGTGTAGTTTAATTCATTCTCAAATTCACTACTTGGGACATGTTTCCAAGGAAGGTATAGAAGTGGACCCATAAAAGATTAAAACTATCATGGAGTGGCCAACTCCTAGGAATGTGGATGAGGTCAGATCATTCATATGACTAGCAGTTATTACAAGAGGTTCATTAGGAAATTCTAACGGATTGGTTATCCTATTATGCATTTGTAGAGGATAGGGAAGAAGTTTGAATGGACTGTGAAGTTTGCAATTAGTTTTGAGCGGTTGAAGCATTTGCTTACAAATTCTATAGTCTTGAAGATTGCAGATTGTGGTAAGGATTTAGTGGTATGTACAAATGCTTGCAAGGAAGGACTTTGTGGGGTTTTGATTTAGGAAGAACGGGTGGTTTTCTATGAGTTAAGGAAGCTGAATGAACATTATAAGAACTATGTGACTCAAGATCTTGAGTTGGAAGTTATAATCCATGCATTAAAGATGTGGAGACATTACCTTCTTGTTAGGAGGTTCATATTGATAAGTGATCATAGTGGAATGAGGTACTTATTTGACCAACCCAATATGAATTCCAGACAAGCTAGATGGTTGGTTAATCTCAATGAGTTTGGATTCGATATCGGGTACATAAAGGACAAGGAGAAAAAGGTTGCAAATGCTCTTAGTAGAAGAGTGCAAGTGAATCATATTTCAGTTGTGAGTTCATATGAGACAGATATAAAGGAGTAGATCTTTCATGTAGGGCAGTAGGATGACAAGTACCAATAACTAAAGTAGAAATTGAAACATCAGGGTGAAGGTGATAGGGACAAGGAGTATCACCACACAACAGATGGCTTGGTAAAATTTAGGAATAATATTTATTTTCCAGATAATAATGATCTCACGAAGTTTATCTTGAGGGAGTTTCATGTCAATTCGTATTAAAGCCACCTAGGATACTAGAAGACTTTAAAAACTATCAAGAAGTTCTATCATTGGTCTAACTTGAAGAAAGAGGTGGCTGATTTTTGTTGCAATATGCTTAGACTGTCAATAGGTGAAAACTGAGTGTAATCACCGAGCTAATTTGCTGCAGTCTATTCTGATTGTAGAATGGAAATTGGAGGTCATTTCCATGGACTTAATTACAGGCTTTTCGAGGACATCCAGATAGCATGATTCCATCATGGTTGTGCTTGACAGGTTGAATAAGGTAGCTCACTTCATTGTAGTGAAGTCTACTAATTATTCTAGTGAGGTAGCTTAGATATTAATCAAGGGGATGATGAGGTTGCATGGTTTTCTCAAGAATATCCTATCAAATAGAGATGCCAAGTTCACTTCCATGTTTTGGAAGGAGTTTTTTGCAGGCTTGGGGATAGAGTGAGCCTTCAACACAACTTATCATCCACAGATAGATGGAAAAACAAACAGGGTTAATAAGGTTCTTGAGAATATGTTGAGGATGTATTTCATGCACCAAGAGAGGAAGTGGGAGGAGTATCTTCCACTAGTAGAGTTTGCATATAATAATGGGTATCAGGAGTCCTTGAATATGAGTCCCTTTGAAGCTCTTTATGGGCGAAGTTGTAATACTCCTATTAGATAGAGTGACCCAATGAACAAAGTGCTGATTGGACTAGATATATTCGATGAGATGGCAGATGAGATGCAGGTTATTAAGAAAAATTTAAAGGAAGCACATGATAGGAAGAAGGGTTATGTAGATAAACATAGAGAATTTAAGGAGTTACAAGTTGGGGATCATGCGTACTTGCACATCAAGCCCAAAAATATCTCCTTGAGGATTGGGTCACGTGAAAAGTTGTCACCTCGATACTATGGGCCTTTCAACATCCTTGAGAGGATTGGACCAGTGGCCTACCAAATTGCACTACTGCCAATAGTGAAAGTCCATGATGTTTTCGATGTTTCATTGCATAAGAGATATGTACAGGATGTTGATCATGTGATTTATTTCTCTATATTGCAAGTGGAGCCAATGGGATAGTTCCATCCAGAGCCACAATGCATTTTTCAGTAGAAAAAACTCATGCTTCATAATAGAGCAATCGAGCAGGCTAAAGTGTAGTGGAAGAACTTTGGGCTCGATGAAGCTACATGAGAGATGGCTAATCATATGCAAGCTTTGTATCCTTCCTTATTTGATAGTTGAGCATATGTGTTTGGTTTATGTGTTTTGGTTTATATTTATATATGCATATGTGTATTGTAAAGACTGTAATGAGCTATGTCATAAAGCTCCAATAAGCAATGCAGTGTTCATGATTTCAATAGTTTGGTATGATGTAAATGTTGCATCAAGTTATGTTATAAAACTCCATGGGTGTTACACTGAAAATTGTCATCCTGACATTCTGCTATGTGTATGGGCTCATTATTACTCATACTTTCCCCCTTTGCAAGTCTAACATATCAGTTCCTCATGTCAAACCTTGAAAATCAGAGAAAAGTTCCTAAAAATCTTCTAAACTTTGGTGTCGCACTTTCTCTCTATCTTTCCTGCGGTCCCGCACCTAATGTTCAAGTATCATGCGTACCGGAACACACTTTCTCTGTGTTATAAGTGCGGACCCCTGTAAAGATAAAAAATTCGCAAGTAAATTCTGAAAAGCTCACTTTCAGTAAATTCTGGAAGCTTCTAGAAAATATTTTGCGGTGGCAGAACCGCTCTTATGAGGTTTATGTATCCCTTACCTTATGGAGCTAACCCCTTGATGTGAGGAGCTTATCCCTTTGAAGGAGGATTCTATCCCTTCAAAGTTGGAACTGAAACCTCCTCTTTTCCACTATAAAAAGAGGCATTGGGTAGCCTCAAAGGGAGTTCAAGCTTTAGAATATTTGAGGTTAAGTGCTGTTGAGATTCATACTCAGTTAACTAAGACTTTTGTGAGGAGAGATTACATACCTCTATTTGTCTTGGTTGGAGGAGTGCAGAGCTTATCAAAGTAGAGGAGACTCCTACTTCGGACCCCTGGAAGGCCTGTGCAAAATCAAGGCTTAGGTTGTAATGTTTTATTTCTTTTGAAATTAATACAAATATACTCATTTTTCTCAATAAGCTGTTAGTTAATGGTTTATTTCATAGATTCCTTGATCACTATGATAAGCATGGTTTATGATGATGTCTATACAGGTGCTATTTAATATTTTTTCTTGTTTGTGACTGCAGGTTTACGAAGATAACTCCTTCAAGTGCACGATGGACAACAACGACTTCAAACAAGAGCTGGACATACGGTAAGTCTTTTACACCTCTATAGAGCTTTTTGTAAATAATATACGCTTAGAGAAAGATTAGTTTATTTGGCTGTTTGTTGCTAGATACTTTTAGTACTAGGGAGATCGGTCTTGTTCGCAAGACGGATTAATCCACACAACAAATTGGCGACTCCACTGGGGAAAGAACTTGTTTTTTTTTGGTTCTCTTTCTATTTTGATTTGAGGAAACGTTTTTCCTGGTTTTTGATTGATAGATATCTACCTGGGTAGCTTAGGTTTTCTCTTTGAAAATTTTGAAATCTTTTATTATTTTCTCTAGTTTTTCCGGGGACCGCACTTTGTCTTATTTTCACAGTGCGGGCAGTTTCGCACTTTCCTTAAGTAAACAGTGCGGGACCGCACCTGTTACTTCTGGAAGCCTGCGGACCTTGTTAAAATTTTGAAAAAATCTAGATTTCTTTCTTCAGTTTATCTTTATTTTGATTTAGAGTTTTTGGTTTCTGCCCAGATTGATGATTGTTTCTGTCAAAAGCCTTTTGTGAATGAATCTCAGCAGTATTGGTGTTTGATGATTTTCTAGAAGTTTTCCGTTTTGGATTGCTTTTCACTTGGTATTTGTAGTGATTCGAAGCATTGGCAGTTTGAAGTACCTCAGATTACATTGGTATTTTTGTCTTTTTTCTGAATCTGACCTGATTGTGAAATCATCCTTTATTGAGAAATAGAGCTACTTATTTCTTTGCAAATCTTCGAAAAAAACTTTGTTATAGGTTTTTGGAATTTCATTTTTTATAAAAAATATATTTGAGTGTTTTTGATCTGTTTGTTATTCTGGATGAATAGATCCTTAGTTTGCTGAACAACTAAGTAAAACATTCTTCAAAAAATCTTAAAGCTTTTATTCAAGTATATTGTTAAAGTTTGTAGATCTCGAAAATAGTTTTGTAGTTTTGAGTGCTTTTAAAAATTTGTAGATTTATTTTGAAGGAAACTTGTTTCTGTAGCTTCAAATTTTTGAAAGTGAAAGGATTTTGTTGTGAGCTTTAACAATTTGTCTCATTTTGATTTATTGTTGAAAAGACAAAAATATTTTCTTTCAATTATTCTTTATGTTCAAAGAAGGAATTGTTTATTAAAAGAATTGCATTCTCCAACTCTTTCTTTAGCTAGAATTTCATTGAAAGAAAATGATTTGATTATCATTTTTAGGTGCATTTTTAGTATTTTTGGAAGTCGAGTCTTCACACCATCAAAGTTTCATTTCCGCACCCATTGACTTAAGAAACAACTCATAAAAGTAACGCTTAATTAAAATTCATCTAGTAATATTTTTGTTTTCTAGGGCTCTTATCACCAACATAGCTTAGGCCAGTATCTTGGAGTAGGGAGTAATTAACTCTCCAAGATAGTAAAAACAAACAAGTAGACAAATATTGCGGTAGGAAATAAATACAATTGTAATTTGTATAACCTGGGAAGCTTCACTTAAAGAAGTCAATCACGAGACCATGTCCAAACCTTTGAGACAATAAATTCTATTTCATTGGGGAAGATAGAAGATTTTGCGCGCATTACAAACGGTAAACCTCGGATTAACCATTATCGAGGAGCCTGGGGTCACTTGTCGGTAAACCTCGGATTAACCATGTCGAGGAACCTTCAAGGGGATTGAACTTTGTTACTCTGCCTTTGCGCGTGGGATCGGATCGTAGACTGTTCCCCCAGTTATATTTGTTACTGTTGGTAACCTTAGTGTCCATAAACTTAAGATTATTTCCTAAGGTGACGGTGAAGGAAAGATATCACTATACCTGGAGCAGATGTCGACTAGACTCACTTAGACTCTCTGGGGGGTTCTCTTCACACGAGATGGTTTTGTGAGGAAACTTGTGCCAGTCTGTTTCATTAAGCAGGTTGTCGGGGTAACTGTTCCAACTGTCCTTTTTGTATTAAATTTCTACTAAGTTGGATTTCATCACCAACTAGTGTTTTTAGTACGGGAAGTTACTGTTTGTGTGTGGTTTGAACTCTTAGATTTTTAAGTGTGTGATTCAGCTGCTTGTTTCTTTAGAGACTTTAGGTGTTTTCGTTGAAATTTTCTTTGTTTGCGTGTGATTAGTTAATATTTAATCGTGGCGGAATTGCCGAGACAATCCTGGAGACTACAAGGGAAACCCCCTGAATATACACCAAGTCAGCTTGAAGGGCTTCGTGCTCTGGTATCATCTAGCAGCAGTAGGATTAGATCAATAGAAATTGGAACTTAATCTATAGTTTTTCATCCTGATCATCAAATACCCACAACAGAACGCATTCAAGAGCCGATTTCAGTTTCTGAAGTTACTGGTAGTATTTCTCCTTCCAGTGAACTAGCTAACGAACCTGAAATCTCTGAACCTGAAACTGAACCTTTTGTTTTGGAAACATCCTTAGGATTTATTACACCAACTTCTAGCAATCCTGTTTCACCTAAGGTAAGAAATATTGTCACTGAAAATCTTCCATCTGGGCTTATTTATATTGAAGAACTTACTAATCCAGACGAAGAGTTATCTCTTCCCGAATCCCCTCAATATTTAAATCTTAGGGAGCATGAATCTATTTTGTACAGCCCTATTCGAACTAGTGCTTGGTATCTATCTTTGAAAAACCTTTTAGAGAATCCGGGTCTTGCTTTTTCTCCACCTCGAATTCCATTTCATCCTACACCCAGAGGTTACTATCCGTCATCCATTATGGCAGGAGAGTCATCCATTTTTTCCCAGACAATATTCCAAATATTTATGATGTCTGGCAATATTCCGAATCCTCAACCTCAAGGTAGTCAGTTACCGCCTGGAGGGCAATCTCAGGGAAATCAGTTACCGCCTGGGGGACATCCTCAAGGTAGTCAGTTACCGCCTGGGGGGCAACCTTCAGGAAGTCAGTTACCACCTGGGGGGCAACCTCAAGGTAGATTTTTCCCAGGACAAACTGTGGAATCATATTATTTTGGAGGACAACCTCAAGGATAGTACATACCTCAAGGTTATCAACCTCAAAGATAGTACATACCCCAAGGTCAACCCCAAGCTCAATATGCTCCTCAGGGTCCTTATCAACCCCAACTTTAGTACGTGCCTCAGGGTTATCAACCTCAAGGGCAGTACCCAATTAAAGGTTTCCAACAGCCTTCTGGTCAATCATCTGTTCAATGAGCCAGAAATTTACCACCTACTTATCAAGCCTACGTTCAACCAGGCTATGGTCCTTACGTTCAACCTTCTACGGGAAAATACCCCAAAATGAATATGGTGTGGGATCCGTCCCAATATCAACAGCCTGTGCAGCCTAATTTGTAGTTGCCTTCTCAACCTGGACAACCTTTGGTTTCTGGTCCAACCCAGCAACCCGTCCAGTCCACTATTCAAACTCCTGCACCTAGTTCTGTTCAGCAGTCTGGGCCTAGTACACCTCAGACTCCACCTGAAACTGCTGCAATTGTTGCGACGTCTGTTTAACCTACAACACCTATTTCTAGAGTATCTGTAGCTCCAAATTCTTCTATCCCTGCATCCGTGCAAATCCCTCAAGTCTCTGTACCATAGTCAGGACCTTCAGTTCAGACTTTGGTCCAGATGCCTGCAGGACAAGCTGGTACAAGTATGGTGGTCACAAGTCAACCGCAATTCACGTATCAACCGTACCAGGGACAACCTCAATTCGGTCCCATTTCACAAAATCCAAATTATTAGTATCAATCGTACCCTGGCTACACTTATCAGCAGCCTCAACAACCCCAGTTTGGTCCAGTTAATCCTGTTTACCCGGGAGGTTACACAATTCCTAATGCAACTCTGATTCCCAGTTATCCTGGGTATCCTCCTCCTAGAACTGCTTTGGCTACTCAAGGTTTTCGCGACCCTATCCGTCAGTTACCATTTATTGCAACTTTGGATTTACCTGATTTGACGCGCCTTACGAATGATCTAATTTTCTATTATCCCTACTGGCCACCAATGCCACATAAGTTTCCCAGTGATATACCCAAATTCGAAGGTAAGTCAGGAGAGGATCCATCAAATCACGTGATGAATTATCACCTTTGGTGTGTGTCTAATTCAATAATTGATGATTCAATTCCCTTACGTCTTTTCCAAAGAACTCTTATTGTTCTTGCCGCCAAATGGTACATTGAGTTACCACGAGGCTCCTTTAATAATTTCAGTCAGTTAGAAACTGCCTTCTTGACTCATTTTCAGTTGCCTGTCAGATATGACAATGGCACGGAACTATTAACTTCACTAAAGCAATCTACGTCCACATATATTTATGATCATATTCATGAATGGCGACGTAGAAGGCGTTTGGTGAAAGTTTACATTCCGGATCAAATTTTGGCGGAATGGTTTGTTAAATCATTATTACCAAAGATCACTGAGGATGTAGCTAAGGCTAGCATTGTTACTAAGGAGCAAGTAATTGCTCAAGCTCAGTACCTTGACATCGTTTATACGCAGTCATGTACTTTACATGAAAAAATCCCTGATTTTCCAAAACAAGGTCAAATAGTTGCAGCTCCTTCAGGGTCTCATGCCGCTGATGGTATGATTGGTACAGTAAATACTAAAAGCAAGAAAAAATCTTCAAATAATTCTTCTCCTAATATAACTTTACCTGATTCCCCGAAAGGAGAATCTTCCCCCGAAATTTCTGCTAACATTCATGTCGTAGAGACATCTACGACCAAATCTAAATCCGGCGGTAAAAAGAAAGAGAAGAATAAAAACAAAAAGAATTCAAAAGAGAAAACTGATAAAAATGAATCCAATGACGAAAAACGCATACCTCGCTATCCTTGTTACATTTGTGACGAGGATCATTTTACAAAGGAATGCCCACATCGAGTAGAGGTTGCAAAATTCGTTAAAGGTTCACAACAACCTGCTGTCTTGAAGGGTCCTTTTCCAACTCAAAATAGTAAAATGGTTGGTTCTACCTCGAATGCCTTAGAAGAACCTATTCTAATGATGTCTCATGTACGGATTACGACACGATCGCAAGATTATCGTACTAAGAATCCTGTTGTTGGTAAAGAAGCAGAATCTTCTAGTGCAAACACATCAACTACACCTCCTCTTGTTTCTGGTCCGCTACAGATCGAGAAACCAAATCCAGACTTAATAATCAAACCGCCTGCTAAGGGTGTTCTTCGTAAATCAATTTTCAATCCACATGCGAGAGCTGCTCAGAATTACAACATTGTTGAAGATTTAGCTCTTTCCCCTTCAGCAATGTCAGCTTTGGAAGTGCTGCAGTCATGCCCAGCACAACGTAAATTAATTTTGTCTGCCATAGGAGCTGTCGATGTTCAGGATTCGACGCTTATAATCTTCGATTTAGAAAATAGTACACCTCACCTACCTCATCAAATGGCTTTCCAAATTCCAGTGTTAGTAAAAAACAGACGAATATTTCGGACGGTGACTGATGAGGGAGCTTCAACGTGTATTATGTCGATCCAGTGTTGGAAATTGCTTGGTTCTCCTACACTCAATCAGTCTCTGACAATTCTAAAGGCTTTTGATGGCCGAGGTTTCCACCCTTTTGGTATTTTGCAGGATTTACCCATAGGGGTTGAAGGTAAAACTGTAAATCTAGATGTGGAAGTGGTTGATGCCCCTCTAGATTACAACCTTCTTCTGGGTCGCAGTTGGTCTTATGCTACGACTCCTGTTGTTTCTTCGGTCTTTCGGCTCATAAAATTTCCACATCAAGGAAGGATCGTTACAATAGATCAGTTAAATTATTTTTCTTCTGATCCAGCCTCTACAGAAACAATCCAGCACGTTGGTAAAGCAGCTATCCCTTACAAGGATGTTGGAGTAGGTTTGCTTAAAGATTCTGGTTTACTAGGAAATTTTTCCTTTCCTTCTCCTAACGTATCGCCTTCTACCGCAACTATTCATATGATTTCATCAGACACTATTATGTTTGATGATCCTTGGGTTGTACCGTCCGACTCTGAGTTAGATTCATTTGATGGCATGATGCCTTTGAGTCCATTTGAAATTGTGTATCAGGCTGTACAGTCACTTTCTGACCCCTCTTCAACCGAAACTGATCCAATGAATGGGATCCATGAAGAATCACTTTCTATATCTAGTTCAGCCACAACGAAATTTCCTGATCTTGTTCATACTGATGAGCAGATTCATGAAATTTTGTCTATTGAAGATTTACCATGGGAAGATCTACATCATCGATCTTCGTTTTTACCTGAGCTGGATCATTTTGAAGATAATTTCTCTTCTATTTTTACTGCTGAATATGTCAAAGAACCGCAGAATCCATTGCAAAATTATGATTCTGAGTTAAATTTGGAAAATATCTCTCGAGCAATTCCAATTGACATTTCAGTAAAGCCAGGAATAATTGAAAACATTCATATAGGTGCTTGCTGTACAAAAGATGAAATTCAAACTTATAAAGCCCTATTTCAAGAATTCCGTGATGTGTTTGCTTGGTCATATGAAGAAATGCCAGGAATTGATCCATCAATTGTCGTACATGAAATCAAGACTTACCTGGATGCCAAACCTGTTCGTCAACGTTTACATCAAATACATCCTAGAAAAGCTGCTGCTATCAAAGCCAAAGTTGAAAAATTACTTCGCACAGGTTTTATCTATCCAATTCCTTTAACGGAGTGGGTATCGAATATTGTTCCTGTTACTAAAAAACAAGGAACGATATGAATATGTATCGATTATAGGGATATTAATTGAGCTTGTCCCAAAGAAAATTATCCAACCCCCTATATCGATCAAATAATCGATGATTGTGCCGGAAGTGAAATGTTTTCCTTTATGGATGGTTTTTCCGGTTACAATCAAATAAACATACTCCCTGCTGATCAGCCAAAAACAAATTTCATTTTTACATGGAGGAAATTTTCTTATTGCAAACTACCTTTTGGATTAAAGAATGCTGGAGCAACTTTTCAAAGGGCTATGTCTTACGCATTTCATGACATTAAGCACATTGTGCGGCATTATCTCGATGATTTACCTGCTCATTCATCACGTAGGGCCGACCATCTCACTCATTTATGCGCTATCTTTATGAGATGTAGGCATTATCAAATAAGGTTGAATCCACACAAATGTGTTTTCTGTGTAGAATCAGGTTGCTTACTGGGATTTGTTGTTTCGAAATTAGGCATTCGCGTTGATCCATCGAAGGTCGAAGCTATTGTCAATTTACCTCCTCCTTCGACTCTCCGCCAACTCCAAAGTTTGCAGGGGAAAGCAAAATTTTTACGTTGGTTCATTCCTAACTATGCCGAGCTAACAAAGGGTTTTGCTTGGTTGCTGAAACAGAACATTCCATTCTTTTGGGATGAGATCGCTGATCGATCTTTTGATGCACTTAAACACGTGTTGACCCATGCACCGTATTGCATCCTCCCAAATACAACCAGGACTACGTTTTGTACCTCGCCGCCTCTCATTCCACAATTGGGATGGTTTTAGTTCAGGAAGACGAATCTAAAACTGAACATGTGATTTACTCTCTTAGTCGGAATCTACATTCGACTGAGATTAAATACACACATGTGGAGAAATTGGCCTTGGCAGCTGTTCAAGTTGTTCAAAGATTTAGACTCTACATCTTATTACGCAAAACCACAGTAATTTCTGACTGTAACCCTATGATGTAAATTTTGACCAAACAATTGCTAGGGGGCAAGTATTCCAAATGGATAGTTATCCTGCAGGAATTTGACTTGGAGTTTGAAAAATCCAAGGCAAAGAAATCTTTGGTTTTCGTGGAATTGATGTGTGATTTCCTCTCTAATGATACTGAAACTGTGGCAGAAGAGCCCATTGCAGATGAATATTTGTTTCTTATCAGTACACTTGATCCATGGCATGGGGATATTATCATTTATCTCCAAACCCAATCTTTTCGGCCTGAAATATCACGATCTCAGCGACAGAAAATACGTTTCCAATCCCAGCAATACAATATTATTGGTGATACACTCTATCGTCGTGGTGCGGATTCTGTTTTTCGACGCTATCTTACTCATGAAGAAGCTGAGAAGGTTTTAAATGACTGCTATTCTGGGGCATGTGGCAGTCATATGTCTGGGTATGCCACAGCTCAAAAGATATTGTGCGCTGGTTATTTCTCGCCGTCGTTATTCAAATATTGTATTTATGCAGTCCGGAAATGTCACAATTGTCAACTTTTTGATCATAAGATGTGTGCGCCACTCGCTCCTCTTCACCCTATAATTGCTGTCGGTCCTTTCGCAAAATGGGGTATTGACTTTATTACATGTAACCCTCACTCGGCCGGGGGGCATGCGTATATTATCTTAGCAGTAGATTATTTTACTATGTGGGCCAAGGCGATGCCTACATTTTCGGCTAACGGAAAGACTGCTGCAAATTTCGTATTCAATCACATAATTTCTAGGTTTGGGGTTCCTCAAGCCATTATTACAGATCATGGAAGTCACTTTTGGAATATCATGAAGACTAAACTGATAGATCAACTTGGCCTGTGCCATGATAGTTCCACATCGTATTATCCGCAAGCTAATGGTCTGGTTGAATCTATCAATAAAGTTTTAGTCATTATGATTAGATGAATTATTGGTATTCACAAGATGAATTGGAATTCCATGTTATTTTCAACACTTTGGGCATATCAAACCTCAGTAAAAACATCAACTGGTTTCACTCCCTTTCAACTGGTTTACGGTTTAGAAGCTGTGTTACCGATTGAGTGCGAAATTCTGTCTTTGAAATTAGCCATAGAATTACTTCCAGCTACGTCTGAGGAGGAGAAACGTTTTTTGTACTTGGCTCAGCTATATGAGAATCGACGAAATGATGCAATAGCAAACGAGGCTTATGTCAAATGGATAAAAGCTCAGTATGATAGAAGTGTTACCCCTTGAAATTTTTCAGAAGGAGACCTAGTCTTAGTTTATGATCAAGCCAATGATAAGCTAGGAGCTGGAAAATTCGTGCCTATGTGGCATGGTCCTTTCATTGTTAAGGAAAGCTGGCAAAAGGGGCCTATGAGCTGATAGATTTTGACGGTGTCCCTTTAGATAAACCTATGGTGCTTGTCATAGTACACGGAACATTTCTTCCGTAGCTTGGGTAATTTATTCACCCTCTGACGAGTTAGTATCCATGCATGGGGTAAGCCTTGGTCAAACAACGAATAACATTGCAGAGTATAGTGCAGTGATTGAGTTATTATGTGAATCCATATCTTTTGGAATTCGGAGTTTGATTGTTAGGTTGGATTCTGAACTTGTTGTATTACAGCTCAACAAGGTTTATGCCATTAGAAATCCAGTGTTATTACGGTTATTTTTAAGAGTTCGTCTCTTGAAACGTGAATTCGATTACATTGAGTATCAACATATTACAATACATTTAAATACATTAGCAGATGCAGTTGCTTCCAGTATGATAAATCGACATTTGCAATGATCAAAACAGTAAATCAAACAACATTCATAACATGTGCACAGATAGCCGGTAAATAGTGATATATCATAGTATAGAAGTGTTTTCAAAAAATATACATCGTCTTCGATCATAGGTGGGAAACACCTTATGATCGGCAAAAATGGTAATAAAAAAGGTCAAAAGTATGAGTCTACGACACGATCATCCCATCACTAATGGTGATCACGATAAGAGACCACTGCCCGAGCCACCCTACATAGGAACCTCCTAAAAGGTCCTGGAACACCAATCACGTATCTCTGCAATCTGAGTGGAATCTCATCTATGTCCGTCTCTAGAATATCTAGAGTCAGACGCTCTAGGTGATGCTCTAAATCAGACAGGATTTCCACTGATTGGCCTGCTAGGGCTGGTGCAGCTGCAACTGGTTGTCTTCTTTCATAAGGTTGGAGATGGGCTGGTCGCCGTGGGCCCACATCTGCATTCAAAAATTTTGGTTATTAATTTCAAGACGATTAAAAAACAAAAAAAAATAGAACTAGAAATTGTTGAAAATGATTTTACCTGATTCATCCCACTGTTCCCCTGCTGGGAGATTCATCTCTTAGTCGCCGCAGAAATCTATCCCGGCGTATGGAAAATCCTCTATAACAAAAATTTGGCATTCCAGCTAACGAAAATATGAAGGAGGAAATCGAACAATCTCAACGCCCTCTATACCATGACGGGCCATCAATGTAACCCAACGAACCATCCTAGGTTCTCGAGGTCGATTGGCATCGACAGGAATGCTCTGTGGAGCTAACATGGGGATCCTCTATAGAGCAAAGGTGACTACGATGGATCCATATCCAAAGTTATTTAGTTTTCCATTCTTCTCTCTAGTTAGATGGCCTTTTACATTGGCCAACACAGCTTCACACCAGTTGAAAATGGTGCCTCGAAAACAGTCCACAGCAATGCGCATCTGGGAACTGGTAGCCACATGCAATGCTGCACTCCCACGTAGTATGGTAACAGTAAACGCAATAAATTTCAGCTCGAGATGGATGATAGTTTTTATGTCAATCCGTTTGTCCCTGGGGTCTGCCTGATCATTACAGAACTCTTGTTGAAGACTAGCGATAGTCTAGCCACTTGGCCTAGTCCCAAACAAGGAAAGTTGTTCGCCCCTCTTGGACAAATTAGTCAAAAAATAAATATCCTCCAGCTCAATTTCAAGCCAGTGGCCGCCAATAATGAAACACTGGTCCTGTATGTTCCACCTGTTTACCAGCCATGTTAGGAGGTCTACCTGTGCCCTCATGCCCTGAATGGCCCAAAATTTATATAAACCGCATGCTCCTAATGCTTGAATTGTGGGAAAATGGAGCATTGCAGCGTCATCCACGTCCTCATGCTCATGTTCTCTCCAAATCAGCATCTTGTTAATCCTACAATGCATAAAAAGATATGTTAGAACAATCTAATTTGAAAATTTTTGGGCGGCAAATGAGAAATTTGGTTTTAAAATTTAAATACGCAGGGACCGCACTTTGTCTTTGTACACAATGCGTAGGAATGCACGCATGCTGTGGGAAAAGTGCGGACCCACAAATTTTTTCTACATTGGAAAAAGTTGGGGTCCGCAGGACCCATGTGATTCACTTGCGGACCTCAGTGGGCGATTTCTTAAACCATATTTTTCCCTTAAAAATGAAATCTAGAGCCTAAAAATGAAATGCAAATGGATGAAATGCAAGATTAGGAGGTCGTGGATTACTTGGGACTAACGGTTCTCGATTTCGTCGGATAGATTTTCCAGAATATTCATAGGAACTTTTTTACCCAAAAGCGCTTACTTTTCACTCTGAACTTGAACGGTAAAAATGAAGTTGAAAAAGTCCTTTTTATAAGTTTTTTCGAATAGATAAATTTTTAATTTGTTTATTTTTCACTTTAAAAAGGTTATTTATGAAAGCAGTTTTACTTATCTTAAACAGGTATCTGTAATGTTTCAAGTTTTTGTGCAGAAATTGGATTTTTCAGGAGAATTGATCGTTTTTCAACAAAGAGCATACTTTTATCACTTTTTCGGATTCTTTCAAAAATTTTACGAAAAAGAGAAAACATGGAGTCCTCTTTTAAGCCCTTTTCAGACTCTCTAAACATGAAAAGATTTCCGAGTACTTGATTATTCCAACTTGTTAAAGTAAATGAATGATCGTCCCTTCAGTATAAGTTTACCCCTTTTCCGGACTGAAATGGACTATTTACGAAAAAGGTATACGTTGAATAATTACGGTCAATTGAGTTCTGTCCCGCATTATTTTATCCTTTTTCGGGCTCAAGAGACTAAATTTACGAAAAAGTACACCCATGGAGTTTTCTTAAGTTTTTTCTTTTGACTCCCTAAAAATGAAAAACACCAAGTTTCTCCTATACTGGACTCGTTAAAATTTAATAGTAAAAGACCTGTTCAATTTTAAACAGGAACGAACCACTCCTTCTTAGGGTTCGAATCTTAAACTAAGTTGGACTCATCCAAAGGATGAACTTATAAACAAGCAAATTTATCCTCCTCAATCTTGTCAAAAATAAAGAGGTACTTGCCAGAAATGGTGGGGGAAAAGAGAGAAAAATGGACATGTTTGTTGTATTTTGATTTTTCGAAAATCCAGTTAACCACTCTTGAACACGACACTTTCATTCACTTGGGTTTGGAAATCCTTTACCTAACAGTTAATCAAACCACATTTAAAGTCTTCAGCCGGTTTCTGGGTATTAGCTTTGGGTCAATTGTCACCAAACCATCTGCAGTGTCGTTATGTGTTCAAGAGGATAGTTCAAACAAACCATTCATCTGCAAAATATCTGTCATCCATTTTGACCATCCCTGAGTCAGTCCTTAACAATATATTTTCAAAACTTGATCTATGATTTCATGTTGTGGGCTTGCCTACGACGGATCACTTTCTATCGACGAAAACTCATTATCAAGGAAGTTGATCTAGAAATCGTCAGTACCTTGAAATCTGCATGCCTCAATGGTAAGTTTCTTGCTTTCGACGACAGGTTGCATCATTGACCTTCGATCGAATGATTCCGTGACATGTTCAAATTCATCTCATTCATTCACATTTCATGGATTGTACTAAGTACTTTGAGAACCATTGACATTAATGGTGGTTACTCTCACACTTGTTAACAGTTTACATCATTGACTGGTAATCAAGTGGTTTCTACCATGTTCGACTTCGACACATTCATTCACATGGATAGAATCGTACTAGTTCAAGATGCGGAAATGAAGACCCTGGATCTAGTTTCTACCATCCAGGCTGCGAGGAATTTTGTTATCATTTATACAGTGGACTATTTATAAACAGATGGCTGCGTCCATACTGTTTCTACACATGTCTACACATGATGTACTCAAAATAATTCATGTATCAGAACAGTTTGAATCAGTTTCTAGTTAGTTTTGATATGAGTATGGGAATGCCTACCTCAGCGATGATATATATATATATATATTTTGCATTGAATGTTTTTACAGGTTCCGACTGGGGTGTCCATAGGATGATCCTCGAAATGATAAAGTACTGCACTCTTCATATATGACAGACTTCAACTTCATATATTCCAGACTTTTCACTTTAGGGGGAAATCTGTTACACTGAAAATTGTCATCCTGACATTTTTCTATGTGTATGGGCTCATTATTACTCATAATTTCCCCCTTTGCAAGTCTAACATATCAGTTTTTCATGTCAAGCCTTGAAAATCAGAGAAAAGTTCCTAAAAATCTCCTAAACTTTGGTGTCACACTTTCTCTCTATCTTTCCTGAGGTCCCGCACCTAATGTTCAAGTCTCATGCATACCCGAATGCACTTTCTCTGTGTTATAAGTGCGGACCCCTGTAAAGATAAAAAAGGTGCAAGTAAATTCTGAAAAGCTCACTTTCAGTAAATTATGGAAGCTTCTAGAAAAGATTTTGCGGTGGCAGAACCGCTCTTATGAGGTTCATGTATCCCTTACCTTATGTATCTAACCCCTTGATGTGAGGAGATTATCCCTTTGAAGGAGGATTCTATCACTTCAAAGTTGGAACTGAAACCTCCTCTTTTCCACTATAAAAAGAGGCATTGGGTAGCCTCAAAGGGAGTTCAAGCTTGAGAATATTTGAGGTTAAGTGCTGTTGAGATTCAGACTCAGTTAACTAAGACTTTTGTGAGGAGAGATTACATACCTCTATTTGTCTTGGTTGGAGGAGTGCAGAGCTTATCAAAGTAGAGGAGACTCCTGCTTCGGATCCCGGGAAGGCCTGTGCAACATCAAGGCTCAGGTTGTAAGGTTTTCTTTCTTTTGAAATTAATACAAATATACTCATTTTTCTCAATAAGATGTCAGTTAATGGTTTATTTCATAGATTCCTTGATCACTATGATAAGCATGGTTTATGATGATGTCTATACAGGTGCTATTTAATATTTTTGCTTGTTTGTGAATGCAGGTTTACGAAGATAACTCCTTCAAGTGCACGAGGGACAACAACGACTTCAAACAAGCACTGGACATATGGTAAGTCTTTTACACCTCTATAGAGCTTTTTGTAAATCATATATGCTTAGAGAAATATTAGTTTATTTGGCTGTTTGTTGCTAGATACTTTTAGTACTAGGGAGATCGGTCTTGTTCGCAAGACGGATTAATCCACACAATAATGGGAAACATGTTTTTCTAGTTATAAGCGTCATTGAACATCGACGATGATGTTCCCCCAAGGGGAAGGGGTTTGTAACAACCCCTAGTTGATTTTCCATGTAAATAAAATAATACCAAAGTCACGAGACACACTCCAAGCTAAATGGTGGGAAAAAAAATATAGTGGGCATCACTTGTGGATTTATAATGGCTGTGGAAATTGGAAAAGACATTGGAAAAGGAAAGATGCAATAGTTGACATTTAATTATGAAAATAAAGGGAAGTAGGAGAAAAGGAATGTGAAGAGACATAAAGTTGCATGTAAGGGAAATTAGAGGAAAAATGACGAAAATGATGAAAAATGACACATAAATAATAAAAAGGCATCAGAGAAACATTTCACAACTTTTGTCAGTTTAGTTTTGGTTCTCTCCTTTCACGCTATAATTCTCTCATACTCTTACACACTTAAAGAATTCTTGGACAATGTTTGGAGCGGGGTCCCCTGGGGTACATTTTTGGATATCTTTTTATATAATTTTTGTATATGCGCGCTGCGTGGAAATGTCAAGGGGATTTGGGGCCCTTCAAAGTCCCTCTTTTTTGTAAAAGTGTTTTAAGGGTAAACTGTGGGCCTCAAAACATGGTTTGAGACCATAGTATCTATGTGATAAGATGGATAGAAATAGATAGATTGAGTCTAAGGAAGTAGTCATTCATGTTTTTGGATCTAAGTGTTATGTGTCTATAATACTTTTGTAAGGGTTTTAGTCTGGGTTGGGTAGAAAGGCTCTTGATGGCTGTGTGCGGGGAGACCTAGTCTTGGTTGTGTGCGAACTCTGCTGGCTATGTGCGTGGAAGGCTAAAGTGTAAGGGAAAGTATGATGTAATGAATTGTTGTGAATCTAATATAAATATTGTTTTGGCTAAACAACTGTGTTATGCATTGTGCTATCTGTTCATTGATTCTGTTTTGAGATCAATTTGCTTATGTTATGTTTAATTATATTTGTGTGAGTACATCTGATATTTATGCATGAATTTATATTGATAGTTGTATACATAGATGAATCTGCCTAAGTGATTACGCATTACATAGACCTGGACCTATTCCAATATATCTGCGACGAAGTGATCTGCAATTCTATTTCTATGATATGATAAGTATTATTCTGTATTTGTGAACATCTATTTACGATTGGTATAAGTTATGCAATCAATCTGCTTAGGGCCACCACATTATTTTCTCCCTCAGGATGCAGAAACCTGGTTCCAACACCCCCCCCCCCCCATACTGCTTCAGGTGAGACTTTGATCTATGCAAGCAGGTCATTGCCGAAAGGGCCAGTAGTTGGAGGGTTTGTTGGTTGTGCGATAAACTCTGAACCTGGGTCAGGACCCATCAAGCCAAAAAATGGTTCCGTTTCTGGAACTGGGATCATTTTTAGGGAGATTTGATGTTGTGGTGCCCCTCGCAAAACGAATTGCAAGATTGGCTGGATATAAATATCCTTGAATATGCGATCCAAGAGAATAGAAGCTCTAAGATTTCTGCTAAAAAGTGGGTTCAGAAGTACATCGATACAGAAGTTCACGAGATATTATTTTGCTCCTTTGCAATTGAACTGCAGGAGTGGTTGTCACGATTGACTGAATTCAATACCTGCACGAAGGACGATGTAGTCACTGAGTGGACTCCTGAATTGATTCAAAAATTAGGAAAGTTAGACAATAAGATCACCCACATGATAGATCATTAGATTGATCATCTCTTGGGAGGATTTGTGACTGAATTTTCTATTGATAAGTTTGTGTCATACTCTGAAGCAGAAAGAAGATTTTTCAAGGGTCCTAGAGGTAATTTCTTGAGCTCTTTGAAGTTATTGCTGAAAATGATATTGTGTGAATAAGGCTCTCTGTGTTAACATATTTCTTGAATGTCCTGAAGAGTTCTGACTACGCAAAGTGAAGGAGTTTACCGCGAAGACCCAGAGTAAGGATTTATATATAGTCCTCTAAAGCGCATATTTGATAGTGACGGTGAACCATAAACTAGTAGCTTTAGTGAATCTGCACACTATGAAGAAGAACTTTCCTGAGAAGAAGTTTCATCAACCCAGAACTCTTAGATATCCTTGATCCTATTTCATATCCCATCCAATCCACTTCCAAACTTGTCTCAAAAAGCACCCGGTCCACCATGCAGTCCATCTCCACCCCCACCTGCACCTCTATTAGGCGTAGATATGGTCGCGTCGATGAAGCTACCTACTTTCATAGGTATTGGAAATGAAGATACTGAGCACTTTTGGTTTGTGACTAATGCTGTATGGCATGATCAACAGGTTAATAATGATGATATTAAGAAAGCAGAGTTAGCCACTGCTTTCCAATATCGTGCATTAGATTGGTATATCAGATATGTCCAAGCAAACCCTAATGCCACTCTAGATGAAGTGAAATATTCCCTAAAAGAACAATTTAAGAAACCTAAATCATATGCACAATTGGTTAGAGAAATGAAAGAGATTCATTAGGAGGTAAATAAATATGTGTGGGAGGCATATCAGAGGCTGAAGCGCACTATCAGAGATGGTGGATTCACTATCGATGATACCCAACACAAGGAGTGGTTCATTTCTATGCTGCTCCCACATCTGCGCCAGCCCTTGGGTCAACAAAATATTTCTGCGCAGGCTGAGGCTGTGGAGATTACGATGAAACTAGAAGCTACCCCAACACTTTCTGTGCTTGGAACTCAACAGATTCAGAATCAGTTGGAAGTAATGCATTTAGAGATTCAAAATCTATACAAAGATAAGGGAAAGGAGGTATGCGTAGAAGTCTGGTGCATAAAATGTGAAGCTGTTAGGCACCATAAGGATCAATTTCCTGCCTTTAATAATTATCTGAACGCTGGAGGACCTAGCCCGCTGAAGAGTGGAGTATAGTGCACAATCTGTCAAGTTGCGGGATTGCATGAAACAAATTTCTGCCCAAGGGTTGGAAAGTATCAACCTGAGCTGAAGTAGTTGTTTTGCAGATTTTTTTCGTCACTGGGACATGATGAGAAGCACGGTCGCACTTATGATATGATGTTGGAAAAGGATGAAATATATATAATGCAGGCCGAACCTACCTCACCAGCATCCACCTCTGGGCGTGGTGGATTTCAGGGAAGAGGAAGAGGATGAGGAGGTGGATCATCTAGTTGAGGAAGGGGGTGGGTTATTTGCTACAACTACGGAGATGTTGGCCCCTATGCACACGACTGTCCAAACCCAACGCGACAATCATGTAGTTATTGTAGACAGTTTGACCATGTAATATAAGATTTCCTTGTTTTGATTGCTAAGATGCAAGAGAAAAATACGTAGTCTCCAACGCAAAATCTTTAGATGGTGAGAGCAGAAAGCCGCGAAGAAGATCCTAGTGAAAATGTGGTCACTATGAGCGGTGCATCCACTAATGAAGATAAGGGGAAACAATTGGATATTGACCTTCGGATTCGTAAGGAACTTGAGAACAAAGAGGGATTTGATATATAGTGCACAAAGGAGACTTTTGTTGAAGCACAAAAAGAGTTTTCAGAGGGAAGCGCATCAATGTCAGGTATACTGATGAAGGAGGAAGGGGTAGACAAAGAGATCAAGCCATTTCTACAAGCTTGCATTAAGTTAATGCACAAAAAAAGGCAGTAGAGAACCTTCAGGCTATGATAGATAATTGCGCAGAAAAGGAACAACCATTGATAGAAAAAAAAGCTGTCAACAAAATCTATAAGAATAAGAAGAGGACGAGTTGAGAGATGCGTTTGACCATGCAGATTGGTCCTTATGAGATGGATCAAGTTATTTTAGATCTAGGGTCTGATGAAAATTTTCTACCTAAGAAAACTTGGCAGCACATGGGAGAACCCAAGCTGGAATGGTCTACCATCCAACTGTGCATGGAAAATAAACATAACATCATTCCATTTGGAAGGCTGTCACAGGTCATAGTCAGTATTGAAGGTTTAAAGGTGCTCACAGACTTCAAAGTTATACAAATTGTAGATGATACTAATCCTTATCTTGCACTGTTGGGATTGGACTGGGATATTGATATGGATAGTGTCATAAACTTGAAGAAAAGAAGAATGGAGTTTGAAAGCAATGGAACTAGAGTCATAATTCCCTTAGACCCTGCAGAAGGGAAAATATACACAGAACCTATGCATGCAGATGATGATATTGATAAGATCTATAAGCTGACGCTGCACGAGGAATATTGGATCAACCCAATGACTGATGGAAAGATTAATTGGGAAAAGGACAACTCTTGTTTCTCAGATTTTGATGAAGAATTGGAAAACTAGCAGAACCGGTTGCATGAATTATATACGTTGCGTTGTAATTTTTTGACCAGATCTCTTCGATGTATACCATCTGAGGTATGAAAATTACCTCATTATGATGGTTTAACTAATGTAAACATGTGTTTAGGAGATCTTGAAAGAACTGTACCAGAAGGACATAGATTCGATGCTTTGGATGTCAAACTGCGCGCTACTCCTACACGATGATGGGAGACTCGTAAAGAAAACATGGGAAATTGGGATGAATGTGCACGCATGATGAGGTTACGCTTTGAGCCTCCAACTATTACAATGGAAGAAGTCTACTCTCGAAAGGATGATCCATGAAAATTTTTTTCTAAATGGATTTAGGTATGGGGTGTATAACTGAGACTTGAATGGGTCCACATGTTTATTCATACACTGGGGAAGGTACCTAATGATTGGTATCAAGAGACAAAGTTGTGTTGAGGTACTATTGAATGGTCTACACTGATGGAAAGTTTTATTCTAACATTCAACTTTGAGAGTGGAATTGATAAGATTGGAAAAGCATTGCATAATATTCAAGAAGTTATCTTTGATACAACAAAGCCAACGATCGAGTGTGCTCCACTAGCATGGGATGCACAGATGAAGGACATTGTGAATTTTAGAAATCTGAAGGTTGAAGAGAGTGAAGAAAATCCACGGAATATCATGATTATAGAATCTGAGCGACGACGCGCAGTGGTTGGACCATCGATCACTTCACTAGATGTGACAAAACCCATAAATATATGGCAGGTGAATATTGGGTCTGAAGAGAAACCAAACTTGGAAAATATTGGAGACTATTGGGATGATGACACCGTAGGAAAAGTTTCTGAGTTGCTGATAGAGTATCATGATTTTTTCCCTACAAATTTCTCAGAGTTGAAAGGAATAACTAGAGAACTTGGAGTCATGAAGATCACTTTGAAACCTGATGTGCTCCTGGTGAAACAATGCTCATGAGTCTAAATCCAAGATATAAGCAGAAGGTGAAGGAAGAGTTTGGATAAGATGGTTGCTGCAGGCATCATAGAGCTAGTAGAAGAGTCTGATTGGGTAAGTCCCATGGTAGCATAAGACAAGAAGAAAAAAGGAGAAATCAAAATCTGTGTAGATCTACGTAAATTGAATGATGCTTGTGTGAATGATCCATTCCAAGCTCCATTCTCTGATGAAATCCTAGATAATGTTGGAGGACAAGAAGGTTATTCATTCACAGATGGGTTTTCAGGGTATCATCAGATCAGGATTGTGCCAAAAGGTCACAGTAAGACTACCTTTGCAACTGAATGGGGATATTTCTAATATACAATCATGCCCTTTGGCTTGAATAATGTGCATGTCATCTTCTCGCGTGTAGTAGTAGCTATCTTCAAATATTTTATCCATAAGTTCTTGGAAGTGTACTTTGATGATTGCACTGTTTTTGGGTTGTTGAACAAGCATGTTTCAAAACTGTTCTTAATGCTGGATACCTGTAGAAAATACCAGATCTCATTGAACTTGAAGAAATGTACATTCTATGTGCCATTTGGGATACTGCTGGGACACATTGTCTGCCAGCAAGGTTGATGGTAGATCCTACAAAGATCGCAGTGATTGTTAATATGGCGATACTTGAGAATGTTAAACAATTGCACTCAATGTTGGGGCCTACTAGCTATTATCAGAAGTTCATTCAGGGTTATGCGCTGATAACTATGCCCATGGAGAAGCTACTCAAGAAGGATGTGACATTCTGCTGGGATGAGGAATGTCAGTAGAGTTTTGAATTGTTGAAGGAAAATATGGTCACTATGCCCATAATGGTCTTTCCAAATTGGTCAAAGGTGTTCCATGTGCATGTTGATGCCTCCTGTATTGCACTCGGAGTTATTTTAGCATAGCCAGGAGCTGGAGAGATTGATCACCCTATTGCCTATGCCAGTTGAAAACTCTCAAGTGCAGAGCGAAATTATTCAACCAACGAAAGGGAAGGATTAGCAATGGTGTATGCCCTGCAGAAATTCTGCCACTACCTGTTAGGAGGATAATTCAAGATGTTTACTAATCATTCTGATTTAAATTTCCTGGTCAATAAGCCTGTGTTGGGGGGGAAGATCTGTAGGTGTTTGTTGCTATTCTAGGAGTATGACTTTGAGATCATTGTGAAACTAGGAAGACTGAATGTTGGGCAAGAAAATCTGTCACGCATTGAGACTGGTGAAGAACCTATGAACTTGGAGGATGGATTACCAGATGTAAAATTATTTACGATCAAGGTAGTTGATGAGCATTTCCCTGATATTATTTAGTTCCTGACTACTGGATGCATGCCTGAAGAATATATAGTGCAACAGAAGAAAGAGCTCATGACGTGCACAACAGACTTCACTATTATTTCTGGATAGTTGTACAAGATGGGTGTAGATGAAGTTCTGCATAGATATGTTTTGGAGTATGAAAGGCGTGCTATCTTAGATGAGGCTAATGGAGGGGTTTCCGGTGGTCACTATGTAGGAAAGGAAACCACGCAGAAGATTTTATGAGTTGGGTTATGGTGGTCCACATTGCACAATGATTCCTATGCACATTGCCACGCATGCGATGTATGCCAAAGGACCAAAAATCCATCGTGCAGAGACGAGATGCCATTGCATCCATAGATGGCACTAAAAGAATTTGAGAAATGGGCTATAGAATTTTTTGTACCTATCAATCCTTTGGGCAAGACGAGTTGTGCGTGTTACATAATCACTGGGACTAACTATGTAACAAGATGGGTTGAAGATAAACCTGTGAAGGATTGTACTACAGATACAACTGCGCAGTTCATATTTGAGAATATTGTGACCTACTTTGGATGTCCTAAGATTCTAATCAGTGATAATGGTATGCATTTTGTGAATGAAACCATTGAAGCATTAATAGATGAATTCTGTATCCATCATCAGAAGAGCACTCTGTATCACCCACAGGAAAATGACAAGATAGAAGTGTTCAACAAGATATTGGAGACTGCGCTTACCAAGGTGTGCAATGATAACCAGAATGATTGGGATGAGCGCGTACCCACTATTCTCTAGGCATATTAGACCACATGTAAGAAGTTGACTGGGAGGACACCTTTCAGGATGGTATATGGGAAAGAATTTGTGTTGTCGATAGAGTTCATTGTTCCCAGTCTGCGCTTTACAACATTCAAAAATATGGAAGAAGCAGATTCTATGGAGGAATGGTTGTCACAATTGGTTGCACTTGAAGAAGATCTCTTTATTGCCAATTATCACCAGCAAGTTCAAAAGGCGCGTGAAAAAGCATGGAATGATAGGCACATCAGGAAAAAGGTGTCCAAGGAAGATGATTTGGTCTTTTTATATGAAAAAAAGTTTGTGTGCCACCCAGGGATGTTGAAGATGCATTGGCTAGGGCCATATCTTGTTAAGGAGATCACTGACGGAGGTGCAATGCGCCTGGCCACACTAAGCATAGAATATATTCCCGGGTATGTCAATGGAAGTAGATTGAAGCCGTACATGGATGAACATATGCACACCAAATGACTATATGGCTGGAGTATTGAATCTGCGTAGAATGGATGGCAGATGAGCAGAAAGGTGCGACATGTGCACGGTAGCTGCACGAGGAGGTTGACTGGGTTGTATAGGTTCCAAAATCTAGTCGTTGGAATAGTAAATCTGGAAAAGACAACTTTATTACCGTTTATGACAGAGTCTAGGTTGCATTTTATGAAGGGATTTTGCCAGATTTGGGACCGTCTTCTCATTTATGGAGACACATTAATGCATAAGGGATTTTTGAGTATGCACCAAAGCTATAAATATGACCTATGGGGTTGCAATAATTCCCTTCTCTTTTTGAGTGAATTGTTTGCCCTAAGATATTTTATTTCTATAGCGTATTCATTGCCTATGTCTGGTTTGTATCCAAGATTTGAGGAAGAGTTGTGCTGTAGGGTTTTGGGTTACGTAATTTTTCCCAGCATGACAACTATGCAACCTAGAGATGATCTTGCTGCGCCAATTGCTGAAACACCTAGGCCCACAAAGCCTAAGAAGGGACAGACATCTGGAGCTAGGAAATCCCCAAGGGAAAAGGCTCCAAATCCATGCTCTACCGCAGCTGAGCACAAGAAGCGACCTATGGCAGAGCTTCCTGAGACAATTATGGAAGAAGAGGAGGATGTGGTCAAAGTGGTTCCATTCTCACGGTTGCCGGCCTATGTCGCACCGCATAACGAATCAGTAAGAGTTCCCAAAGATCTCGAAAAGGTGCGATCAAGTATCAATATGCCCTTGATTCCTGAAAACACCCCAGTGGAAGGTGACATGTTTGAAAAAGTGCCATAGATTAGACTGGAGGATTGGGACATCACAAATATTGATAAGTTTCCTAAAATGGCGTCAGAGCTCTACTTAGATGATGCATAGTATGTGTAGAAATTATACAACATGCATTTATATCTTTGATTCACCTGATCTAACAATATTCTACTGTTAAATACATAATCACTTCTACAAATATTTTGTGAAATTAAAAACAACACAATTGCCAATCACATGAAGCAAAGAAGAATAGATCAAAACCACAACATCAGATATTCCCAGGGAAAGCTTACTGCTAAAAACCCCTCTACCATATATTTTATATTCCACAAGGAATCATGAAACAATTACATACAAAGCTCTAATCACAAGAGCTCTCAATACATTAGCTAATTCTCTCACACTATCATACAAAAATTGGCAACTCCCTTAGCCAATTTACTGCCTCCAGACAGCATGCCTTGCTCACAGAGTTCTTGATGAATGCAATCCTTAATCTCAAAGGATTTCAGCCTTCCTCAACTATGCTTAGTATCATGGGCATCCTGTGGTGTTATAACTACACCTGGGTAGCCTGCTAATATCACAACTGACAAGTTACACTTCCCTTTCACCTAGATCTCAACTGGGTCTCCACTGGATCTGGCATGCATGCAATTAATAATAGTAAAAACATCAGTTGCATGTGAGATCCCTACATGTGAATTAATTAATATTTAATTCACTTGATCTCTCACTAGTGTATCTGCAGTTACAACTAGCACAACTGAATTTAACCCACTTAGTTAAATTGATTTACAAATTGCATTAACTAATGCACCACTGCACTTCCAACTTTGTTACAACTAGAATCACTCTGTTACAACTCAAGTCAACCTGCATGTCCCACCAACCAACCTCTTAACTTGAAATTCCTTTAGCTAACTGATTTTCCACTTCAGTTAACTATTTCCAAGTGCTCATTGAGAATAGATAATTGTTTATTGTCCAACTAATATTAAGGGATAATAATAGTCGACAAGCATCTATAAATAGACATCCACCTAAAAATATCCTATGTGGGCCCCACCTAGTGTAGGTGCTTAATTTTCACTAGGATCAAGGATGTTGTTTCCAGATGCCAATTTCACTATTTCTTGATGCATTAAACTTCAAAAATCCCTCTCAACAAGAAATGAATGTCCTTGCATGCGACATGCAACTCCATGCATGTGCCATGCAAACTTTGCAAGCAATACTTCTCTATTGTTTCTCGCACATGCAACCTTTGCATGAAACACTTACGAAACTGAATATCCTCTAAAAAACTGAATCAGTATAATTCATCTGTCATCAAAGTCTTCTGACTTCTGCTAGCTACTGCACATGTCTTCAGGAACCACTGCATTGCTGACATCTGCATCCATGCACTCTGCACTTGCTGCCAACTCTGATTTGTGCTCCAGTATCCGACACTGTCACTTTGATTTAATGTCCTCATGTCATCTCACTGCATCAATCCAAATGATCCTGCTACTGCTGCTCTATGGGCTCCTCGTTGCCAGGTTCGATTCATGAGATCCACACTATTTCAATGAATCCTGCCCAAAATTTCTTCTTGGGGATTATTCATGCATGTTATCCCACCTCTCACCTGGTGGTATAGCTGCATGCACTCCCTCTGCCCATCTGGCTCGAAATTTCTCTGCATGAGTGGTTGCTCCCACTCAATGATCCTCATCTTGTGGCTGCTCCACATCCTGAGGTTCACTCTTACCTGCATGCAAATCCAGCTCCCTCTCAAGGGTTAATTGCATGAATTTCTCAACACTTCCCAATGGTAGGAAGCTCTATAGAAATCACATCTACATCAATTCTATAGATATTCTTAACTTGAATCCCAATCTTCTGCATATCCAGTTGTGGCTGCTCCACAACCTTCTCAGACTGCTTCTTAGGCTGCATGTTGAGAGGCTTCCTCTCAACCACCAAGTCAATAAACTCTTATTTTCTCCTTAAAGCTTTGCATGCACCTTGTACCTCAGTGCATGTAGGTTATTGGCTCGCGCACATTGTAATTGTCCCACCCTCGCAAAATTTTCTAACAAAAAGAGATGATTTTAAATCGATGATATCTCCCTCATCCGAGCTTTGATTCGACCAAATTTTTTTTTCTTTTTCAATTTGGGTATTTTTTCGCAAGGAATCCAAATATGATATTTGTTTCTGAAAAATTTTCATCAAATTATTTAGATATTCTCTGCAAACTCGCGCACCCAAATAATTCCTGCTCTCATTCCATGTAGAAAATATATAACACAGCTCTGATACCATGTAGAAATTATACAACATGCATGTATATCTTAGATTCACTCGATCTAACAATATGATACTGTTAAATACATAATCGCTTCTACAAACATTTTTTGGAATTAAAAACAACACAATTGCCAATCACATGAAGCAAAGAAGAATAGACCAAAACCACAACACCAGATATTTCCGGGGAAAGCTTGCTGCTAAAAACCCCTCTATCATATATTTTATATTCTACAAGGAATCATGAAATACATACAAAACTCTAATCACAAGAGCTCTCAGTACATTAGCTAATTGTCTCACACAGTCATACAAAAATTGGCATCTCCCTTAGCCAATTTACTGCCTCCAGACAGCTTGTCTTGCTCATGCAGTTCCTGATGAATGCAATCTATTGTGGATGATTTTTTCACCCCCCTAGAGACAGCCTAGAGTTTCTATAGACCAGTGCCTAGGACATCTTAATATAGCAAGGAGTCCTTTATAATTGGGTTGTCAGTCCAAGAACTCACTTACTATCTCTTGTTAAAAACAAGGAAACTAGATTTTGAATGGGACCATTCTCTCTCAGAAGCTGATACAAAGATTAGAGTAATGTAAAAAGATCATGTAAAACTTCAGCATGAAAGCATCAGACAGTTAAGAGACCGCTTACTGTAAAGAGGGCCGCTTCAAATAATATATCACAGAAATCAAATATCAGGAAGTGAGTGTAGTGAGGAAACATAAGGAGATATTAGCTGGCATATAAGGGCGCACCAATTTACGAATCCTTAAGCCACTAATATAGCAGAAAATATGGAAAGAGTGAACATGGAACAACATATCATGACTAGGCCTATTTAAAGCGCTTGACTAATTCCAGAAAGGGCACCACTTAAGGTGAATCCTTACTGCAAACTAGTGAGCCACTCACATTCTAGAACATGATACAAGAAGATAAATAGCATGAAAAGAGATATTGTATTAACACATGAGAGAAAATTACATACTGTGAGATACTAAAGACCAGAATCATCATTACAGTCATAACCCCCCCTCACTGAGACCCTACGGGCTCTGAAACTTGATACAGAAATGTTACAAAATGTATACAGAAGTCTTCTCGCTGCACAGTTTGCTGATAGAAATCTGGAACCCTTACAATGTCTTATTTTTGAGTATTTATAGAGAAGACAGAAACTTCTAGAGGAGGAGGGAGACGAGGCACAATTAATGACTCAATTTGAATAACATGGCGGAAAACATTTACGCCTTCTCTATGAATGACTAGCTATAAATGAATACACCTAACGATCTGTCTAAAGAAATAAATGCTGGGAGATAAAAATCTCCTTATATACAAGACATAAATAATAAAATATATACAATGTGATGCTTTTAGCGGAGGGAAAATCTGATGCCGTAAGAGACTGGAGATAATCTGCCTTCCTGTACTGTACTCTCGGCCCTTTAACTTTGGATTTGAATTCTGGATCTTAACTGCGGGGAGAATTTCTCTGGAGGGTTCTAAGAATCCATATCTGTGTCTTCTTTAATGGCGGTCATTTCACGTACCAGTTCTCAGCCTCTTGCATTAAATTTCACCCCAGGAAATCATATTTCATGGGCCCCGAACCTTTGTAATAGCGGCAGCGGATTAAAATGTCTTCCAGCTATCTTGAAACCTGCAAAATCCATAAAATATTAGAGAGAACTGACTCAGATGGAGGCGGGGACGATGGATACATGGTTGACTGGGATAAACACATAGGTGGCGGAAGAAGAACAGTGGAATGTTTCGGCAAACAGATGAAACACGGGCTTTCACGAATGGGCGAAATGAGGGTTTTATTTGTGACACAGTCGGGTCGGGAGGAAAGACTGGCGGCAAATATAAATAAAACACATAAAAACGCACACATATATATATATTGGCGCGGAGAAATATTACGGATGTACGGGGGCGAGACACATAGGTGCATGAGTGACAAGTGAGGAGACGACGTGGCGGAGGAATTAACGGGTGGAAGTGGGTGAAAATGACACGGTGGCGGGCCATATAATACGGCGGAGACGAAATAACAGGCGAGCAACTCCGGAGAAAATCCACCGTCAGATCAGGCTTGGTGGATCCAACGGCTCCAACGAATTCCGCTGCCCGGCGATGGGACGCCCTTTAACGCGCGGGGGAGGAGTGGTTTTCTGCCCGTACTGAGGACACGCGGCAGAAGATTTGTGGCATCGCTGCCCCCGCGGTAAATACCGCCTTGCTGATGAGAGTGGTGCGGGGGTATACTGCTGGTTTTAGGCGTGCATGGGGCCCTCCTACTTGACGATTGCCACGCCGTTGATTTAATTAAATCGGACGGCCACCATTGCGCCCGATCATTTGAACGATAGGCCCCTTTTCTTTTTGGCTTGCGGTCTCCGGCCTCCGGTCATGTGACGACAACAGCAAGCGGGCTAAGGACTTGGGGGGCTTTCGGCTAAACAAATTTAAATTGCGGGTTTTTAATCATTTGAGCGATATATTTTGAGGCGGAGAAGGTGGCGACGAGCATGATATGGGGGGGGGGGTTTGACCACGAAAACATTGGAAATGGATTTTAGAGGAGCTGGTGGTCGAAATTTAAATGGAGAAGGGAATGTGTACAACACAATCCTTAATCACAAAGGATTTCATCCTTCCTCAACTGCGCTTAGTATGATGGGCATCCTGTGGTGTTATAACTACACCTGGGTAGCCTGCTAATATCACAACTGATAGTTACACTTTCCTTTCACCTAGATCTCAACTGGGTCTCCACATGATCTGACATGCATGCAATTAATAATAGTAAAAACATCAGTTTCATGTGAGGTCACTAGTGACTACATGTGAATTAATTAATATTTAATTCACTTGATCTCTCACTAGTGTATCTGCAGTTACAACTAGCACAAATGAATTTAACCCACTTAACATAGTTAAATAGATTTACAACTTGCATTAACTAATGCACCACTACACTTCCAACTTTGTTACAACTAGAATCACTCTGTTACAACTCAAGTCAACCTGCATGTCCCACCAACCAACCTCTTAACTCGAAATTCCTTTAGCTAACTGATTTGCCACTTCAGTTAACTATTTCCAATTACTCATTGAGAATAGATTATTGTTTATTGTCCAACTAATATTAAGGGATAATAATAGTCAACAAGCATCTATAAATAGACATCCACCTAAAAATAGCTTGTGTGGGCCCCACCTAGTGTAGGTGCTTAATTTTCACTAGGATCAAGGATGTTGTTTCCGGATGCCAATTTCACTGTTTCTTGTTGCAAAATTGAATAGTATGAGGGGGGAATCGTGCGCTTAGAACCAAAGAGATGGGTGATGGGTCTGCACAAGGCATGCCTTTTGAATTTATTGCAGGCCCCTCACTTTGGGCGCAACTCGATAAATGATATTGGTGTCTGTCAATTGCTCGCGCTCAAGCATGATGATGCATTCTGGTTGGGAGAGCACATTCCCATTGATGCTGTGTTGATCCATCAGATCACTGGCCTATCTGATCAAGGCGCAGACCCAATGGCTTATTTTGGAGGAAAGACACAAGAAAAGGCAATCGCAGAAAATATCAAAGCAAAGTACCAATTCTCACACAAGAGTAGAGGATTTGTGGTGAGCGATATTAGTGATCCCAATTTTCAGTTTGGGGTGCTCATCTTGGCCTACAAGATGATGCAGAAGTGTAGGCCCAAGGAGGTTCCTGCACAAGTCATTGCACTTGCGGGACAATGAGAAAAAGGAGTGATCTACAATTGGTTCCAATATTTATGCAAGGAGTTTTTGGAGAAAGTGCACGAAGCATAGGAAGATGGAAAGCATTTTTATTATTCTTGGCTAATGTCACTGATAAATTTAATTGGTTGGAAAACCCTAGAGGAAACACAATTTCCTGAGATAGAGCCGCAAATGTGTGAGGCCGCGCAGTATGCCATGCTATGGACTTCATCAAGCTCCACGTGCCTCATGGAGAATAATATATTCTGGGTATTATTCGACGCTTTTCTCTATAAGGAAATACAGTCTAAGCTGAGGCTATCTATGACAATATATGATCAGTATAAGATGATAGCAGATTTCAAGGAGACCTTCCAAAACATGCATATCTGTGCAAATGGCACAGTCGAGGGAGTTTGGTATGAATTACCATATCTAGTCATTGAGGATGATTTGATACACGTCAACTATTCCCAAAATCCCAACCAAGTTTTGCAGTGGTACCTAGCCAGAGATGAAAAAATAGAAGACAACTGAGAAAATAACATAGAAAGAAGCCATGCCGACAACAACCGATGAAACAATTGATTTGGAGAAAGACACTAAACCTGAGAAAAACGGTACTATTCCAATAGACATGAAGGAGCAAGTGGAAGCACATACTTCCAAAGGCACAAAGCACGGTTCTTAGGCTGTAGGAAGATCAAGGAAGAGAATAAAAGGGTCTAAAGACACTGGCGGGGAGTTCCTGAAGTTGACTGAAGATGACTTGAATGAAATTGAAAACACGGTCACGTCCACTACACAGGAAAAATGGAAATATATGGAAGTGCAGTACAAGAATGCACTCGAGAGGGTGCAGCTCGACATCTAGGAATTAAAAGTACAAGCGAGACTGATTCAAGAGAGAGTTGCTCAAGCGAGCCAGCTGCAGACGGGCATGTAGGTAGCCAGTGCGCAACTGCTTAATATAGCCTTACCAACAACTAGGGATGTTCGTCTTGTTCAAATACCTACGTTGGCCATCCATGTAGACTCGAGACGACATGCCCAGTTTAGAGGTTGTGGTGATATTAACATAATTTTTTCTATTTTACCTGCAGGAAAACAACACATGATACACTCTATGATTGTAGACGAGCTCCAATTCCGTGAATTTCATGCTCACACAACTGCCATCAGATCAAAGTAGAAGGCCATAGATGCACAAGAGAAATAGTAAATAGTGGAGGAATTCTACCACGCAGCCGAAGCTCAGCACGATGCGCTCGAAGAAAAGATCAACCAAGTTTGTAGCGAAGTACCAAAAGTCCTTGCCACCGCTACCCCAGGAGAAAAATTAGAATGTATGGCTGTTGCATTAAAGGCCTCGTGTGCGGAAGTCCAAACCGTTAAGGTTGAGTACGAGTATCAAATTGCTGATTTTCATATGAAATTGCAGCCAAAGACCCCACCTGAAGTCAAAGAAAAGAGGGTTGCCGAAATGAAGCAGGCCACTGATAGCATTTCTGCTGCAACCACGCAGTGCGATAAGCTTTTGGATGAGGCCATGGGTGTTTGGACTTCAATTTAGAATGACCCTATGGTATAGCAGTTGCGCAATGAGTTGCACGTAAAGGAGTAGTAGTTTTCATATATTAGGATGACGACGCCTACTCTTGTCCTTACACAGCGCCTCGCCCGCCTACAGGAGGGCCAGGTAATTCAAGCTGAACAGAGGACCTGCGCTGAAAAGAAAAATTGTTGGAGGCGAGGATGCAAACATGGGCTAGGGAGGCTCTACAACTTTTGTAGACATTCGATAACACATTGAAGGCTATTCAAAAAACAAATAGAAGTATCGAGATAGCCACTTAAGGGCCCACCAAAGAGAAGTTGGTCATCGAAGCGCAGGGAGCTGCTGTGCAGAGTCTGGAAATGTTGTTGCCACTCAAATATTTTGTCACTATGCTCCACACCAAGATGAAGGAGCAGAGACCATAGTGACTCGGGACGAGTAACATGTTTGTGTTGGGGGCCTATTGGAGTGGGGTCCCCTGGGGTAGATTTTTGGATATCTTTTTGTATAAGTTTTATATATGTGCTATGCACATAAAGATCAAGGGGCTTTGGGGTAGGTCAAAGTCCCTCTTTTATCTAAAAGGATTTTAAGGGTAACCCATGGGCCTCAAACCATGATTTGGGACCATAATATCTGCGTGCTAAGATGGATATAAATAGATAGATCGAGTCTGAGGAAGTAGTCATTCATGTTTTTGGATCTAAGTGTTATGCAATGTTCATGATTTCAACAGTTTGGTATGATGTAAATGTTACATCAAGTTATGTTATAAAACTCCATGGGAAACATGTTTTTCGAGTTATAAGCATCATTGAACATTGAGGATGATGTTCCCCCAAGGGGGAGGGGTTTGTAACAACCCCTACTTCATTTTACATGTAAATAAAATAAGACCAAGGTCACGGGACACATTCCAAGTTGAAAGGTGGGAAGCAAATTATAGTGGGCATCACTTGTGGATTTATAATGGCTGTGGAAATTGGAAAAGACATTGGAAAATGAAAGAGGAAATAGTTGACATTTAATTATGAAAATAAAGGAAAATAGGAGAAAAGGAATGTGAAGAGACATAAATTTGCATGCAAAGGAAATTAGAGGAAAAATGATGGAAAATGAAGAAAAAGGATACATCAATAATAAAAAGGCATCAGAGAAACATTTCAAATTTTTTTTTAGTTTAGTTTTGGTTCTCTCCTTTCACGTTGTAATTCTCTCATACTCTTACACACTTAAAGCATTCTTGGAGCATGTTTGGAGCTATCTGGCATTCAATTGGATTGGAGAAAGTAAGGGAAAACAAAGGAAAGCAAGGAAGTACAAGGATCCAGTTGGATCAAAAAATACAATGTGGATACTTTGTAGGTCACAAGTTGCATGTGTGATTTCCTTGTTTATTTTTGGATGCATGGTATATGCACATGGTTCCTTGGTTATGTGTTGTCATTGGCATGGAAATTTTTCTAGATTGATAGTGGTTTCAACCTTTCCTTTCCATTTCCTAGATAGCCACGAAAATATGGGTTTCCCACTTGCTTTTTTTATTGGTTCTCAGGTTCCCTATAGCTGTAGGTTGGAACAAATTCTCTAAAGCCCTAAAGCAACTTGGGTTGAGTTACTATTTCCTAGAGCCTGTAGGTTGGGACAAATGCTCTGGAGCCTTGTGGGTTGAGTTATGAGTCCCTAGAACCAAATGTTGGAACGAATTTTATGGAGCCCTGATATAGTAGTAGGTTGAGTTACTAGTTCTTGGAGCCCTAGACAACTTGTGTAGGGACCGATCTACTTGATGTTAGTGATTTATGGACCGTATAGGTGAGATAAATATAGTTGAGGGTTGAGGTGGTTTGGCCTCTGGAAGGCCTTTTTGGTTTTGTTTTGGTTTAACCTTTATGATCCCACATTCATGCTTGGAATATGGTGCAGGGGTGATTTGTTGAAAGATATATTTGGTTCAACCAAATCTATGACCAGGTGGTAAGTGAATCCCCCAACTTGGTTGGCATTTTCACATGTTAATAAAATATATTTTCCTATTGCTATGTACGAGCAATTGTACTGGTTATCATGTTGGCAATATGGTTGATTTCTTATAGTCTCTATTTAGGTTATATGCTCGTTATATATTTGGTTAAATGATGTGCTATAATTACTGAATGGTTGATGAATGCATGTACTAACAAGTGTTGTAGTAGCTATTTAAACAGGGCTTGGATCCTTCTTGGTGATTCTCAGATGAAATTCAAAAGTTTATGATCATATATGCATTCATGAACTATACATTTCATGTTTACCATGTGTTTGATGATTTTTTTTTTTTTTTGCATAATAAGCATGTACTCGTCAAGATCTTGTTCAAGTTTGAATGTTTCACATTGTTGTCATCTTAATAATGATTCTGGAAAGTTACAGGTAGTTCCGGGCAATGTTCTGGAGGCTTTCCTGAAAAAGTGGCATAGATCTCGCAATCGCATGCACTAAACTGAGGAAATTATGCCATAACCACATGCGGGAAAGCTTGTGAGTGCGGTTATAGGTTCCCAAACACATGCATGTAGTATTGTAGGTGCAGTTGGAGGGTAAACTGTGTGAAAAATAGTTCGAGCTTAGGGATTGAGCACTTGGGGTGGTTTGCATGCTCCTTAGTGGTCTGTAGTTCATGAGGGATGTCAGTTTTTTGTCGATTGTCGAAACCACTTCCATAAATGGAATTTGAAGGTTGGGTCATATCATAATGACACTCAACTCATGTTTACCATGGAAAACTTGTAAAAGTCAGTAAATGTGGGAGGGGTGGTTACAGGTTTAAACCTTCATTCTTCAAGAAAAATTATATGGAAAATAAGCAAACTCATCCAATTCATGGGGAACCAAAGGGGGATGATTCATTAAGTGAGAGACCAAGATTTCAACTCATTATGTGTCGGGGTTGTGGAGGAGAGCACATGAATAGGGAATACCCTCACAAAGAAGGAAAAATTAGGACTGTACATTACATCCAAGGAGATAATACAATGGAGGAGATGGGTAGAAGCATTCCCAGGATCTATGCATCATTGTACAACATGTAGGCTAATCATCATAGACATATAATCAAATTTTAAGGTATGTTAAATAATCAACCCGTTTCCATTTTAATTGATTTTAGAGCTAGTCATAATTATCTTGATCTTAAGCTTATTTAAATATTTAACTTAAAGAAAACCAAGCATGGTAGGACTTGCTTAATTAAGTTATATACATGCGATAAAAAAAGAATAACTGAACCTATAAAATAATTCCAAATCAATATGAATGGGTTGATCATTTTTGAGTAGTTATTTTTTCATATTTTTCACCATTCAAAACAATTATTTTTGATAATTTTACATATCCTGTCAATCGTTCATTTCCCTTCTTACAATGTTTCTTCATAAATATACAATGAAAAACTTACGAATATTAAAGTAGTTAATTATCGTTATTTCCCTTTCCTTTTAATTAAGTAGAGAGGATTATGGTTGGTTTTACTAATGATATTTTTTTCTTTATAACCCCTATGCAGTCGTATAGCCGATCTCCAAGGTTGGTATATATACGAAGCTCCAGGTAGAATTATGGGACATGGGTTTTGTTCCTAGAGTTGATGAAATGATTTTAGGATATCTATATTGTACCGAGGATGATTCCACATACCTCTAGCTCACGATCATTGACTCAGTCAAGGTGTGCAAGTAGAAAGGAGTAATAAGCCTTAGACATGATTTTCGGAGAAATGAATAAGAATCTAGAAATTCCATGATGGAATTTTTTCATAACACCCCCAATTAATAGATGATTGAGTGTATTCCCAAAAATGTGTGTGGATTGCAAGATACACATGTTTCCGTTAAGGATATATTTCTGATTGTGAAATTTGTCAAGCTACGTCCCAAAAAAATCATTCAACCAATAAAGGAAGCAAATCCAACCTATTATTAGATGATTGTATGTTAATTGAATCATATGTAATTAGATGTTTTATTTATCTTGAACCAAGATCGACCAAGGATGCATAAAATACAATATATTACAATTTTCCCATAATTTTACAATCCATAATTGAGGGAATTTGTTCCAATCACCCCCTTGCTTTTTTGTATAAATGTATGGACTGAGGGAAGGTTGTGGGGAGTGGTTGTTGTTGGGAGGATAATTGTTGATCTATAGTAGAGTAAATTGCATAAAATAGGCTACCAAATATTTGTAGTTCAAATTCTGACCATTTGGAAATTTGTCGATGACAAATATGTAACTCTAAAATCATTGTTTGATTAATGAAAATGTTTATTTCTAGTGTCCATATTATTGATGGTGTAAATATACTTTGATTCCATAACTTCATAGGCAGTGTGGCATTGGTTGGGAGTGCCCACCATCTTGGACCACACTACCCCATTCCTTTTAATGCACCATTTATTTATTATTGAATTTTTTGTTGCTTACTACTATTTCTTAGTTACAGGAGTGGAACTGATCATTGGAGAGCAATGCTACATGCTACAATGCTCCTGGTTGAATAAATTCTTGGTTCAATCAGTGTGATAGACATGTGTTATTTCAAGTAGGGGCTCTATAGGAAACCTCAGTGGTCATAATACCTCATTTCTTTTTCCTTTCCTTTCTTGCATTTAAATTATTGTTCAGGAGAAGTGGGATTTCTTTCTGAAGGGACCCTGTATTGATTCCCCAAATAGAAAAAATATCATAGATTTACTTGTAGGAATTCCCTTCTATTTCCATCCTATAACATAGGTTGGGAAACCTATTGATGCCTTGAGCTATGTCGTTATGAATTTTTTGAGGTAAAAAATGGACCTCAAAACAAAAAATGTACTAACAAAATTAAATTTAAAAGAACCAATAAGGTTCAAGATGATGATGTCATCCTCAAGGGAGAATAATTTGGAGAAAAAAGAAGGAAAATGTTTTTTTTTTTTTTAATTTTATTTTAGTCTTATCTACTTATAGGTACTCAAATGTCAAGTTTAGGCACTCATTGAATGCATAATTAAATTCCACATCCGATGAGTACCCACTCTAAGTACTTATGTGTGTACATGCATCCTAAAAATTGAAAATACATGGAAAAAGTGTGTGAACATTTTTTTTTCATTCACAAGTTGATTTCATGTATTTCTAAGTTTTTTCAATGTGTGTATACTCAGAAGTATGCAGAGTGGGTACTCATCAGCCGTGGAATTTAATTTCGCATCCAACTAGTGTCTAAACTTGACAATTGAGTAAACCTATAAGGAGATAAGCCAAAAATACAATCAAAAAGTAGTTTCCTTTGTTTTTATTTAAAAATCCATAACTCTTATTTTATTATTTTCCTTAGGAGGTCCATTGTTTACCTCAAAAATTCCCCTAATGACATATAATGTAGCATCTCAAAGTCTACGAAATCCTAGTCGATAATTTATGTTGGAACTATTAAGAAATTGATCAATAAGCACAATTGAAATTTAAACATAATACAATTGGGATCATATTATTTCCTAATTGGTATGGATTATGTTGAAAATTGAAACAAGAAATATTGAAAATGGCACCCATGAGGCTTCTCATTTAATTTTCCCTTAATTAAATTAGAAGTAAATTGTAATTCCACATCACATGACAACTTGTAAGTTTTAACTGAGTCAGTAAGACTTAGTTAGCTCAGTCAATTTGAGTTGGAGGTCAAAATAGAGGCATGTACGGTGTATCCTAATTTTGAGGAGCCCCGGTTGAGTTATTTGTGAGTTTTAATTAGTTAACTCAATTTATTTGAGTTAAAATCAATTTAACTAGTTCTAACTGAGAGATGAGCTAGTGATAGGTCCAATGAATTAAATCTGATTTAATTCATAAGTAGTGATCAATCGATTAAATGATAATTCAATATAAATAGTTGCTTCATGTCAGTTCTAAGGAAGGAACAATTGAGATTGGAGTTAAACAGAAGAGAACTATCAGTTGTATAATTAGAAAATTGTATAGGTCATGCATGAGGTCATCAGAAAGCCTTGGTTGTATTGTGCAATAATTAATTGGGAATTACCTAATTCAGATGGGCTCAAATAGCCCAATAATGTATAAGCAAGGCTGTTCAGGCAGATGCAAGCAACTGGTTAAATATTGAACCAAATTTGCTTAGATCAGTGCCATGCTTTTGACTAGATCAGAGTGAGACAGTCAGCCAAGTGCAGAGGTTTCTCAGGAAGGGAAATAACATGGTATTGTTTCACGATATTGAATTTATGCAATGTACAGAAGAGGGGTTTTGAGCAGTTTCTTTCCAAAGACACATCTTATGTTCTGTGATTGATAATTATTTCTCTTACTTTTTTATGTGATTGGGCGACGAAAATTGGTTTCCATAATTGGTAGAATTGATTTAGTATTTTGTTTTAGTACATTAAAATATTAGTTTAATATATTTAGATAGTTATACATGGTATCATAGAGCTAGGAATCACAATATAATAGAATAGTTCGAGTTTTTTTGAACAAATGAATTAATTTCCAGATTTATTCGTCAGGACTAGTAACAAATGAAGATGTCTTTCAATGGATTGAGACTCGAATATTCCCTTGAGGGTAGTTCAAATTACATAGCATGGAAGGACATGATGGAGGGAATGTTGGAGGATAACAAGTTGAAGGAAGTCATAGATAATGATATTCTCAAGCCCACAACAACAAATTCTCAAAATCTTGATGCATGGAAGAAGAATGTAGCAAAGGCGAGAAGGATTTTGTTATAAGGAGTTCGAGATAATATTGTCTCAAACATTCATGGAAAGGAAACTCCATATGCTATGTGGAAGGCCTTAAAAAATATATTTCAGAATAGAAGAATCCAGAGGAAGCTGACGCTGAAGTAAAATCTTAGAAAGATCAAGATGGAGCAGGGCGAGACGATACCCGAATACTTGACGAAGTTCACTCAATGTCGAGATGAGCTTGGAAGTGTTGGTGTGATAGTAGCCCAAGATGATTTGGTGAGCCTAGAAATTCTAGGCCTTCCCAAGAGCTGGGAAAACTACCGGGATTCAGTAAATAGGAGGGAGAAGTTACCAGAGTGGGAGCAATTCTGGTCTGACTTGGTACAAAAAGAGATAACGCAGAGCACTAGAGACAAGACCTCTTCCAAAGATAAAGAAGAATATTTTTCATTAGTTAGAAAAGGAAATAAATCCAAGGGAAATAAGTCCCAAGGTGAAGAGGGCAAGAGGGAATTTTCCAAGATCAAGTGTTTTCACTTTGATGAGTACAAGCACTATGACACGAAATGTCCATAGAAGGAAAGCAAGAAGGAGACTACAGTTGTAGCAACATGTGAAGCTCTAGCTTGACAATTTGAGCTTTATTTTACTCTCATTTCATTCATAGACAACATTGTAATGGGATGTGTTGGATTGAGGGGTCCTGACCCAGGTTCGGAGTTGAGGTTAACCAACAAAACCCTCTTACTATTGGCCCTTTCGGCAGTGACTTTCATGCGCAAGTCGCAGTCTTACCCAAAGAAGTATGGGGGGGGTTCTGGAACCAGGTTTCCACACCCTGATAGAGAGATAAATGATGTGGGTACCCATAGATCTAAGAAATTCATGAACAGACCTACGCAATAGAAGGCCTAACCAGAAAACCCTTAACAGATAGATTCAGGTCAATTATGCAGAAGATCTTGCGCGCAGGTTAAAAAAGAGTCCACAATCCATGTAATAACCCTTAACCGATAATATTAGAACCCAATAGCACTAGATCCATTCAATAAACATTAATATAAATCTAGAAGCAATTGCACAATAGATCTAAACACAATTAACAGATGAATCGGAAATAACATTCAGAAACGATCATAAAGTAAATGACAGATGCATTTCAGACTTAGATATCAACAACAAAAGTTATTTATTCATAATCAATTCAGATCTTCCTTGCAAACCCTTTCAGTTCACCATTGCACAAAACAAGTGGGGTCCGCACACAGTAGGACTAAGGTCTCCAAACACACATCTAACAACAACCTTCTACCCAGACATTTCACACAAAATATCAAAACACAGCCAGATCTATCATCTATCATTCACTTCTATAAAACTTACTTATTTGACTCGATCTAGACTCCTATTTATACTTTTAGCCTGCACTCCTCTAAGGTCCACAAACCATGGTTTTTGGTCCCTAGTTCTACCCTTTTTACCCATTACAACTCATGAGGGTCTTTGACCTACCCCAAACCCCCTTGACTTGTGCTGCACACAACTAAAATTACAAAATATTTACAAAAATATATCAAAATTGTCTTCAAAGCTCGGACTTAGGGTACCCCGCTCCAACAGCCCCCAACACAATCTTGTGACTCGTCCCGAGTCACAGCGGCACTGGGATCTTCATATTATTCTAGAGCTATTCGATGGAAATAGCAAAGGGTGCCAAGACGCCCACACTCTGATCCACTGCACTCTACGCAGTCTTGACTAGCTTCTGTGAAGTCAGCCCTTCTGAGTCCAGGTTGACACTCTGCAGGGTCTAATTCAAGGTCTTCACTGCAAAATCTACATCCTGAGACAAATTCATTGCCTCATCCGCCCATGGCTTCATATGATCAGTGACAATCTGCTTCCTTCGGCAGAGCTCCTCGACCTCATCTCGTAGCACCTGACTGGTCTGAAGGCGGGCCATGCGCTAGGAAGGAATGAACGTAGGTAAGGCCTCCTATAGATTTTCGAATGCCTGCTCCTTGGTGTGTAGCTTCTGATTGATCTTCTTGACAAGTGGATATGTATGCACAGAGGTCCACAATCCCATGGTAGTTTTCAGTAGCTCTGAGCCCTTGTCGAAATTGGCTGAAATGCTTGCAGATGTGTATTTGACTAGGGCAGCCCTTGTGAACACACCTCCAGAGATGTCTCAGGCTACAAATTTGCCTATAATGTAGTAATTTACTATTCAAATTCTGCCTTTACTGTCTGCATTTCAAATTTGGAGGCATTAAGCATAGTGACCAGGCTTTCAATCTTAATGTGTGATGTGGTGAATAGGCTTTCAATCTTAACGTGCAACGCAATGAATGCCGGGATGACTACTTCAGGAAGCTCTCCTAAAAATCTGTCGATTAGGTTCTCCAATTCCGCGCACTGAGCCACGACTCCTTGCCGCACTATTTGTGCCTGGAGCGATTTATGTTTTTGTGGCTACGGTCTGCTCGAATTCGCTTAATTGCTGTTGTGCACACACCTCCCTACACTGTAGTTCGGCAGAAATAAATATGTGAAGAGCGTGTAGCTTTCCACTTGGCAGCTTTGTGAGGTCAATGCCGACCTTAGGGCAAGTTTGCACCTGTGCGCATATCTCTGGCTATTCCAATGTCACGGATGTGCCCGAGAAGGGGAAAATTATGCTCTCAGACATTGTGATGATCGTGGTGGTTGAGAGGCTCTCTTGTACCGGCCTCGATTGATCTACACTCGCTTGCAGATTGTTTGTCTTCAGTTGTAAATTCTGCAATCCTGATTGCAAGGCCTCTACCACGACCTAGTAATGCTCCTCCATAGCAGTCCATCGGTCCTTAGAAAAAGAAGCGACTGCGTCTACAATCTTATCAAGGTCCTCTTCTTTCATAGTGACCTCTTCATACCCTTTGGCCTTGGATACCTTTCACTTTTTGCGTGGGCCTTTTGAAGCTTCTGCGCCTCTCTTGGTGCTGTGCGGAGATTCGATACCATCCCTGTCTAACCCATCTAAACCTTAGGGGTCCACATCAGCCTCACCTCTAAGATCATGCTCTTTATATTTCTCTGTTTTAGGCTCCTTCTCCGCTTCTGCCTCATATTCCTTTTCACCTTTCTTCTCAGCGCCGGTTTCAACCTCTTTCTCAGTGTGTAGCTTGATTTCTTTCTCCGTGTCCTTCAGAGCTGTCTCTTTTCCTGATGTAGATGGCGTAATGTAGAAATTATAAAAATTATGTATTATATGTCCAAGATTCTCCTGATATCACACTATTTTAACTTCATGCAAAATACAGAATCTATTCCACCATTGATCATTTGCGGAAATCGAACAAGATTACAATGCACACATGAAACAGTAAATATTCACACACATTAACACAGTTGTTTAACGGGAAATCCTGAAGCTAAAAAACCTAACTATTTGTATATAATATATGTCATAGAGATCATGTAAAAATGCTCATACAAAGCTAATCATGTCAAGCTCTTAGTACAATACAATCGCTACACACTAATTAAGCCTGATCTTGCAAATCCATGCACCGATCTTTTCCACCTGCTAGCTTGCCTCTACTACGCAATCCCTGCTGAAAAATGGCTCTAAATGAACTCGAATCCACCAAGATTTCACTATGCAATCCTCATTGGCATCTCCACTAAGTGTTGGATGCAATCAATGCATCACTATAGTCACATCTGATAGTCACAGTTGCTCTTTCACCTACCTCTCCACTGGTCTCCACTGAAACTGCCATGCACTGTAGTTAACTGATGTATTCTTCAGTTGATTAATGAGTTATTATTTAGTTAGTTAATTTACTAATTAATTCACACCACTCTCACTAGTGTATCAATCAGTTAGACTAGATACAACTAGCTCAACTGAGTCTAACTAAGTTAAACTAAATACAACTCCACCAACTACTTCTATAACTCCACCAAACTCTGTCATATGAGTTCTAACTGAAGTCCTCATGCATTAGCTCCAATAAACCCTCAGGAATAGCGTAATTCCTTCTGTCAGCTGCTGTGCCACATCTAAGCACTTAACTGAAGTGCTCCAAGAGAATAAGATAATGTTTAGAGTCCAAATATTATTAAGAGCTAATAATATTCGACATATCTATTTTTAGACTAGAAATCTAAAAATAGATTCCGCCCAGTATGTCTAAAAATAGAACTCCATCTATTTTTCCAACTTGATCAACCATCCACAAATAGCATCCTGAAACTCATAGAATGTGATCGACATGTCTAAAAATAGACTTTGCGCCAAAAATAGCATGCGGGCCCACTTAGTGAAGGCGACACTTTTCACTAAGCTCATCATCTTGTTGAATCTCAACACATAATGGGCTAGGTGGAGCCGAGCCCGAATTTCCACGCTTTCGGTCAAGTTTCCACGAATTGGTCAACTTCTGCTTCCGTTACCATGAACGGCAAGGTATACCATGCAGGGTACTTGTGCGCCCTGATCTGCACATTGTGCATGGTTACTTGGAACTCAACGATGCTCTTGTATTTATTATATACTGCTAGCAATATTCTAGGTCATGAATGGATGGAAGCAGCCAACACGCCTTCAAAGAGTACCGAGAATATATCATTTTGCTTTACGCGCTAGGGATCAAGGGAATCCCAAAGATTGGTGTAGCGCACCCCTTCGCATACGCCCAACTCTATCTTAGGTAGGACTGCATCTGGCAGAGTCTCTCATGCTACCAGTTGTTAACCACCTATAAAATTTTTTATATCAAAAGGTGGATAAATCATTTTTTGAGTCTTCAAGAAACAACTTTTATAGCTAAAAATGTTATCTCTTGAAGACTCATGAAGACATCATGCCCTTTGTTTAACCTTCACTGCTGTTTCCCTTTCAAAATGTTGAAAATATGCTATTTTCATAGAGAAAAGACTACTGCAAAATCCCATTTTTTTGCCTCCTCCACTCAAAAACTAACCTTCATTTTATTCCCTTTTTCCCCCATAAAATTCCTCTATTTTTCATGATTTCCCTTCTTCTCTTCATGAAAATCATTTTACAAAGTTTAAAACTCATTTTTAAACTTTACCAAAACCCCCAAATCCATCAAAAACTTTGAAAAATTTCATAAAAAATAAGTGTTTTGACTATAGGCTTAAGCCCCTTTGGGCTAAGTCCTAACCACTTCCCCACCATATGCCTTGGTGTTGGAACCAAGCGCTAAACCATTTCGGTGCTTGTCACATCGAAAACAAACAAAGAATGCAAGTCTTTTGGCCTTTATAAATCTTCCGATGCGATTGGCCCTCTTATACATAACTCCCGATCCCTTGTTTTCTATGGAAAGACCAACAGTTAAAGGCTGAAGGCGCTTATCGCTTCGGAGCATTTGCTGTGAGTGCAACATTTTTTTTTTTCATAAACCTCCGATGCCGATTGGCTCCATTGTATATAAAGCCCCGATCACATTACCGCTTCATATAACCTCAGAACCCGCAATCGGGTCCTAAACTTTGTTAATAAACCCATCCCGATCGAATTTTTCCTTTGTAAATGCATAAAAACCCTTTTACCTAAGTTTTTAAGTAAACGCGCTGGTGAAATATTTTTTATTAAATAAACACCATTGATCTTAGAACCCGATCAACGATCCACGCAATATTGCATCGGAGAAATTCTAATGGGTAGATTGAAAATCCCACACCATGCTTCCGATGCCGACTGGCCCTTATACATATCTAAGCCCTGGGCTTATTGATTTTCATATAAACCAGCGGCCCCGAAATCGAGCGCCAAACTTCATATATGTAAACCCGCCCCTAGCCATAAACCTTTGTTTTTATATAAAATTTTTTGTTTTTCATGTTATAATATGGTCCCGCTCGTTTATTGGTAAGAGCCCTTCTCTTCCGTTGATCATTGTGCCAATCCGATGGCCTGCACAGTATCACATTGGATATTTTCTGTTGGCGCATTAAAAATTTTATTTGCAAACCTCCGATTGCGATTTCCCGATTCATTTCCCGCTGTTGATCTGATTTGCAGATCAACGGCCCACCGTTAATCGCATCGACACCATTTGGTTTTGTTCCCCCACCGATTGCAAAGCCCTAATTGCATCTGGGCCATCCACATGTCTAGATCGGACGATTTAGATCAATCCTCCTAACTTTGGTTTAAAGTCATATACCCGCTGTGTAATGTTTTATGACCAAATCTCGGCTGTTGATCTCTGCAGATCAACGACCCATATTAACCATCTCTCCGCCTCATTTATCATTTCCATTTAACTCCATATTTAATCTCCGCCGTCGATCTTTTTGATCCAACGGTCCAGGTTAATACCGCCTTCCCCCTGCCCCACCTATTATTGCCCGCGCGTCTTGTCAATATCGCGCTCTCTCCTCGACCGTCAGATCTAAAACCCTAGATCTGACGGCAGACGCTTCATATCGCGTAGATTCATGCCCGGATGATAATTCTTCAAAATCACGCGATATGGGCAGTATTCAAATTCCACATGTCACCTTCTAACACATATCACATTCAAAAAGGTGAAACCACCTTTCTCCCATTTCGCCGCGCGATACTGCTTGTTTTTCCCTCCGAAACTGTTTTCCCTTGGTTCTATTATGTTTTATCGTGTGCGCTCCCCGCTGTTGATCTCTATAGATCAACGACTCAGATCTAATATGGCCATACACTATCGCCCTCCACCTTCACCAAAGGATTTCAACAAGCAATCTCCGCCGTTGATCTCGGGTTCCAATATAATCTGACGGTCTACTATCATTTGGAAACCCAAAATTTCTTTTCAAATACATTTCCTCCACCAAAGGGCTTTTCACCCTATTCCTTTGTATTTCTTCGTTTTTTTACTTATTGTAATTATAATGTGACTCCTTCGCGTTATATCATTACAATTTCTCCCGACCATTGATCTCTGTAAGATCAACGGCCCTGACATAAGAATATCCACCGTTTTCTCCCACCTCTTCCCTTTTGACTTCTACGCACAATCTCCATCGTTGGATGCTTTCATCCAACGGCTATGCTCCAAGCCAAAACCTCCAAAGCAGTTTTACCAAATATGCAGGATTTTATAACGCTTTTATGAATTTTGTAGGTTTAATGGTATTTCCATTTTATTAAAGGAAAACCAAAGGCCGAGGATGACGATCCCCCACGCCTTTGTGCATAAAGAAAAATCATTCCGCGGGGTTCTATACCGTGTTTCGTCAATACATCATTAGTATTGATGCCATATAAACCCCGTATCACCTGCACATCAACAAGACACAATGAAACATGAAAAAAACAAAGAGTATCAGTGTTGAAGACCTAATCGAACCAGAGATGAAGAATTAAACGATTAATTACACATTTTGGGTGGATTACGGCTAAGATTGAAAATCAAAATCCTTATCCACTAAATTAACCATGTTTAAGGAAAAATCAAAAATATCTATCACACAGAGATGCCTCTACCGCCACATCAGAGGCTAATTGATTCCTCTCAGCTACCAGATTGCCACCTGTAGCCTCAAAGCATTCAAAAAGAGGCCGAGTAATGACCAGAACAGAGGATATTTTCCTCAATACAGCGGAACAATTATTCCAAACCAAAACACAGTTATTGCAAAAGATGACACAGAGCCTTAAAGTCAACAAAAGCTCCCCACCGAGCTTAATTCTTAATGTAAAAACAATTAATACAGAGGAAATATCTGTAAACTTCTGCATCGAGCCCCTCAAAGGCCGAGAAGTATTAATCTGTATTAATTGAACCCTTAGATCTTTTCTCTTTCAGCCTCCTCATCCTTCTATAAAACCTTATTGAGGAGTTCATTGTAAACGTTGGTTGCAGAACTTTGAAATATAATTGTGCTCAAAACTTCTACTTGTAAATAGTGTTCAAAGGCTCTTGAAGCTCTGTTTATGATCTAATAAGTTAGGTTGAGAAGTGAAGATGATTTCTGAACTGAAACATTGGACTTGAAGACGTAACTAGTTTGACTTCAATATACAAGTTGTTTCTTGGATCTTGGTCTATATCACTGGTGAAGTGCCCCTTTATTTGTTATTGTTTTTCCTTCCATGTATGCCATATTGTTCACTATTCTCTGATAAAGAACAACAATTATAGAGTTAGGATTTACTGTCAAACAATACCCTTCTTTGACTAATAAGCTCTATCTCAATGTTTTCCTCTAAATTGTGTATTTAAGAATGATTCAATAATAGTTTAAGAAGTTAGGAATGCTGGCGTTCCCTCGTCCTACTATTTTCTCTAAAAATTGTTCTTGAATGCTATTTTCATTATTTTCTTATTAAAGTTAGACTAGAAAAGTGATGTTTTTCCCTGTTTCTAGCTTCTATTCTCCAAAGGTAATTTTGAAAGTTTCCCTAAGTGTTTGCTGAAAGCAGACTAGATTTAAAAGTATCTTATCTGATCTTAAGTTGCATTTTGTTTCTCTTATGTGTTTTTAATCCTTTATGAAGGTAATTATGTGGATTACTGGATTGTTTGTCTCTTGATTCATCTTTAATACAAGCTTGTCCAAAGAGGTTTATGGTGAGCCCTGCCCTTTGGTCGGTTTTAAACAGTTGCTTAAAAGCTTTTTCTTGTTTGGACTGACTATAAATCCTTGTTGAAATTATTATCAGTTTCCACCCCTCCAACACTTTTATTGTTTCCATTCCATCATTTTATCTCAAAATATCTTGTGATATAGATGACTTTCCCCTTGTACCACTCTTGAATTGTTGCACAATTAAAAGCCCTATTATGACTCCATAGCCCAATGGAATAAAAACCAGCGTTATATCTATATTTTTAGCCAAAAGCTTATTCTGATTGCTTGAAACTTCACACCTTTGAAACTCTTTCCATTTAGGATTTTCATTCAACTAATAAATCACGCTCAACCATCCAAAACAAACAAAACCCTTGGCCTTAATAACTAGCCTAATATCATACCCATAAAAACTTTAAAGATAAATCAATCTTTGCACTTTACTGGAGAGATCCCTCTCCGAATTCAGGAGGGCTAGATCCTATAATCCCAAAGTGGTTGAAATAGTGTTCTCTCTGTAGTTTGAATTTTCCAATCTTGCAAATTATAGGGAGCTAACACCAGTGCAATGCGAAACAACAACCACGAGTAGTAGAACTATTTACCCAGCTCCTGCGCCTCACACACACTATCCAAAAATTCCTCACAAAGACACTGGGACCAGTTATAACTGACCCCTTTCTCGCATTGCCCCTCCGAAGAAATGATGTGCACCGAGACTACCTTTGGTTGAAATTTTCTCATTAATTTTCACCTGGGTACTAGTTCCCAGGCACACTAGCGGGTCAGCGATGGTTTGAACCAAGAATCCCCTTTTGTCCCTCTCCATCTTGTACTTCTTATTTACATCTGCCACAACCTTGAGCTCATTTCTTCTTTTGAGTCCCGTCATTGGATGAGGCCCTTTCTAAGGCAGGCCAGTGATCCAATGGATCAACGCGTCATCTATTGGAATTATTCCTTGAATCCACAGGAAACCATCATGGAATAAGGCTAACAGCTAGTGCACATTGATGCTGGTGATTGCGTACCTTCCAAAATGTGGAATCCTCAGTAGATTTAGGATTTTGGTGTTGTTTAGCCCGCGTGTCCAAGGCATTGGCTCAAAATTTTGCACCTCTTCATAGAGTACTCACTCTAAATATTTCTCTGGTGCTAACTCAGGGAACGTGTCTTCATTTTCCAAATCATGGTCATCAAACTTGATATTCGAGATCTGGCTGAACATATCACCAGCAAGGGGAACATCTTGCAGGATCAATGGAGTATAAAGGTATTCCTGCACCAAATCTACGTTCTTCGGTGTGCACGCAGAGGGCTTACGCGGCTTGACATATGACGACCGCCAAGATATGGGCTCAACAAACACAGCCTCCTTTGCAACACTCATTGGTCTCTTCGAGGGATTGCCCATGGGGGACCGAACCTTAGTGGCCTGACGCGGGGATGTCACATTCCGTGGAGAGGTGTGCGACTTTGAGGAAGCCAACTTTGAAATTTTCCCTTTTCCCTTAGCCAGCATGGACACGACTTCTTCAACCTTAGGGATCACCTCCCGAACTTCATCTGATGCAGTGTAGGGCGTAGAGTGCTCCCCCGTAGGGCTGGTGGCTGTCATTCTCGGGTGGAAGATAAACTCGGGATTACTTATGTCAGATGGGGATTCTCAGCCAGACCTACAGGGCTCATAGACAATGCTATAGGAGAAATCACGGATCAATTAAAGGCACAATGTGCTCAGAAAGCAAAGGAACCAATTGCGATATGTGCCCGTATTTTTATAAGAAATCCAAGGTGAAAATGGTTGGATTGTCATTAATTTCCACTTTCCTTCAAAAAAATAGTAAAAAAATCCTCCAAGATCATCCCATTAAATGTGAAAAACCCACTCCATCCATCGGTAAAATCACTTTTTCACCCAGTTTCACTATTCCAATGGCTAGATTTTTCACCTGTGCATTACCCTTGCACTTTTGTCGCACTTGTCTGTGCTTTCCGTTTGTGATGCACACAGACCCTTTGATTCTTATGCTCTGGTCATATAGTAATTTGGTCAGCACCAGATGTCTCTATATGGCTTCAGACAGATTCCATTGGAATACCCAGGAATATTCTCACCGCACAGTGTGGCCAAGCACACCGTGCTGCCATCAGTGATTTCATTCACAATATATGGCCCCAACCAATGCTTTTTGAACTTCCCTGGGTGGTGTGCAAACTGACTATCGTATAACAAGACCGAGTCTTCCTCCTTGAACACTTTCTGCCTGATGTGCCTATCATGCCAGGATTTTTCGCGTGCCTTCTGCACTTGCTGAAGAAAGTTAGCAATGAACCAATCTTCTTCTAAGTCAACGAGTTGTGCCAAGCGTTCCTCCATAATTTCAGGTTCAACCATATTAGTGAATGCTGCAATGCATAGATTGGGGACAATAAATCCATTGGCATGATTTCTTATTGCCCATAGACCATCCTAAAAGGTGTTTTCCCAATCAACTTCTTACATGTGTTCCGACAAGCCCATAACATAGAAGGGATGCACACATCCTAGTCATTCTGATTGGCATTACAAATCTAAGTGAGTGAATTCTCGAGAATTTTGTTGAAATCCTCTACTGAGCAATTTTCTTGTGGGTGATAATGGGTACTCTTCTGGTGATGGATCTGGAATTCCTCTGTCAAAGCTTCAATTGTTTCATTAACGAAGTGCGTACCTCTACCTCTCATCAAAATCGTAGGGCATCCAAATCTGGTCAAAATGTGTTTAAAAATGAAGTGTACAACAGTATATGTAGTACATTCTTTAACTGCCTTCGCCTCTGCCCATCTGGTTACATAATAAGTGGCAGTAATGATATAGCACACTCTAGTCTTCTTCATTGGAGGATTGAACAATCCAACAAAATCTATAGCCCATTTACCAAAGGCCTGCAAGGCCATCTGTGGTTGCATGGGGATTTCATCTCTGCACGAGGGCTTCCCTGTTCTCTGACATGCATCACAGACTCGTAGTATGCATGTGCATCACTATGCAGCGTGGGCCACCATAACCTAGCACACAACACCTTCTGCGCAATGGCTTTCCCAGCATAGTGGCTTCCTGCCACCCCTCCATGAGCCTCAGCCAAGATATTCCTCCTTTAATGTTCCAACACATATCTCCTCAACACTTCATCTGCCCTTAGCTTATACAATTGACCTGCAATCAAGGTAAAATAAGTTGCACGTGCAAATAACTCCTTTTGTTGTATTGAATATTTAGCAGGTGCGCTTCCAGTAGTCAGGAAGTGGATAATATCAGCGAAGTTCTCATCAACCACCTTGATAGAAAAGAGTTGTGCATCGAGTAACCCCTCCTCCAGACTGGTTGGATCTTCCCCATTTTCAATTCATGACAAATTATCAAGCCCAACATTTAGTCTTCCATGCTTCACAATAATTTCAAATTCATACTTTGAAAGAGAAACAACCATATGTAGATCTTCCCCCCCAACACAGGCTTATTGAACAAGTATTTTAAAGCATAATGGTCAATGAAAATTTTGAAAATCTCTCCTAGCAGATAGTACCTGTGTTTTTGTAGATCGTCCACCATGGCCAGTCCTTCCCTTTCTGTGGTTGAGAAGTTGTGCTTTGCACTGGAGAGCTTCCTGCTGACAAAAGCAACAGGGTGATCAATGTCTCCTTCTCATGGCTCTGCTAAAACAACCCCCAGTGCTACACCAGATGCATCCACATGCACATGAAAAACCTTAAACCAGTCTGGGAATATCAAGATAGGTGCAGTGACCATTTTCTCCGTTAGCAGCTCAAATATCTTCTGAAATTCTTCATCCCAAAAAAATGACACATCTTTATTTAGCAACTTCTCCATTGGCGCATTGATCAGAGCATACCCTTTAATGAACTTCTTGTAATAACCAGTGTGTCCTAGGATGGAGCGCAAATGTTTCTCATTAGTAGGAACTTCTAGGTTGATGATAATTGTTATCTTGGTTGGGTATACCATCAATCCTTGATGGCATACTATATGCCCTTATAACAAAATTCCAAAAGGCACGCAGAATATAAATTTCTTCAGGTTAAGATAAATCTGGCGCTTTCTACAAGTGTCAAGCATCATGCACAGGTTTGACACATGTTTCTTGACCAATCCAAATAATGTCCAATCATCAAAATATACCTTCAAGAATTTATGCATGAATTCTTTGAACACAACCATGACCATGCGAGAGAAAATCGCAGGTGCTTTTTTCAATCCAAAAGGCATGACAGTATATGGGAAACACCCCCACTCTGTTGCGAAGGTGGTCTTGCTGTGGTCTTCATGCACAATTATGATCTAATGATACCTCGAAAATCCATCAGTAAATGAATAAGCTTCTTTCCCTCCTACATTATCCAATATTTCATCAGAAAATGAAGTAGGGAAGGGGTCATGCACATAGGCATCATTCAACTTGCGGAAATCTAAAAAATCCTTATCTCTGATTTGGTCTTCTTCTCATGAACCACCATTGGGCTTACCCAATGAGACTATTATATAGGCTTAATAATGCCTGCAGCCACCATCTTTTCTAATTCCTCCTTTACTTTCTGCTTATATTTTGGATTCAATCGGTATGGTTGCTGCTTGAGAGGGCGCACATCTGGCTTTAACGTGATCTTCATAACACCGAAGTCCCTTACGATTCCCTTGAGCTCAAAGAAATTTGTAGGAAATAGATATTGATACTCTGTCAGCAACTCTACAACCTTCCCTAATGTATCATCATCCAAGTAATCCCCAATTTTGGCCAACTTGGGCTGCTCTTTTGTCCCAAATTTGACTTCCTTCAATTTCAAAGGTTTACTGATATCTACCATCCATAATGTGGGCCCTGAAACTGCGCGCTCTCCTTAAGATTCAAGGATGTTAACATTTCTTGGGTCATATTCATTATCCTCTAGTGACAAGTTCCTACAGTTGACAATGTCTTGCATCTGTGCATCCCAGGCTATGCATCACATTCCTTTTGGGCTTGAGATTCGTCAAATACAAGGGTGTCTATGTCCTGCAGGGCTTCTTCCAATTTCTCCGAGCCCCCAACCAAGCCAAATGTTGTCAGGAAATCCTTAGTCGGCGTAGTCTAGTGGAGAGTGCCTCAGTGTAGCTCATATTCTAGATACCATGTGGTGGGTACCGACCCCAACGAATGAATAAACCTATGAACCCACTCATTCTAGGTATTTTCATCCCATATGTACATCCACATGGCCAAGTGCTTGCGTGGATCTCCTTGACCATTAAAAATCTCATTTGGTGGGGTAGATGGAGGTTCAAAGTGCAATGCCATCATTTTGCTACATTCCTCCCAGTCTTGAAAAGCTCCCTTGTGCGTTTCCCACCAACGTGAGGGGGTTGCGCGCATAACCAAATCAAGCGCCCATAACCTTTGTTCCTCTGGGACGACCTTTTATACCTCTTCCAGAAATTCTTTGACACTACCAGAAATATAAAAATAGGGTAGTTATCTTACCTCTGAGGAGATGCACTAGAATTTCTTCGTGATCTTGAGGCAGCGCAACACAGATACATTATGCAACCGGTTCTGCCAGTTCTCCATATCATCATTTGAGTCTGAGAAACATGAATTATACTTCTCCCAATTCAACATTCCATCAGTTGTAGGGTTGATCCAATCTTCGTCTTGCACGGTCAACTTGTAAATATGGTCAACATCATCCCCTTCGCATACTAGTTCTGTTATCACCCTTAAAAAAATTTCTAAACACTGTAAGTTTACATTGTTTTAGTGATAGTGTCAAATAGGTCTTGAGTTACTTTAGTCTTGATAAATTATAGGTTATAGGTTTAGAAGTCTTAAAAAGTCAGTTTTCAATTTCAAATAAAGTCTTTAGGTCTCATCCCATGGTTGAAAAGTATCATCATTCACTTAAAAATCATGTCATCAAATTTCAGATGAAACCCCTGCAATTAGCCACAAAACCACAGTTTCATAGTGCAGTCAGTTCAAAAATTGAGTTTTGCGCTACGAAAATGCTGCTACTTACGTAGCGCAAAGTGTTAAAAATGCACTATGTGCGCTACGAAAGCGCAGATTCTTAAAAGGTCATGTCAAAGCTCAGAAATTGTCAGAAATCCGTTAGGATATGATAGGGTAATGTCATGGTGAGTCAGTTAGGGGTCATACTCGAAATTCTCAACCATCCATATCCATCATTACTATGACAGGGGTTTCATATTGAGAAAAGAAATTTCAAATTCGAAAGGTCTTGTCTGTTTTAGTTATTCTAGTTTTCATTTGCTCATACTAAACTGTGAAACATCCATGTTTTGAGCTCAAGCTTATGGTTGTTCTATACCAAGGATATTTCATACATTATGAAGTGAGGCTGATCCTTTTTCAAGTGAGGCTGCTAAATCAAATCAAGAGAGACTGTTTGCAAGAGAGGCTGATTATCAAATTCTAAAGGAAGCTGTTGGGGTCTTGTGATTTGGCCGATTGGCAAACCAAATGACAAGGAAACATCAAAACCAGTCTTTAGAGTTCTAGGACCTAGCCTTCCTAGTCTCAGAGAGGGATCTCTCAATTGTTTGCAAAGATGTAAGCTTGTTTGCTTTTAGAGGTTTGTTTTAGGCTAGTTGTGAAGCATGATTTTGTATGATTGTTTGTTTGTTTGGGCATGATGATCTAAGAAGAATAGATAGAAAAGAGAAATCCCTAAGTCATTGGGCAATGGAGTCAAGAAGAAGTTATAACAAGCTTGTAGATGAATCAGGGATATCAAAGGGAAAATCTAACTTGGCTATCGGATCTTCAAGTCTTTCAGGTGAAATGAAATGGACATTAAAGGTTTAGAATGAAAAGTAGAACTAAGGGCAATTAAGAATCCTGAATTATATGTACTTCTAAACAAAGGGACTTAAAACATTATTTGAACATAAAGAGATATTCCATAGACAGGGCTAACCATAAATTCTAGAAATCACACTTCAGGAAATAATAATTCCAAGACAAACTTTTCAAATAAAATCTAGGAGTTGAGGAATTCTCTATTTCATCCAAAGATTTCACTTGCAAGGATAAGAAAACATTCAAGATTCAAAAATAACTGCATTAATAGAAGAGGGAACTCCTAGACATCTTAAGAGTGCAATTATAAAGACCTTTAAAACAATTATTTGAGCAAGTATAAAGGGTATGATCAAAACAGACCTCTTTGGCAAACTTTGGACAATGGTACTTTGAAGGGAGACTTCAAAAATAGTTTTTAAGTAGCAGCAAGAAAGAAGGGAAAACCATAAATCATTCTTGAGGCCAACTGTATTGAACTATTTAAGAAGTAAACAAGCATAAGGGTTAAAGAGAGAAATTACGAATTATCTAGAATACCTCAGCAGAAGAAAACATAAAACAGTGAAGAGTAAACAGGTCTAAGGTGCTTCTAGGAGACATTTCTTAGCCTACACCTTTTACCCCAATGTAGTAAGAAATTATGAAATAGAATGGAAAACAGGAAAAAAATTAACAAATTAGAATACTTCACCAACAACCAAGCTCAGGGATCCAATGACAGAGCTTTCTCCATCAACAAACAGGTTAAAACATCCACAGGTTCCAGAACATCAATTTCTTTTCAACTTCAGCAGAGCTATGTATTACTTCAAAAGAGTCATCAAATGCCAACTTTACAATGAGTTTCAATGCAGTATTTATGCTGCAAATGAGGAGGTGGAATTTATTTAGGGTTTAAAATGTTATTAATTACAAATTAAATGCATCCATGACCTTGAAAACCATGCAAGGCATAAGGTAGGAACATGTGTGCAACTGCTTCTCTATTTAATAACTTTGTATTAACTTTCTAAGGATAAAATAGGTGAAAATTTTAACTTTGAGGCCTATCTTTATCCTTACATTAACTTTCTGGACAGTTTAAAATATCTTCTTTAGTGTAATAACTGTCAATTCTCCCTTTGAGATAGAATGTAGGCTATATTAGGTGGCTTTTAGATCCTTTGGAGAAATAACTGCCTCCTGTTGATATATTCAAGGCTGATTTAGCCTAACTTTCCTCAATTTATTCATTTAAACTGTGTTTAGGCCCGATTCTGCCTTTTCCCTTTATAATCCATTATGTTGTCTTTATTAACTGTGTTGACTGATTTAGATTTAAATATATGTCTTTAAATTGCACTTTAACCATTAATTTGTAGGATTAAGTCCTTTGATCTTCAGGTTTTGAATTTTAATCCTTTTATCTTTAAATATCTAATACTCTTTACTAATCTTCACTGTTTCTTTCGTTTTGCTGTTGTACAGGTGGCTTTTTGTGCTGGAGGATTTTGTTTATTCGGCCGATATCATGATTTATTGACTGAAATCTGGAATTTAACCCCTGAATGTCCCTTTTCTACATTTTTTTGAGCCTTTGAGGATCGTCATCCTCTGATATTTGTCACTTTGCGTGACTTTGGGAGAGCTTGCACATCAACCCGCCATTAAAACCTACAAATAAACATTAAAAAAAGTATAAAAACCTGCATTGTGGGTTTAAACTTCTTCAGAGGCTTGGCGGAGATGAGGGAGCTGTGCGGAGGAAGGGGTTATTGCAGGGAAGGGTTCTATGAAAAAAACAAGGAAGAAACAGAGGAAATATTTGAATTTGGGCGCGAGTAGAGGCAAGGCGGTTTTGCAGAAAATCGGAGGTGGTTTTCGCGCGTGGGACGGGTGGTAAATGGTTTTGTCCCGGGGGAACGCGATATGGGTCCCTGGGTGACACGTGTCCAACAAAAACCACCGTTTTCATGTTGAAAACGCGCGATCAATTATTTTGGTGAAATGAACGCGAAATCGAATGGTGACGGTCTGATCTAGGAGCAATAGATCAATGGTTAAAAACAAACATGAAGGGAAAAGAGATGCATGGGAGGAAGAAAGGTGGGACCCAATGGGTGACATCAGCTAATTCGTTGCGTAGCAAAAGGCTCAATGCACAGGGTGAAAATTGGTCTAGCAGAGGTAAAATGTGAGGATCAACATGAGCAGTTGGATCAGCAAGATCGACGGTCAGGATTAAATCGGGGAAGCAGAGATAGATGAGGGGTCAAGGGAAAAGGCGACGTTGCGATGAAGCGAAGGTCGTCGATCTAAAACAAGAACTATGGTGGAGATTTAATCAAGGGGAGAACACACAGGGTGGGATTAAAAAGAGAGGATAAATGAGAGCCATTGGATCGAGAGGATCAACGGCCCAGATTTCATCGCCAGGTCGCACAAATGTCAAACGGTGCGGACGGAGGGCAGGACCTGCGAGACAATGCTGGTCATCCGATTAGGAGGATCAACAGTCAAGATCTGATCACAGAATGGAAAAAAATGAATGAATGGGGTGGAGAAATGGCGATGCGATGGAATATGGACCGTTGGATCGGAAAAGATCAACGACTAGGATTAGTTCAGCGAATCGAAAATCGATGGGGAAGAGGGTCTGGGAACAAAGAAATTTTAAATTTGTGATGTGCTGATTGAGCACAGGTCGTCGGATCTGAAATGAGATCAACGACTGAGATCTGCTCGGGGGATCAACCGTCGGCGAGAACGAAAAGGGTTGCCGAGGAAAACTCTGAAGTGCGATGCAACACGGACCGTCAGATCTGAGGAAGATCGACAGTCCATATTTCATCAGCAGGGGACCCTCAGCAGTGAACGAAAAGTGAAAAGGAAAGGGGAATGCGGCAATGCAATGGAGCGATAGCCGTCAGATTTTGTGGAATGGACGGCTGCGATCTCATCGGTAGATCGGCCATCGGCCGAGTAAAGGGTCTGGGGAAAAAGGAAACGGGATCACCGATGGAGCGATGGGCCGATGTGGTTGGTCACAGAGCACGGTCTTATGGCGGAAAAAGGGGCTTGGGTTTAAGCGAAAGGGGCTTAAGGCCTTATATAAAAAATGAAGGTTTTTGACTAAAAATGAAGGTTTTTTGAGGGTTACGATAGGTTGGAAAATGGGGTTTTAAACCAAATAAAAGGATTTTATCAGGTTAAAAAGGGGGGTTTCTTGGGAAAAGAAGGGTATAGAAGGGAAAATGAGGTTAGAATGGGGGAAATGAAAATGGGGGAAAATAGGCTAAAATAGACTTCTTTTGAAATAGAGGGGTGATCTTTTTAGAATTCATAGATGAAGTTTTTAGTGAACTGATAGAGTTAGGATAATGAAGGCTGTGAGATTTCTAGAACTCACAATGTTTCTACAAATTTTTTTTCTAGAAATCTGATATTTTTAACTTAGTCATCTTTGGATAAGATCAAAATTATTGATGACTAACATAAGCCAATAGGGTTTTTTCTGAAAAAAGTATGGCTGAGGAGAAAAAGAACCATAGATCAGGACATTGTTTGAGGTCTGAACCTGAAAGCACAAGAGTTTTAGCTGAAGACCAAACAGTCATAGATGCTTTCAGTAAATAAGGTTGTTTAAATTTCTGTGAAAAGCTGCAGGGTGGACATACTCAGGTATCAAAATAATTTGCATTACATTTCAGTGGTACAAATACAAAGGTTGGGATATTAAATATGTCAGTGACACCTGAAACCATTGCTCTAGTGACTGAAATACCTAGAGGATAGGAAACATGGTTTAAAGGTTTTAGGTTTTATATGGAGGCATGCAAGATGTTTTTGAAGCCATAATATGTAGAGATGGACTTGAATAATGCAGTTCCCAAAAACTGTATTAAGGATAGTTATGCCAAACTACTACTCAACATCCAGAGATATTTCACGTGCGAAGGTAGGTACCACAAAGTTTACACCTATCATTTCAAACTCCTATTACACTTCATAGGTATGATATCACTGGATTTACCATTTTTCTTATATAGAAGCATTGCTAAAATGGCTGATAAGGTCCAAGTGAAATCCGATGACTGTGAAACATCTTTGTTTCACCATGGCTTAATTAAATTGTTGGTTTTGAATGAGCTCCAAAAGATTATTAGGGATTGGTCCTCTTTTATATTTATAAGTGGATTTGAAATGGAAGCTCAAACTCTAGCTAAAAACCCTAAGGCAAAGGAAAATCCATCCCCACCAGCAGAATCCAGTCAACCTGTAGCTGTAAGGACTAGGAGGTTTGTCAAATTAAAGCCAAGGAAACAAGTGAAAGGTAAAGTAGAAAGGACACCAGTGATTGTTGCAGAAACCCCTCCACCTGCAAAACAAGGGTTAAAGAGTACCAAGGAAGCTAAACATAAACAAACAATCGGTAAGAAAATAGTCTAGAAAATCACAAGGAGTCAAGGTACAACATCAAAAGGAAAGACAGTGCTTTCAGGATCAAGTGACAGCCTAGGTTTGAAAGGAAATTTAGATGATATATTACATGCAATAGACGTACAAGAATTGCCTATAGTGCAATATGATTTCATAGGGGTTAAAGAAAGAAAACAGAAAGGGATGGAATTATCAAAGAAGCTGGAGTTTAAGGATGAAGATGCATCATTCGTTTTCCAAGCTAGGAGGCCTGTAACTAGGAATTCTAAAACGCTAAAAGAACTTAATGCAGAAGTTGAGGAAACAAATGAAGCAGCTACTGTTCATAAGGAGATAGTTGATCTTTTCTCACTTGTAACAAAACATGCAAAAAACATAGTATCTACAGCAGAGGAGGAAATTACCAAGTATAAAAGTATGGAAGAGAGGTTAAGATCAACAAATCATGAAATTTCCAAGTTGAAGAAAAGAGCTAGAAAACATGTCATTGAGAAAACAAATTTTAAAAGGATGAAAGTTGTTTGGGAAGATGAAAAAGTTTCAAAATTAGAAATACCAAGCAGTGAGGAACAGTTCTTCACATGGACAATCCTAGCATTTGAGAGCTAGCAACAGAAGGTTAAGAATACAAGTTGAAGATCTGGAGATACCGTTGACAAAGTCTCAAGAAAAGTTAAAAGGGAAGTGAAACAGAGTGATTGGGCAATAAAACAAAGTGATAAATTCATAAGTCAATCTCTGATCAAGATGAAGGCAAAATTTGATGAAGATTATGTTTTTGGGGTAATATTGCTGTGTTTTTGAAATAATACCAACACCTTTAAAGTTTAAACATCTCCAAGGTACAAATTTTGAAGACAATTTTGACAAAACTACTTACACAACAGTTTCGTAGCGCAGATAGTGCAAATCTGTTGAAATGCGCTATGAAATTGCTGAAGCAATCTTCTAGCACATTTTAATATCAAATTTTGGGGAAAGTTTGATGAATTTTGACTTGAAATGGCTGGTGGAAGTGTACAAATAGCATATGAAGGTTTACTTGAAGAAAGCAGGTCAAAAGTTGATTGAAAAAAAGGAGCTAAACACTGTGCTATGAAAAGAGCTACGAAACTGAGCTGCTTTCGTAGCGTAGGTTTATCTTTTGTCTTTTTGCACCATTTGAATTATAGTTTCTGCATAGTTGGAGGATTAAATATATATGGTGAATTTTTGGCAACATGACACATGTAGACCTGATCTATTAATGATAAAAGTACTCAAAACAGATAAAGAAATCAAAGAGGCTAAAAATTAGGAAAACATGTTTCTTATTTTTTAGGAGAACATTATCATTAACAGTAGGGTCACTTCAAGTGAAAGGTCAGCATCCAAATTCGACTTCATGGGATTGCAGGTGGAAAAAGAGGTAATAAATATTAGATAAGGTTGTTAGAAGGATATTTAAGAGTTTCAGTCCTATTAGAATTAGGAATTTTAATAAATAACATGTCTCAGATTAGGAAAGGTGTCAAACTCTTTGAGTTCGATGTATCTAGTGGAAAAGAAGGGATCCTATCTTGTAAATGTTCTATAAAGAGCATAAGGTCGAAATCCAATAGGTGGAACATTTTTATTAGCAAAGGCTGTGTTATTGTATTTCACTTTTTTTTTCAGCTTAATATAGAGTTCTGTTTTGACAACTCAAGATTCATGAGGAGTTCTTGTTCATTATTGTTCTAATGGCATTCTTCAATATCTCTATTTGCAGTGGTGTTTGTATATGATACTTAGAATTCATTCATAATGCTCTAACTTACTTCATATACAAAATGACTGTGTGTTTCATTGTTCTACTATTTTACTCACTGACTTGAACTCCAAATGCCTTGACTTCCATGCTAGATAGACTGTGATGTTTTTGCTGAAGTTATCTTGACTCCATGGCCCAATGAATGTTTTCTAATCTGTGATACAACGAGTTATATTATTCTATATTTTTACCTTATAGTTAGCCATCTATCCATTAATAAAAAATCATAAACCCTTGAGAGAGCCCTCTCAGGTTGAGGGGGCTAAGCCTCAGCCAAAAGATTGGTTTGAAACCGTTACAAAAACTCCACTTGATGAGCATCCTATCAGGTTAGATTTGGTGATAACAGGTTCTATATATTGTTCCCCTTCTGCTGGATCCAGTGGGACTATCACCCGCATACCATCATTCTCGAATATCATGCTTCTACGCTTCAGGTTGATGATTCCTCCCATATCAATGGCCCAGTCCAATCCTAACAGTGCAGGGTAGGGGTCATCATCATCCACAATCTGTATTACTTCAAAATTTGGCATACCTTTACTCCAGCAATGTCTACCACGACCTGTTGAGGTCTTCCAAGTGGAATGATATTTCGCTGATTAGCCATGCGTAACTGAATAGTGGAATATTTTAGCTTTGGCTCTCCCATCTTCTGCTAGGTCTTCTTAGGTAGAAAATTTGCATCAGAACCCAAATCTAAGATGACTTGATCCATTTCATATTCTCCAATCTGCATAGTCATGCACATCTCTCGACAAGTTCTCTTCTTGTGCTTATAAATCTTGTTCATGACCTTAGTCTCCATTCGAGGTACTTCTTTTTTTGCGTAGCTATCTATCGGGGCCTGGAGATTCTCTACTGCCTTCTGATTGAGCAGTAGCTTAATGTAGGCTTGTAGGAATGGTTTGAATTCATCATCAGCCTTTGGTTCCATTATAGATCTTGATGTAGACACTCCTGCAGCAACAAAATCCTTCCTGGCTTCAATGAAATTATCTTTTTCTTTCTACAGGTTGAGTCCTTCCTTCTTATCAGACGCCTTTCTGATCAGTGGCTTTGCATCAACCTTTTCCTCATTTCCTTTGTTGGCAACACCACTGCGTGTAATTACATTTACAGTTGGACCATCATCGCGCGGTTCAGCTTTAACCATTTGTATGTTTTGTGTAGGCATCTGCTGCTTTTCCTGAATTTTAGCCATTAACACAGGACAATCTTCAATTAGATGATCAAATTGCCTACAGTACTTGCAATATTGTCGCGCAGGGTTCAGGAAGTCACGTGCATAGTGTCCAATGTCTCCATAGTTATAGCAAATTAATTTCCCTCTTCCCCAACCCGCGCCTCCACCTCTCCCCCCTCCCCGTCCTCTTGCTGGGGATCCTCCCCATCCAGAGGGAGATGCTGGTGATGAAGGGTCAGCCTGCACTATGTAAAGGTTCGCATTGTCTATCATTAGGTCAAGTGTCCGACAATGGTGCTCATCGTGACCAATTGAAGAGAAAAATTTCCACCATTGTTGCTTTAGTTCTGGCACATAAGCTCCTAACCACGGGCAATGGTTTGTATCATGTCGTCCAGCCACCCTACAATCAGTGCACAATAGTGTGGGGGTACTAGGCCCAGAAACATCCCTTGGGCCCAGTGGATTTAGTCCCTTGGCTTGCAAGTAATCCAAAAACAGAGGAAACTGATATTTGGTGTGGCCAACACCCTTGCAGCGTATGCACTAGACATCTGCGCCAACTTCTTTACCCCAGTCTCTGCATAAATTGTGATTTTATAGGTGCATAGTTTGTAATTGGATTTGAATTTGCAGCGCTCCAAATTGAGCATCTTCTCAAGGCGCAACTTATAATTTCATATCAATTTCCAGGGTTTTGGCCTGTAAATAAATCTTCTGGTGAGCCATAGGTCCGCGCAAATGTGGCAAGATCATGGAAATGAAGCATTCCTTATGCTGATTATCATCGCAAACAAATCCTCCATTGCTAATGGTTTGCTTCGGCCATTGGTCAGCCTCCCAAACCGATTCCTTCAGCCCTTGCTTAAAATATTTTGGTTCTATTACACATTGTGAATAGGACTTCGGATTCCAGAATTTTTGCTTCAGGGAATCCTTAATCTGCTGAACAGTGGGATCTACATTTTGAGCAAGGTATCCCATGAACTAATCTAAAGCGCAACCTTCAAATTCCATAGCCAGCTACACTCTCATGACAACATCAGTATTAAAATTTTGTACAATCCACACCACATTAGCTACAAACCAAAATCGATCCATATCCTCATCCCTCGCACCCTTAATGGTGGGTAGCTTCATATGCGTGACCAGATCTTCTGCAGGTGGAGGTGGTGGTAGGGTAGGAGATTTCTTACCCCTGCACAAGTTTGACGGTGGCATAGCAAGAGGGCTGCCTTTAGCGTGTGTAGCCTCGCCTCCTTCTATATCAAGTGAATTTCTTAGAGGGCTGTATACATATCTATCCCCTCTCTGATTGATCCAATAATGTCGCTACGCGTAGTGATTTCAATCTGATTAGGGGTCATTCACTCAGTGTGGCTGCACAAAATACCTTTTTCACAGAATAGCATCTTAATCAACGAAGGAAAAGTTCATAAGAATTTACCTCTAAATCCTTTGAAAAATATCCTTTCAGCTTCAGAATACAACACAAACTGATCTACTACAAATTATATCACAAACCCACCCAAAATGTTGTCAACCCAATGATCTATAGTTTGGGTGATGGAATTGTAGGTTTTAACCCTGAACAGAAATTATCTACACACGAATCTTATAACAGAAAATAAACAATAGCGAGAGCATAAAACATAAAACAGATAAACACAGAGATTTTCCCCTGGATCCCAAATTGGGACGACCAGCTTGATTTTTCATTATATTCCTTTTAGTGTTACAACACATATATATATACATGTCGAAGCATACATAAACCCCAATCCATTAACCCTGGATTAGAACATAACCGTAGTTCCCTTGACCGGATCTACAAAATACCAGGGGCCGAAAACCATCATACCCCAAAACCATGTGCAAACTCATGCACAAAACATGGGTGGGTCCACATATGAGTGGGACCGCATACAAAAAAAAAATTCGCCGGGGTGCTGCCCCAGACCCCGACAGGGGGGCCTGCTGTGCCCGGTGCAACGTACAGTGCGTGGGGCTAGTCGTGGAAAGAATATAACACATACCCAACATTCTCCCACTTGTTGTTTTCTTTCCACAGGGGGCCACAGGAGAGCTTAGTCATTTGGCCAATTCTTCAACACCCATTGTTTCTCTACACCAAGAGAACTTCTAAGTGCTCACAGACTTCGTCAATGCATCTGCAACATTCTTCAAAGTGTCCACCTTTACCAGCAACACCCTTTTAGCCTCAACCATCTCTCTAACAAAGTGATATTGAACATCAATGTGCTTTGTCTTTGAATGATAAGCAGGGTTCTTAGCCAAGAAAATTGCACTTTGGCTATCACAGTCTATCCTTATAGCTTGCCGTACCAACCCCATACTTGAACACAATCTTTGCAACCAAACTGCTTCCTTGCTTGCATGAGTGGCTGCTATGTATTCTGCCTCTGTAGTTGAAAGAGCCACTACAGACCGTCTTTTACTCATCCAACTGACTGCGCCTCCAAATAGGCTAAACACATACCCACTTGTAGATCTTCTTTGGTCCAGATCTCCAGCCCAGTCTGCATCAACAAAACCACGAATGTCCAACATTCTTTCCAATCTTGGTCTTCCCTGGTAGCACAAGCCATAATCACTAGTGCCACGTAAATATCTGAAAACCCGCTTCACTGCTGTCCAATGCTCCTTCCCTGGGTTTGACATAAACCTGCTCAATACTCCCACTGCATGTGCAATGTCTGGTCTAGTACAGACCATTGCATACATCAAGCTACCCATTGCACTTGCATATGGAACACGGGACATATACTCCTCTTCTTCTTGTGTCTTGGGACACTGTTCAGCAGACAGCTTTACACCTACAGGAATAGGAACCTTCACCGGTTTACTATCCTGCATATTGAACCTCCGCAATATAGTCTCGACATACTTCCTCTGGTTTAACCAGAGCTTCCTCTTTGCCCGATCTCTCTTAATTTCCATGCCCAAAATATAGTTTGCAGCACCCAGATCCTTCATGCCGAATTTGGAGAACAGTTGGGTCTTCAAATCTTGGATAATTTCTTTGTCATTTCCAATCAACAACATATCATCCACATACAAGACCAAATAAATAACACGGTCACCAGTTAATTTAAAATAAACACAGTGATCTTCCTTGCTTCTTGTGAAGCCAAGCCCCCATATATAGGTATCAAATTTCTGATACCACATCCTTGGTGACTGTTTTAACCCATACATAGACTTCTTCAACCTGCATACTAGTTCTTTCTTACCCTTCACCATAAAGCCTTCAGGTTGCTTCATGTAGATCTCCTCTTCTAGATCCCCGTGAAGAAATCTTGTCTTCACATCCATCTGTTCTATCTCAAAATCAAATGCAGCAGCAACAGATAAAAGTAATCTAATAGAAGTAACCTTGGCAACAGGAGAAAAAATATCACCAAAATCAATTCCCGGCACCTGGGAATAACCTTTCGCTACCAACCGAGCTTTGTATTTCTCCACCTTGCCTTCTACATTCATCTTATTCTTAAACACCCATTTGCTCCCAATGGGCTTCCTTCCAGCCGGCAACTCCACCAGATCCCATGCATTGTTTTTGTGCAAGGATGCCATTTCATCAACCATGGCCTCCTTCCAGAGTTTTCCATCCTCTGAATATAACACATACCCAACAGGAATTATCAATTTTTTCCAACTGTTGGATCAATTCAGGGGTCCACTACATGACCTTATTGTCCTTCCAACAGATTTGAAATTCTGCTAATCTTGAAAACCACTCCTGCAATTCGTGCAAAAAGGTCGTGAAGAAGAACTCGTGCACTTCTGTGAAAATATACTTGTTCTTCCACTCTTCAGTAGATGACTTCTTACTTCTGTTTTCTTTTAGGGAAAATTCCTGAATCTATTTTTCAAACCAGTCCTCTAATTCCGGCTTTAATGGTTGCCACTGATCTTTCCACATCACCCAACCTCTCTCAAAATGATCCCGGTCTCGGCAATGGAACCGTTTGTTGGCTTGAGGGGTCCTGACCCAGGTTTGGAGTTGAGGTTAACCAACAAAACCCTCTTACTATTGGACCTTTTGGTAGTGACCTGCTTGCGCAAGTCAAAGTCTCACCCGAAGCAATATGGGGGGGTGCTGGAACTAGGTTTCCACACCCTATGATAGATTTAAACGATCTGGGTGACCTTAGATCCAAAACAGTCATGAAAAAACCTCTACAACAGAAGGCCTAACCAGAAAACCCTTAACAGACAGATTCAGGTCAATTATGCAGAAGATCTTGCGCGCAGGTTAAAAAATAGTCCAAAATCCATGTAATAACCCTTAACAGATAATATTATAACCCAATAACACTATATCCATTCAATAACCATTCATCTAAAGCCAGAAGTAGTTGCGCAATAGATCTAAACACAGTTAACACATGAATCGGAAATAACATTCATAAACGATCATAAAGTAAATGACAGATGCATTTCAAACTCAGATATCAGTAACAACAGTTCTTTATTCATAAGCAGTTTGGATATTCCTTACAAACTCTTTCAGTTCACCCGCGCACATAGCCAGCGGGGTCCACACACAGTAGGACTAAGGTCTCCGCGCACACAGCCAGCAGGAGCATTCTACCCAGACAATTCGCACAAAATATCAAAACACATATAGATCTATCATCTATCATTCACTTCTATAAAACTACCTTATCCGACTTGATCTAGACTCTTATTTATACTTTTAGCCCACGCTCCTCTAAAGTTCACAAACCGTTGTTTGCGGCCCCTAGTTCTGCCCTTTTTACCCATTACAACTCATGAGGGGCTTTGACCTGCCCCAAAGCCCCTTGACTTGTGCTACGCATGATTAAAATTACAAAATATTTACAAAAATATATCAAAATTGTCTTCAAATCTCAGACTTAGGTGATCCCACTCCAATAGGATGCATGTGGTATCATGCCTCTTTCCATATGATAGGGAATAACTATATCTTCAGTGACTTGGAAGAGAAGGACCTCTAGCAAAACATAGAGTTTGGAGATGACGGGAGGTACTTCTTGACCAACATAGGTACAATTTCCTTTAAGAGGGAGTCTAGTTCCCCTCTTAGACTGACTTATGTTTTATTTATTACAGGACTAAAGAAGAATCTTGTTTCTATATCGGTATTGGAAGACTATGGCTATGATGTGATATTTAGAAAAGGAAATGTTTTCCTTACACACATCGCCATGGGAAAGGTGAAACAAATCATTGCGTGAGTCAAGAACCTGTATCCTCTTGAGGTTGAAGATGCATGCAAATATTTTAGGATTAAAGAGAAGGTTAGAGACTTGGTGCTTGGTGGTTGAGAGGGAGCATAAATTTCCTCTCAACATGCAGCCTCAGAAAGTTGTGGATCAGCCACAATCGGAGAAGCAGAGAGAAGACCGAGTGGAGGCATCCAATCAAGCAGAGACCCCCAGAAGGGGAAATTTTGAGCCAGGTGGGAAGAGGGAGCACATGCAACCATACCTCCAGGTGAGAGGTGGGGCGATGTGAAGTCATAATCTCAAGAGAAGAAATTGGGTAGGGTCCATTGAGATGTCTTGTCTCGTGGATCGGTACCTGGCTACGACGGGCCTATAATACATAGTAGTAGGATGGATCAGTAGGGGTTGATGCAGTCAGATGTCAGAGTGACATATGTCAGATATTGGAGCACATATTAGAGTTGGCAGCAGTGCATATGGAATAGATGCAGAGTCAGCATCAACGCAGAGTTTTCTATAGACAATGCAGTAGCTAGAAGCAGTAAGAGACTCTAGAGACAGATGTATCATACTGATTCAGTTTTGATGCTTTTTCAGTTTTAGAAGTTGTAGTAGAAAAAAAAACTAGAGAAGTGTACATGCAGAACATTCCAAAGGTACCAGGTCGGGATAGAGTTGAATTCCTTTATTGTTGAGAGCGAGTGTTGAAAATGGCAACAAGAAATATTAAAAATGACATTCATGAGGCTTCTGATTTAATTTTCTCCTAATTAAATTAGAAGTAAATTGTAATTCTACATGGCATGACAACTTGTAAGTGTTAACTGAGTCAGGAATACTTAGTTAGCTCAGTCAATTTGAGTTGTAGGCGAAACTAGAGGCATGTAGGGAGTGTCCTACTTTTTAGGAGGCCTGGTTGAGTTATTTCTGAGTTGTAATTAGTTAACTCAGTTTACTTAAGTTAAATTCAGTTTAACTAGTTGTAACTGAGAGATGAGCTAGTGATAGGTCCAATGAATTAAATATGATTTAATTCACAAGTATTGATCAATATCTTAACTGATAATTCTCTATAAATAGTTTTTGCATATCAATTTTAAGGAAGGCTCCGTTGATATTGGAGTTAAAGGGAAGAGAACTGTCAGTTGTGTTAGCCACCTATATTTTTCCATTATATCAGCTGGTGGCTAAATATTCTTTGCAGCCTTCAAGAAAAAAATTCAATCCTGAACTTGTTGGTGCTTGAAGTCTATTGGTAAGATCATGAACTGCTGGTTGGTTCTTCATACTTTTCCTTCTCTCAGCCTTTGATATTCCATGAAAATCCTAGTCAAGTACTACTGCATCCCTTTTTCTTTCCCCTCCCTTGCTTCCGTTTTACCTTCATTTTTCCATTTCCCTTTATTCATAAAAACCACACAAAACCATTTGATTTTCCTTATCTCTTCATTAATATTTTTCCCCAAGGTTAAAAACCCATGTTTAAACCTTATCGGAATTATATTTCCTTTTGCAATTCTTTGGAAAAACCATAGAAAACACATGTTTCTATGCGTTAGGCTTAAGCCCCTCATGGCTAAGCCCCTTGTCGTTTCTTCCTCCACATGCCCGAGCGCCACAACCGACCGCTCAAGTCCTGAGGCGCTAAACCGAAACGTGGTCCCACTCCACCCTTTTCCTTTGAAACATTCAAAAAACCCATCTTTTATAAGGTTTTGGCGTGAAATATTAAACCACGTGTTTTATTGCCCCAAGTCTTCCCAGCCGTCGATCTGCTCCCCAGATCCGACGGAGCGGAGTGAGCCCCCACCTGGTGGACCCCTCTCCCCCACGCCCTTTTCCAAAAAACCGTGGTTTTATCCCGCACCGCTCCCCGGGCAAAACTAGTTTTCCCCCCGTCGACCAGCGATTCCACACACTGGCCGACACGTGTCCTCCGCCTGGTTTCCAAAACCGCCGCGCATATGAAGCATCGTCTCGCGTTGCTATCAGGCGTCCCATAACCCCGCCAGCCGATTCACTCTCTCGCGTCGGATTCCTGGGCCTCCCACTGATGGTTGCCGATCGCCTTTCGCCCGCCTTTAACGGACTGCCCGCTCAGAACCCCCTCCTCGCCGCATTCGAAAGTCGACACCCTCACCGTCGATTCTCAGAAACACGGTTCTCATGCAACCACCCGATTCCATTGTACCATCCCCTTTTTCTCCGCCGACTTTCAAAATGCTCCCCACCGTTGATTGCAATACGATCAACGGCTCCGATTGCTCCATTTTCCCGCACGCTCCATGCGCATTGTCCATATACCCAGATTTCCTCATTTTGATTGTATTTTGCAGTTTTAAGGTTCTTTTTTCATGTACTTTGAGAGAAAAATCCCAAAGACTATAGCAGACGACTCTGCCCTTTGAACCATCCATAATGATCGAATTGAGAAAATGAGCAGTGTTAATGTTCCAGGTTTCATGAGCCTTGGTTGCCACGCATCCCTGTAAAGCTTGAAGAATACCGTCAAAATCGACGCAGAGAAAGAGTATCGGATATTGAAGACCCCAGTGAACCAGAGCAGCAGATTAGTGGACGGATTGGCGGGGATTATGGCTAAGACGGTTATCAGAACACAGATTAAAGGAAAACCTAAAAGTGTTCATCAGACGCATTGCCTCCACCGCCATACTTTGAGGCAAATTAATTCCTCAACCACCGCAGTGCCACCTATTGCCTCAAACTGCTCAGTCAGAGGATGAATTTATTGAACAAGATCAGATATTATGCCTCGGAACAGCCAAGGAAGTTATTTCTGCCCCAAATTTGATGACATAATGTTTGCAGAGTAACCCTAATAGTACACAGAGCCTCAAATGTCAACAAAAGCTCCTTTCGAGCTTACTTCATAAATATAAACACATTAATGCAGTGGAACACCTGTATAATTTCTTCATCGAGCCTCCTAGGGCCAGGAAAACATTAATTCTGCATTAATTGTATTTGAGATCTTTTCTTCAGATCTCACCTCCTCATCCTTCTATAAATACTCCAGAAGAAGATGAGTGAGGGGTTGGATTAGTTGGTTGTCAATGTAATTGCTGAAGTGTTGTAGCTGTTTCTGAGTGGAAAACTCTTGACTGTAAATAGTGGTTTCATAGGCTCTTGGAGCTCTGCTTGTAACAAATACGTTAGATTGTGAAAAGAGATGGATTAAAACATTGGATTTGAAGATTGTAACCGGTTTGAAGCAATCAATACAAGCTGATTTATGGGATCCTGGTCTATGCTGATGGTGATGTTATTCTCACTGTAACTTGTATTTTGTTTCTGTTTTCAATTTGTTTCATTTTCCACTATAAAGAACAGTTTAAACAGGGTTAGAACCTACTGTATATCAGTAACCTTCTCTGGCTGATAAATCTTTATTTAAATGTTTTCATTCAACTGTGTTATTTGATAGTGATTTAATTCAGTCTAAGTACAGGGATGCTGGCGTTCCCTCATCTTTTTGTCACAGCTGAATGTTATTTTCAAATGTTACTTTCAATATATGTTGTGTGAGGAATGAATTGAGGAAATCAAAGGTTAGCCCTGAGTCCCTTTCTTGTTTGCTCAACTATTTGATTGTTTCCCTTAGGATGTGTCAAAAGCTGACTAGTTTCGAAGTACTTATCAGATCTTAGGCCATTATGTGTTATCTTTGTGATTGTCTTGGAAGTAACTAAGTAAAGAAGAACTAGGAGAGGATCATGGTGAGCCCAGCCCACTAGTTTCTACTCCAAAGGTTGCCTTCAAGTTTCCCTTCATTTTTATTTGTATTCTATTAGAAGTGTATCAAAGGCTGGATAGTTTCAAAGTACTTACCAGATCCTAGTTTGCTTCTATGTTTTTCTTAAGTGCTTGGTCAAAGGCTGGCTAGTTTCAAAGTACTTACCAGATCCTGGGCTGCTCTTTGTTCTGCATCTGTCATTCCCTTTCTTATTGTACCACTCCATTCCATAAATCAAGCCTTAAAGAGATCCTTAGGCATAGATGACTTGCCCCATAGATCACTCTTGAACCTGAATGTTTCAATTAAACCCTCTTATGACTCCATAGCCCAATGGATTGAAAACTTGCCATCATCTTTCTTTATAATCAAAGCTTACTCTTTTGCTTGCAACTTCTCACCTTTGAACCTATTTGCATATAGATATTTCCGCCTCAAACAGCAACTATGTTCAACTATCCGAGAAAACGAAACAAAACTCTTGGCCTTCATAACTAGCCTAATATCATCACCCTAAACTTCAAAGACAATATCCATCTTTGTACATATTGGAGAGATCCCTCTCCGGATTCAGGAGGGCTAGATCCTAGAATCCCAAAGTTGGTTGAAATGATGTTAACTCTGTAATCGGACTTTACCAATCTTGCTTGTTACAGAGACCTAACATTTACTGGCAACTCCGCTGGGGAATCCTAACCCAGAATCTTCATAACATCTTGAGAGTAAAAAGAAGCCTTTCCAAGCACTACCAAAGAATGGTAATCATGATGAGATTTGTTTGAATCAGTGACAAACTAGGTCAAACCTAGGATTCTTTTGAGTTTTTATCTAACCTTGGAAAATCAGCTGGCTTAGCCATAAGGATAGAATTTCTTTGTTTCATAACCGTAGCTAAGTTTTGAGGCAAATTTAGGACATTCTTTTAAAACCACAAATAAAAACAGTTCAGAAAATACCAAAAACATTTCAGATTGGTAGTAAAACACTAGTTTTTGATATCTTGTTTATATCTTCGATGTGTTTTACCCTATACTCTTAGACAGAGTCTGGAAAGGGCCAGGTAGCCTCCGGATTTCATCCTCTTTTAGAGGTGACATATCTGGTGAATACCCTCCCAGTCAATCTCTGGTTAGAGTTTGTTGTGTTTTCAGATATCCTTGAAAGGAAGGTTTTACAAACACTGTGGTGGACAGTGTACCCCGTTGAAAACATTCTAGACTTTCCACCTGGCGACTCCACAATTCTGAGCAGACCTTAAGACTCCACTGGGAAGAACCCTCACCCTTATAATATCCTTCAAACCTGGTTACAAGGCTGCAAGATTTGAATTGTGAAGACAGATTAGTTAACCCCCCAAATATTGTCATATCTGGTTGAAATTTTCTGGTTTAGTTGGGTCTAAACATACAAACATTGTGGCTCCTAAAAAGATTCATACTAGAGCCCATCCTGACCCCGATCCACCTAAGATAGTTGATAATCCAGAAAGAATCCTTAGGAAGTCTCCTAAGACACAACCTTCAACTATTTTCAGACCACCCCTAAGAGCTAATTCAGTCCCTGAAAATCTTTGAGCTCTGCAAGAATCCCAAATTGACTTATTGAACCCATTCAGGACTAGGTCATTTGGTGATTTAGATCAGCTATATTCTGAGCTTGCACTTTCATCTCCCGAAACAAGTGGGCCCCTTGAGGATAGAGAATCAACACCTCCTGATTTACATTTCCTACACAATCTAGGTGCCTCTTATCCAAGATCAACTCAGAAATCTATTGCTGTTCCATCCACTTCTGTTCATCCTTCATCCACTGTTCAAACCACTCCACTTCAACCCACACCTCCTCTTGTAAATCCGCCCCCACCATATATCATGGCAGCATGGTATGCTCCCTTAGTCCTTCCTGTACCACTAGTCAATCTTCCACAGGACTATCAGTCCAAAATTCCATTATATGATGCTAGCAATACAATAACAGCATCTCAGCATGTGGACAAGATGAATGACTACTTTGACAAAAATGAAATTGATGATGATTCTGTCAAACTTAGACTATTTGCCCAAAGTTTGGGGGGAGAAGCAAGAAAATGGTTTAAAGGTTTAGCCCCCCACAGTATTAACGATCTCCAGGGCTTCCATCAAACATTTTTAAACAAATGGGAAGTGAGGAAGAATCCTCTCCAAGTCCTTGCCGACTATAACAATCTCCATAGGAATCCGGGGGAAAGTGTACAAGCTTATTGTACCAGATTTAACAGTGTGTATAATGCACTTTCCCCTGAACTAAAACCTCTTCAGGGCTCAGATTTAAACAAATTTCCTGAAGGGTTTGATCCTGACATGACATATTCACTCAGAGAAATATTCTTTGCAACCCTGGAAGATATGCAAAGAGGTGCCCTTTCTGTGGAAGTAAACTTAATGGAGAAGAGAGCAAGGATGAAGGCTGAAAAGAGAGTATCTTTTAGAGAGGAATCCATCCCTTCCTCTTCAAGCTCAAAGATGGAAAGAATGATGGAAGAAATGATGAAGAAAATGAGCATTCTAGGGAGAGTGCAAGCAAGTCTAAATCAAAACGCTCCTCAAAACAGAAGCCAAAACCAGAATCAGAATATTAGAAGGAATCAACCTTTAAACAGACCTAGAGAAGATGATCAGTAGATCATTCCTCCCTTTCATCAAAACTTTTTAAGTGAGGTTGAAAAAATAGATCAAATAACAGAGGAAGATGATATAAACTTATTTGGGGTTGATGATGAAGACTTTGAGGTTCATTATGATAAAAAACAAGGTCTTTATACACCTTGCGATGACAGAAGAAATGATAATGAGAATTACTATCAAAACATGGAAAACGCTGTCATAGAGCCTTCCAGGGAATATGAACTCAGAAGTAAGTCTAATCAACAAACCCCCAACAATAAAACCTCTGACAAACCTTCTCAAAACAGCACTGCAACCAAGTCTAAAACGATCAAACAAAAGGAAACAACAGTGGCTGTTAATTCTGGTAGTGGTAAGGAGAAAGACACTCAAAATATTGAAAAACAGAGTGCAAACATTAGTAGTACTAGCACCTCGGTTAGTACTCCTAGTAAAACAACTGTTTCAACTGTAGATAAACCAAATCAGCAAGCTGTTATTGCTGATAAAGTGGCAGTAAACAAGGCTGAAGTCAATGCTTTAAAGAATCAAAACCTTTTCAACCTGGAACAAGAAATCTCAAAGATCAAAATCTCTGTTCCTTTGACTGAGTTAGCTGCCCAACATGTATATAGGTCCAAAATTTTGAAGGCTTTGAACTTAGAAGATAATGAAGATACACTCAATCTTAATGATGACCAACCAGAGCTTATTTTTGGCCCAAATATTGAAGGAAAGTTCCAAGAAGGTCCTGTCCCTCCCTTTTACGTAAGCCTAAACATTCATGACAAAATTTTGCACAATGCTATGCATGACTCAGGCGCTTCCCATAATTTAATGCCAAAAGCTGTAATGGAAAGCCTGGGTCTTGAAATTACCAGACCTTACAAATATTTGTACTCCTTTGACTCAAGCAGAGTTAAATGTCTAGGATTGATAAAAGATCTCTGTGTTAACTTAGCCCAGATTCCAGCCAAATGTTTAGTCATGGATGTTGTTGTGGCTGATGTACCCCTAAAGTATGGAATGCTTTTATCAAGATCTTGGGGTGCTAAGTTACAAGGAACCATGCAAATGGACATGACCTACGTGACTATCCCTGTTTTTAATCAAACTAGAAAACTTTACAGGGAATCCCACATGCAGTACACAGTGACAAGTCAAGATCGGCCTCAAAATTCCCCTCTCTATGCTATAAACACGATCCTTGATTCTTTTATCATGTTTAATGATGAAAAACTTACAGAACAAATCATTTCAACATAATCAATGGCTGAGATGGAGGAAGAGGAAAACAACGCTGAACTGCCAAAACAATCTATTATGTCTGAAAATCCTAGCAAACTAGACACAGGTCTTGAACTGCAAGTCATCAATCCCTCGAACTTAAAACTTCACAGTCAAGAGAGAAACCCTCAACCTGATGAAAAACTTGAAGAGTCAAGTCAGGCAAAGGATATGCACCAAACTGATGCAACTGAAAAGGTTCCTCTCCGGACTATGTATTTTGATGGGTCATGCACCAGAACAAATGTTGGTGTAGGTGTCTGGATTACTAACACTGAAAACAATCATACGGAATGTATCTCATGTAAATTAAATTTTCAGTGTTCCAACAACATAGCAGAATATGAATCCCTTCTCTTAGGCTTGCATCTCTTGAAAAAGTTAGGTGCCAAGAGAATCAATGTGTATGGGGATTCTGAACTAATCATTAGGCAAGTTAATGGGGAATATAATGAAAATCACCCTAGACTTAGGGCCTACAGGAATGATGTCATAGATCTTTTGAAAACATTTGAGGATTCCACACTAACTTTTATCCCAAGAAAAAGAAACATTGCAGCCCACAATTTAGCCTTTGCTGCTAGAACCTGCCCAATACTATATGATGACACCTCTCAGATAAAATTCAGACCAGCTATCCCTGATAACAAGAAATATTGGCAGGTGTTTGATGGAGATAAACAAATAGAAGACTTCATGCAATTCAGAAATGAGTTTGAACTCCATAGTTCTGATTTAGATTATGACATAGACTGCAGTGAAGAAAATTTTCTTGGTGAAGAAGAACCATCTTCGCAGCTGGTAGATCTAAACCTTCAGACTATCAAATTTAGAAACCAAACATAATTAAGTGCAAAATCTGAAACAGAGGAATTGGAAACTCTACATTCTAAGGATGATAGTTTTCCCAAAGGTTTGGCCCCTCTAGAAGAACTGTTTGATTTTGATGATGTGGCCAACAAACCTAAACTGGAACCTGTAGAAACTGAAGTGGAGGAATGCAATATAGGCAGTGAGGAAAAACCGAAATTGATCAAACTGTCTAAAACTTTACCAGCTCACATTAAACTCAAATACTTAGAGTTGTTCAAATAATTTTCTGATGTTTTTGCGTGGAGTTATGAAGATCTTAAATCCTATGACACTGAAATAATACAGCACAAAATCCCTCTTAAAGAAAACCAAAAACCATTCAAACAGAAACTGCGCAGAATAAACCCTGTACAACTGCCTTTGGTTAAGAAGGAAATTATGAAGATGCACAGTGCTGGTATTATTGTCCCTATTAGATATTCTGAGTGGGTATCTAATCTGGTGTCTGTTAGGAAGAAGACTGGAGAAATCAGGCTTTGTATAGACTTCAGAAATTTAAACAAAGACTCATTAAAGGACAACTACCCTTTGCCCAAGATGGATCATATTTTACAAAGGGTGGTGGGGTCTAAAATAATTTCTTTGCTGGATGGCTATTCAGGGTATAATCAAGTCTTAGTCCACCCTGATGATCAATTAAAGACAACTTTTACTACACCATGGGGCACTTTCATGTATGTGAAAATTCCTTTTGGTCTAATGAATGCAGGAGCAACCTTTCAGAGAGCCATGGACATAGCATTCTCGGAAGAATTGGGCTTCTTCATCATTATCTATCTTGATGATGTAACTGTGTTTTCAAAAACAGATGAAGAGCATTTAGAACATTTGAGGAAAGTTTTCGAGAAGTGCAGGAAGTTTGGGATATCTTTGAACCCTAAGAAAACTTTATTTGGTCTCCAAGAAGGTAAACTTCTTGGGCACATCATTTCAGAAGAGGGCATAAAAATTGATCCCATGAGGATTGAGGCCATATTGCAAATCTCTCATCCTCGAAACATCAAAGAGTTGCAGTATTTCATTGGAAAGATTAACTTTTTGAGAAGGTTCATCCCCAACTTGGCTGAGCTCCTTAGGAATATCACAAACATGTTGAAAAAGGAGCAAGGGGTGAAATGGACCTCCGAAGCAAAGACATCCTTTGAACTGGTGAAACAAGCGTTAACCAAGACACCGGTTCTCATAAGTCCTAATTTTTCAAAGGATTTTTATATCTTCTCATTTGCATCAGAACATACCATAGCTGCTGTCCTTTTACAGAAAAATCCACAAGGACAAGAGTAGCCCATCGCATTCTTTAGCAAGGCATTGAGGGATGCCCCTTTGAGGTATAACATTATGGAAAAACAAGCTTTTTCTTTGGTAAAGGCTTTGAGAGACTTCAGAGTATACATCCTTCACTCACACATTATCACCTTTGTCCCAAATTCAGTTGTTAAAGACATTCTAACACAGGATCCAGATGGTAAGAGAGGTAAGTGGATTGCTGTTATTCTTGAATATGATTTAGAGATAAAACCCACTAAGCTCATCAAAGGCCAGGGTCTAGCTAAATTAATGGCTGAATCAAATTGTGAACTTCTTGATATTAATATGATCGATGCTTTGGATAACCAAGAAGAATTCTCAACTCCCATTGTTGAAAATCATTTTGTGAATTCTCCTTGGTATACTGATATTGTTTATGTTTTACTTAATCTGAATACACCTCTTGGTTTATCCAAAACAAAGGCAAGATTCCTAAAGTTAAAAGCTGTAAACTATTGCATTATTGATAAATGTCTTTATTGGAAAAATGCAAGTGGTATATTGCTTAAATGTTTTCCTGAGTTTGATGTAGAAAAGATTAAGCAGGAATTCCATGAAGGAGAGTGTGGAGGCCATTTGTACTGGAAGTCAACAGCCAACAAAATTTTGAGGGCTGGTTTCTATTGGCCCACTCTTTTTCCTGATATACACAAAATGACTACTACTTGCCATAAATGCCAATTGTTTGAGGGCAAGAGAAAGTTATTACCCCTTCCTCTGCATCCAATTACTGTTGAAGCCCCTTTTCAACAGTGGGGACTTGACTTCATAGGAGAAATCCATCCACCATCCTCTGCCCAGCACAGGTGGATTCTTGCCGCCACAGACTATTTCACTAAGTGGATAGAAGCCATTCCTTGTAGGTAGGCCAATGATTCGGTTATCATTAAATTCATAGAAACCAATATCTTTTCCAGATTGGCTGTCCTATCAAGATCATCACAGATAATGCAGCAGCATTCGGATCAAAGAGAATGGTGGAATTCTGTCACAAATATCAGATAACATTGGGACACTCTACGGCCTATTACCCTCAAGGTAATGGACTCGCAGAATCTTCCAACAAAATCTTAGTGAACATAATAAAGAAACTGTTGGAGGACAACAAGAAGTCTTGGCACACAAAGCTGATCCATGCGCTTTGGGCTGACAGATTAACATTGAAGAAATCCATTGGTATGTCACCCTTCCAGCTTGTGTACGGTACAGATGCAATTTTTCCTAACAGCCTTGGTGTACCAGTTATGAAGTTAATTCAAGAGTTACAGACTGAAGAGAATGACATAATCAGAAGAATAAATCAGATCATTCATCTTCAGCAAACCAGAGAGGAAGTGTACAACAAAGCATTGCAGAAGCAAGACAATATCAAGAAGATATTTGACAGAAGAAAAAAGGCCAGCAATTTCAAGATTGGGGACAAAGTTTTAAAGTGGGACTCAAAGAGGGAAGATAAGGGAAAGCATGGTAAATTTGACAATCTATGGCTTGGCCCTTACTCTATTCATTCAGTTGCTGGAAACAATGCATTCTTCTTATAAGAGCTGAATGGAACAGAATTGTTTGGGGGTCCTGTCAATGGCAGGATGCTTAAGCATCACCTTTCTTAAATTATTTCATGTTTTGAAGCCTTTTTTACCTTTTTTTTTCACTGTAAATATTTCATCCATAATTGCATTCAAAGTTATGAAAAATCAAAAAATACAAAAACAAAGAAAGAAAGAAAAGAGGGCAGAAATGAAAACAAGAAAGGCAAAGCCCCATGCCAAAAAGAGAAATAAATCTGAAAGTGTGCAAGCTTAAATGCCACTCCTTAAAACACACTTCTAATTAGTCAAACTATTTAATCTTGACTAATTAGCTTTCAATTTTCTGCTGATAGGGTAGCGAATTTGATTTGCCAAACTGTTTAATCTTGGCTTATCAGTAGATAGATTAGAATAGAAATTAAGGTTCAAACAAACTCAAAATCTGAACCAAAGTTCCCAGGAGAAAGATGACTCAAAAATGTTTATTTTCTGAGTCATAAAAGAGAAGACCTGGTTCTAATCCGCTCAAAACTTGAACCAGAAGAAAGGCAAAGATAGCTCACCGAAAAGGAAAAAACAGAGCTGTGAAAATAAGAGAAGGCCATAATAAGAAATTTTCAGATCTTAAGCCTTCTGTTTTGATTTAAAATTTTCTGCAAATAATAATCTATGTGCAGCTTGTCTTTATGCCATAGATCATAGCAAGTCAAACAGCTCAATCTTGACTTGACTATTTTTAAATTTCTGTTGTAGAATTTAGAGAATGAAAGTTTTTTGGACTGTTTAATCCCAACAGACAGTAGACTAGGTAGAGAAACATCTGAGCTCAACTGTTTAATCTGAGTTCAGGGAGAAATAAGGAGTAGAAATAGATTAGATTTCCTGCTTTCAAAAGAATAAAATGTTGAGAATAGAGTTTGCCAATCCAAGTGCACTCTGATGAAGAAAAAATGTTAGATCAGTAGGATTGGGTAGGTAGAAGTTGTATTGATGAAATTCATCTTTCGTTCAAGACTGATATTATTTGTCAAGGAAAAAGCAAGAGCAAGCAATGGGTTAGGCACCAGTCAGCATCCCAGAGAAATCAAGTCTGAATTCTTGATGCCTTCAAGAAGGCACCATCCCCAAGTGGAGCCACTGTTAGCCACCTATATTTTTTCATTATATCAGCTGGTGGCTAAATATTCTTTGCAGCCTTCAAGAAACAAATTCAATCCTGAACTTGTTGGTGCTTGAAGTCTATTGGTAAGATCATGAACTGCTGGTTGGTTCTTCATACTTTTCCTTCTCTCAGCCTTTGATATTCCATGAAAATCCTAGTCAAGTACTACTGCATCCCTTTTTCTTTCCCCTCCCTTGCTTCCGTTTTACCTTCATTTTTCCATTTCCCTTTATTCATAAAAACCACACAAAACCATTTGATTTTCCTTATCTCTTCATTAATATTTTTCCCCAAGGTTAAAAACCCATGTTTAAACCTTATCGGAATTATATTTCTTTTTGCAATTCTTTGGAAAAACCATAGAAAACACATGTTTCTATGCGTTAGGCTTAAGCCCCTCATGCTAAGCCCCTTGCCGTTTCTTCCTCCACATGCCCGAGCGCCACGACCGACCGCTCAAGTCCTGAGGCGCTAAACTGAAACGTGGTCCCACTTCGTTGTTTTCCTTTTGAAACATTCAAAAAACCCATCTTCTATAAAGGTTTTGGCCTGAGATATTAAACCACGTGTTTTATTGCCCCAAGTCCTCCCAGCCGTTGATCTGCTTCCCAGATCCGACGGAGCGGAGTGAGCCCCCACCTGGTGGACCCCTCTCCCCTGCGCCCTTTTCCAAAAAACCATGGTTTTATCCCGCACCGCTCCCCGGGCAAAACTGGTTTTCCCCCGTCGGCCAGCGATTCCACACGCTGGCCGACACGTGTCCTCCGCCCCATTTCCGAAACCGCCGCGCTATCACATTGCCCGCGCGTTATCTATCGTCCCATAACCCCGCAGCGGGATTCACCTCTGCCGTCGGATCTGGGCCCTCCCATCCGATGGTTGCTGATCGCCTTTTCTGCCCGGCCTTTAACGGACTTGCCCGCCTGTTAAACTTCCCCCGGCGCATTCGAAAGCCGATCTTCACCGTCGATCTTCGTAGATCGACGGTTCTCATGCAACCACCCGATTCCATTGTACCATCCCCTTTTTTCTCCGCTGACTTTTCAAAATGCTCCCGACCGTTGATTGCAATACGATCAACGGCTCCGATTGCTCCATTTTCCCGCACGCCCTCCGATGCAGATTGTCCATATAACGCAGGATTTTCTCATTTTGATTGTATTTTGCAGGTTTTAAGGTTCTTTCGTCGTGTTTTAAGAAAATCTGAAAGACGAGGGTGACGACTCCCGTTCTTTTGAATCATCCATAAGATCGACCGCAGGGTGAAGAACAGTGTTATCAACGAGGTTTCATGAACCTTGGTTGTCGCGCATCCCTGTAAAGCTTGAAGAATACTGTCAAAATCAACGCAGAGAAAGAGTATCGGATATTGAAGACCCCAGTGAACCAGAGCAGCAGATTAGTGGACGGATTGGCGGGGATTATGGCTAAGACGGTTATCAAAAGCCTAATCCCCGACTCAGAACACAGATTAAAGAAAAACCTAAAAGTGTTCATCATTCACATTGCCTCCACCACCATACTTTGAGGAAAATTGATTCCTCAACCACCACAGTGCCACCTATTGCCTCAAACTGCTCAGTCAGAGGCTGAATTTATTGAACAAGATCAGATATTATGCCTCGGAACAACCGAAGAAGTTATTTCTGCCCCAAATTTAATGACAGAATGTTTGCAGAGTAACCCTAATAGTACGCAGAGCCTCAAAGGTCAACAAAAGCTCCCTCCGAGCTTACTTCATAAGTATAAGCACATTAATGCAGTGGAACACCTATATAATTTCTTCATCGAGCCTCCCAGGGCCAGGAAGACATTAATTCTGCATTAATTGTATTTAGAGATCTTTTTATCAGATCTCACCTCCTCATCCTTCTATAAATACTCCAGAAGAAGATGAGTGAGGGGTTGGATTGTTTGGTTGTTAATGTAAATTGCTGAAGCATTGTAATGTAATTGAGCCGGAAAACTCTTGACTGTAAATAGTGGTTTCATAGGCTCTTGGAGCTCTGCTTGTAACAGATAGGTTAGGTTGTGAAGAGAGATGGATTAAAACATTGGATCTGAAGATTGTAACTGGTTTGAAGCAATCAATACAAGCTGATTTATGGGATCCTGGTCTATGCTGATGGTGATGTTATTCTCACTGTGAACTTGTCATTTTATTTCAGTTTTCAATTTGTTTCATTTTCCACTGTAAAGGACAGTTTAAACAGTGTTAGGACCTACTGTATATCGGTGACCTTCTCTGGCTGAGAAATCTTTATCCCAATGTTTTCTTCTAATTGTGTTATTTAGAAATAATTTAATTCAGTCTAAGTACAGAGATGCTGGCGTTCCCTCATCTTTTTGTCACAACTGAATGTTATTTTTAAATGTTACTTTCAATATACGTTGTGTAGGGAATGAATTGAGGAAATCAAAGGTTAGCCCTGAGTCCCTTTCTTGTTTGCTCAACTATTTGATTGTTTCCCTTAGGATGTGTTAAAAGCTGACTAGTTTCGAAGTACTTATCAGATCTTAGGCCATTCTGTGTTCTCTTTGTGATTGTCTTGGAAGTAACTAAGTAAAGAAGAACTAGGAGAGGATCATGGTGAGCCCAGCCCACTAGTTTCTACTCCAAAGGTTGCCTTCAAGTTTCCCTTCGTTTTTATTTGTATTCTATTAGAAGTGTATCAAAGGCTGGATAGTTTCAAAGTACTTACTAGATCCTAGGTTGCTTCTATGTTTTTCTTAAGTGCCTGGTCAAAGGATGGCTAGTTTCAAAGTACTTACCAGATCCTGGGCTGCTCTTTGTTCTGCATCTGTCATTTCCCTTTTCTTGTTGTACCACTCCATTCCATAAATCAAGCCTTAAAGAGATCCTTAGGCATAGATGACTTGCCCCATAGATTACTCTTGAACCTGAATGTTTCAATTAAACCCTCTTATGACTCCATAGCACAATGGATTGAAAACTTGCCATCATCTTTCTTTATAATCAAAGCTTACTCTTTTTCTTGCAACTTCTCACCTTTGAACCTATTTTCATATAGATATTTCCGCCTCAAATAGCAACTATGTTCAACTATCCGAGAAAACGAAACAAAACTCTTGGCCTTCATAACTAGCCTAATATCATCACCCTAAACTTCAAAGACAATATCCATCTTTGTACATATTGGAGAGATCCCTCTCCGGATTCAGGAGGGCTAGATCCTAGAATCCCAAAGTTGGTTGAAATGATGTTAACTCTGTAATCGGACTTTACCAATCTTGCTTGTTACAGAGACCTAACAAGTTGTATAATTAGAAAATTGTACAGGTCATGCATTAGGTCATCAAGAATCCTTGTATGTATTGCAAAATAATTGATTGGGAATTTTCCTAATTAATAGGGGCTCAATTATCCCAAGAATGCATAAGAAAGTTTGGCTAGGAATAGGCAAGAAACCGGTTAAATATTAGACCAAACTTGCTTAGACCAGTGCTGCGATTTTGCCTAGATCAGATTGAGACAACTAACAGAATGCAAAGGTTTCTCAGGAAGGGAAATGGAATTGTATTGTTTCATGATCTTGAATTTATTAAATACAAAGATAACAGGGTTTTGAGCAGTTTATTTCCCCAGATACATCTTGTTTTGTGCGATTTCTAATTATTTCTCTTGTTTATGTGATTGTGCGATCAAAATTGGTTTCCGAAATTGGTAGAATTGATTAAGTATTTTGTTTTAGTGCATTACAAGATTAGTTGAATCTATTTATATATTTATACATATTAGTTGGGAAAACATCGTGCAATACTCGACTACTACAATAAAGAATTTACTTTCCTTGATTAAGAAGGGCAACAAATACAGGTGAGGGGAATTCCAAGGTTAATTTTTGATAGGAAAATATCATCCATGCAATTGAATAGAAATTTTAGAAAAGGGTTCCAAATTTATGCAACCCAAACAAAGAGACAACCAAGGATCAAACACCATTTATTGAATACCACTAGGTACTTAAGGAATTTGAAGTTGTATTTTCTTAAATTCCAAGTTTACCACCTAAAAGGATATTGAGTTCTCTATAGACTTGGTACCTGAAGTTAGCCTAGTGTCCAAATCACCAGGCATGATGAAAACAACATAATTTAAAGAACTGTAAATACAATTAGAAGAACTCCTAGACAAAAAGTACATATGTCCAAGTGTGTCACCTACGGTTTTCTTGATGCTCTTTTTTAAAAATAAGGATGAAACAATAAGGTTTTATATTTATTTTAGACAGCTGAACAAAGTAACTGTGAAGAACAAATAACCTTTTCCAAGAATTGATGACTTGTTTGATAAAATTAGGTGAGCTGAGATGTTTTCCAAAATTTATCTGATATTATGGGATCATCAAGTAAGGATTAATAAAGAAGACATCAACATGACATCATTTCAATTATATGCCAAGTCTAATTCATTATTTGAGTCATATCATTTCAAAGGAAGGGATAACAATAGAACCATAAAATAGTAAAGAAATGAAAGAGTGACCAACGCCAAAAAATGTGGCAGAGGTGAAATCCTTCATGGGATTAGCATGCTACTATAGAATATTCATTGAAGGATTATAAAAAATAGCCTATCCTATCACTTCCTTGCCAAATAAATGTATGAAATTTGAATGGTTTCATAGATATGAAGAGACCTTTAAACATTGAAAAATGTTATTAACAAGTTCACCTATATTGAAGATAGCTAATCCAAATGAATATTTCATTGTGTGCATCGATGCATGTACAAAGGGGCTTGGAGGAATCCACATGTAAAATAGGCATGCGATATGTTATGAATCAAGAAAGTTGAAGGAGCATGAAATGAATCATTGCCACTCATGATTTAGAGTTGATAGCCATTATACATGCCTTAAAATTGTGGAGGCGTTATATCATGGGGAAAATGTTTGAATTGAGAAATAATCACAATAGTTTGAAGCATATATTTGGACAATCAAATTTAAATGGCAAAAAAATTATATGGCTAGAATTTTTGGCATATTATGACTTTGAAATTAAACACATAAAAGGTAAGGAAAATAATATGGTTAATGCACTCGATAGAAGGGTGCATAGCATGCATGCTACAATCATAAGTATATATAAATATGATTTAAAAATCATAATTTAAGAGGTTGAAAATTAAGATTAGAAATTCATAGAAATAAAATGAAATTTACAAGAAGGTAATTTACAACCAAAGTATAATAATCATGAATTGGGAAAAGATGGCCTTTTTTTGTACAACAATAGGGTTTATGTGCCAAATTATCAGGTGTTGAAAAATTTAATGTTGAATGAGATGCATAGGGAACCTTATGTTGAACATCCATGGTACCAAAAGACAATCTCAATAGTCAAGAAACAATACTTTTGGATAGATATGAAAAATGAGGTGGTTAATTATATAGCTAGATGATTATAATATCAAAAATTTAAAGTTGAACATATATATCCAGTTGGATTACTACAACCAATACCCATTCCATAGTGGAAATGGGAATTCATTTCTACTTACTTTATTAAAAAATTTCCCAAGACTGTGAGGCAACATGATTCCATCATGGTAGTGGTGGAAAAACTCACTAAACTTGCACAGTTTATTTGCATCAAACTTTTGGACATGTTTATTTAAGATATTTGGAACTACTTTAAAATTTAGCACAACATACCCTCCAGAGTTAGTTTTTCAAACATAATTATTCAATCAGGTAATAGAAGATATGTTGAGAATGTATGTGATGGACAAACAATCAAAATAAAAAGAATATTTTCACTTGGTGGAGGTTGCTTAGAGTAACATGTAACAAGAATATTTGAATATGAGCCCATTTGAGGCATTATATAGTAGGAAATGAAACAAACCTATAAGTTGGGACAACCCAACATACAAATCCATTATTGGGATAAACATGCTCAAAGAAATGGAAGAGCAAGTAATAAACATCAATCTAAATTTGAAGGCTACCTAGTATAGACAGAAAATATATGCAAATAATAATAGATTAAACATGGAATTTAGAGTTGGTGTTCATGTATTTTTGAGAGTGATCGCAAGGAATATTTCATTGAAACTGGGAAGTTGTGCAAAGTTGGTAGCTAGATATTGTGGTCCATTTGAAACCCTGGAGAGGATTGACCCAGTTGCAGATAAGATTTCATTGTTAGCATCCATGGATCTTCATACCATGTTTCATATTTCATTTCTTAAAAATATGTTGCTGAAACTAACAATGCAATTGATTGGAATATGATTTAGGTGGAGCCTTAGGAAGAATTTTAGGTCCAATCAATGAAAAATATGGACATGAAGGTAAAAGTGTTTCAGAGTCAAGCGATAATCTTGGTAAAGGTGCAATGGACACATTTTGGTCCTAAATATGCTATACGGGAGCATGAATATTTGATGATCAGTGAAATAATTTTTCCTAGATCAGAGTGAGACAACCAACAGAGTGCAAAGGTTTCTCAGGAAGGGAAATAGAATTGTATTATTTCATGATCTTGACTTTATGAAATATATATATATATATATATATATATATATATATATATATATAGCGGGCTTTTGAGCAGTTGCTTTCCCTAGATACATCTTGTGTTGTGCAATTTCTCATTCTTTATCTTACTTGTTTATGTGATTGTGCAATCGAAATTGGTTTCTAGAATTGGTAGAATTGATTCAGTATTTTGTTTTAGTGCATTACAAGATCAGTTGAATCTATTTAGATACTTCTACATATTAGTTGCAAAAACATCGTGCAATACTCAACTATTACAATAAATAATTTACTTTCCTTGATTGAGAAGGGAAATAAATAAAATGCAAGAGGGCTCTATTAACTCTTAATTGGGTGGCAAATGGGTAATGAAGAGAGAATGTGATAGGTTATAATAAGGAAGATACTTCTAAATAGTCCTTTTTTTTTCTAGTATTTTGTTTTGAAGAGGGTGGAATAGGTTGTTAGAAGGAAGAGATTATAGATCACGCACATTATTAGATTTATATTTCTTTTAAATAGTCTTTGTATTTTTTATTCAATTTTTTTAAGGTTTTTTTCTTGTTTTTATTGATTTTTATAAATTTTTATTTTTATTTTCTGTGTTATTAGGAAAATTTAAATAGATAATTAAAATAAATCTCTCTAAATTAAAATGATTAAAAAATAAAAGATTAATAGATGTTGATATAAAGGCATGGAAATAAATTTTTGGACAATTACAAAAGGAGGAAAATATCACAAGTGAGTGTAACATGAGAATTGGACCTTAAAAACCACATAGGTCTTCTTTAATGGATATTTAGTCTTAAGTAGGGATATGGGCACCATAGGGGGTATTTATCATCACATGTGGGAGTTAGTGTCTATGTTATGGTTAGGAGAGGAAAACAACGGCCTTAGTCCCTAAATTAATATTTCTCATGCTCAATTGCTATGAACAATACCTATAGCTAGGAATATGGCCAATTAGTATGTTTTGCATGATAAGAATGGGTCTCATGGCCTTTACTATGGCCAAGGAAGGAAAAAAAAGGACTTAAGTCCTAAATAATCAGTGACCATGTTTTAAAGCATCACATTAATTATATTCTCTAAGGGATATTATTTGGCCTCTAGGAGGGATGTGTCTACCATTCAAAGGTTTTGCACACCACAATTTGTTCTTGGAGCCTCATCATTGGACCTTAATGAAATTAGGAGTCTTTCAAATCACATATGATGCTTACAAGTGTATAAAGAGCACATTTAACCATGTTTGAGGGTACATTTTATACGTATCATAATGTATATGAGGGGGGAATTGGTTTTCAGTGATAGTGATCTAGTCACACAAAAGACCCCATAAATTCGCGCTTTGGGATATCCCCAAGATTCAATAAGTAATCTAAAGTGAGGATTTTTTGCTAAGGTACTGACAGTAGAAACAACCCTCTAGTGTTAAACTTTAGAGACAAAAGGGTATTCAAAATTTTAACACTGTAGATGGATTCAGAGACCCCTTTGTCTCTAAATTTTAACACTGCAGATGGATTCAGAGACCCCTGTAGTGAAATGTGACACTTTGATATCAAAATTGAAATTTTCCATTTCCTGAGTGACACAATTAAAAATTACTAACACAAATGAATAATTCATATATTTGTTGTACTTGTTACTTGGTCATATTTTTTATTCTTGGACTATATTATTCATTTAAGTTAATCATTATTATTTTTTTCACTTATATCTAGTCATATATTTTATTCCTAGACTAAATTAGTCATTTAAGTTAGTCGCTTTTAGTTTAGTCACTTATTATCTAGTCATATATTTTATTCCTAGACTAAATTAGTCATTTAAGTTAGTCACTTTTAGTTTTTTCACTTATTATCTAGTCGTATATTTTATCCCTAGACTAAATTAGTCGTTTAAGTTAGTCATTTTTAGTCCGGTCACTTAAAATTACTCAAATTTAGTAGTAATTCACTTGAAATAATTGCGGTGACTACCATTTTTAGTCACCTAGTCACTAATTTCATCATTTTCTACTAGTGGGTGCAGGGACTTCCAAGGTTAATTTCTGATAGGGAAATATCATCCATGAAATTGAATAGAAATTTTAGAAAAGGGTTCAAAATTTATGTAACCCACATGAAGAGAAAACCAAGGGTCAAACGCCAATCATTGAATACCACTAGGAACTTAAGGAATTTGAAGTTGTATTTGTTGAAATTCCAAGTTTACCACCTAAAAGGATATTGAGTTCTCTATAGACTTGGTACCTAAAGTTAGCATAATGTCCAAATTACCACACATGATGAACACACCATAATTTAAAGAATTGTAAATACAATTAGAAGAACTCTTAAACAAAGAGTATATATGTCCAAGTGTGTCACCTTTGGTTGCCCCGATGCTCTTTTTTAAAAAGAAGGATGATACACTAAGGTTGTGTATTGATTTTAGGCAACTGAACAAAGTAAACAGTGAAATAAAAATACCATTTTACAAGAATTGATGACTTGTTTGATAAAATTAGGTGAGCTAAGATGTTTTCCAAAATTTATTTGAGATTAGGGGATCATCAAGTAAGGATTAAGAAAGAAGACATCAATAAGACATCATTTCAATTATACACCAAATCAAATTCGTTATTTGAGTCATATCATTTTAGGAAGGGATAAAAATAGACCCATAAAATATCAAAGCAATCAAAGAGTTACCAACACCAAAAAATGTGACAGAGGTGAAATCCTTCATGGGATTAGCATGCTACTATAGAATACAATGAAGGATTCTAAAAAACAACCCATTCTATCACTTGCAAAATAAATGTGTGAAATTTGAATGGTTTCATAGATGTGAAGAGACCTTTCAACATTGAAAAATGTTCATTAAAAAGTGCACCTATATTGAATATAGCTAATCCAAATGAATATTTCATTATGTGCACCGATGCATGTACGAAGGGGCTTGGAGGAACCCCCATGTAAAATGGGCATGTGATATGTTATGAATCTAGAAAGCTGAAGGAGCATGAAATGAATCATTGTCACTCATGATTTAGAGTTGGTAGCCATTATACATGCCTTAAAAATGTGGAAGCATTATCTCATGGGACAAATATTTGAATTGAGAACTAATCACAATAGTTTGAAGCATATGTTTGTACAATCAAATTTAAATGGAAAAACAATTAGATGACTAGAATTTCTGGCATATTATGACTTTGAAATTAAACACATAAAAGGTAAGGAAAATAATATGGTTAATGCACTTGACAGAAGGGTGCATACAATGCATGCTACAATCCTAAGTATATATAAATATGATTTAAAAATAATAATTTTAGAGGTTGAAAATTAAGATTAGCAATCTCTAGAAATAAAATGAAATTTACAACAAGGTACTTCAACCAAAGTATAATAATTATGAATTGGGAAAAGATGGAGTTTTTTTGTACAACAGTAGGATTTATGTGCCAAATTATCAGGTGTTGAAAAATTTAATATTGAATGAGATGCATAGGGCACCTTATGTTGAACATCCATGGTACCAAAAGATAATCTGAATAGTCAAGAAACAATACTTTTGGATAGATATGAAAAATGAGGTGGTTAATTATATAGCTAGATGATTATAATGTCAAAAAGTTGAATTTGAACATATATATCTAGTTGTATTAATACAACCAATACCCATTCCATAGTGAAAATGGTAATTCATTTCTATTTACTTTATTAAAAAATTTCCCAAGACTGTGGGGCAACATGATTCCATCATGGTAGTGGTGGAAAAACTCACTAAACTTGCACAGTTTATTTGCAACATCAAACTTTTGGACATGCTTATTTAAGATATTTGGAACAAACCTTTTACGAATTAAGGGATGGTATCCCTAGTAGGATTATTAAAGTTAAGCAATGTGACACTAAGTGATATGAAAGCTTCTTTAGTAAAACAATGTTTTTATATTTTAGAAAATAAAAAATGTGATGGAAGGGAATAAAGTTTATTTCCAATCTAAGAAAGAAAACTAAAAGGGGATTATTTTATTATGTTTTAGTACTAATGCAAATAGGACCAAGGAGTCAATATCCTCTAGAATACAATTGTTGGAATTTAATGAAAAATTTCTACGAGGCAGGGGTCCAAAAGGGTATACCTTCAAGTAAGAAACTCAAATTTACCCTAGTTCTTGAAATCAGTGAACTTGCTAATTCCTATAGATATAAAAATTAATCTATCAAATAAAAATAACTAAAATAACAAAGGAAAAATTGGGAGGACTTACCTCACATGCAAAACCCCATTGAAGTGGTATATTTTACCCTTCGAATGGATCAAGTATCTAGTTTTATGTAGAGTAAACTACATTAATTAAAGCATAAAGTACTAAGATATGATACACTCAATAAAAAAAGAGCCCTTGTATATCACATATGCTCGAAGAAAGATATGTCTATTGGGATCCAAGGAGGGGAAGCTTCAAAATTACAACCATCATTATAAATGAGGAAGGGATACTTTTTATATAGAGTCTTAGGCTCAACTTTATTTACAATAAAATATTAATACTTCATATGAAAATCATAGATCTAGCATAGGGAGAAGTAAAAAAATATTTCCTCCAACTAATTAATTAACACTACATAAAATGATGAAGTGTTCAAGCATCATATACAACTGTCCAACCAAAATAGACCCAAGAGAGTGGGTCATCTCCATCAAATATGGAAGAAGATGTGACAAAGGTGCAATGTCTAGTCTCCAAAAGCTTCCAACTAGATAGATCCACAACCAACTCCTTAAAGTATGCAAGAGAACCCTAAATCTATGGTTTTAAGCCTCCTATATCTCCTCCAAAGTGGATGTGTAGCTCTCCAAGGTGAAACACCCAAGCCCAAGCCTTCAAATAGATGCATAAAAATATCATCCCCACGGCTTCAAGAGAAAATCCTATTTTCACCATTAGTACATATCTGTAATGATCTCTCAAAATAATCAAAGTGCTCAAGAAAAATAAGCGGGTTGTTCCTCAAATAAGTCGTCAAAATGTGACAAGAACTTTCTTGCAATAGATTTTGAAAGCAACATATTTGTGTCAATTTTTGTTGGAATTTCTATTATGACCATATTTTATAAATCTCGTGGCTAATTTGTATCTAGTGACATTGATTTGGTGGAAAAATAAGCATTATATCAAAATATAATTGTGGGCCTAAAGCTAGACCACTTCTAAATATGAAATTCAACCATAGATATAGGGTTTGGAACCTGCTAGATATTCTCTAATGATGGGACATCTATATTTATGAGTGCAAGCCCAATTTTCCAAATTTAGACATCTATTTAAAATAAGCCATGGCATCGTGAAAATATTCCTCAAGAAACTTGTGGAATCTCCTGAGGTGGAAATTCCATCAATAATAATAGAGAATATGTGCAAAGTAACCTCCAAAGTGGATGTCATCTCCAAATAAAACAAGTGGATGCTTGGTAGAATGCCTTGTTGACAGGTGGAAACACCACCAAGAAATTTCAGGGACTCAACCAATAAGAGAGGTTCAATTAGAATCTCCCTTATTTTGGATAATCGAGTTCTTTTGATTATGTGGCTCGATAACTAGTTTCGATGGGATTTAATGAGAAGAAAATAATTGATATGCTTGAAGAAAACCATCAAAAACTATCATATGAACTAATAAATGAGAGAATTGTAATTCGAAAAATAGGATTAGTCCATATTCACTAAGATACAATTCAACCACTAATGTATAAACAAAGAGAGCAAGATAATTGTATAAAGAAAGTTGTAATTCAATCAAACATGATTAGACCCAATTTGTAGAATAGTAACTTAGAGATTTAAAATTAAGTGCATAATTTTTTTGAAAATAAATATATTCTAATATTAAAAATAAAGAAAAGTTTAACTAATTTAACATGTGAAGGGGCTTATGACTATATAGAATAGTCTGTCAGGAAATAGATTTTCATTACATGGGTTCATTGGATTCATAGTTCATAGTAGTCCTTATGTTGAATCCAATGAGTGGTGTTAATCAAAAGAAAGGGAAAATACATTCTATACCCTGTACCATAGATTAGCGTCCATGGAATATTCCAAATAACATATAGATCTCTCAACTTAAGAAATTAATCTAAAAAATCAACAAAATAATAACTAATCTAAATTATAGAAGAAAAATATATTATTCCTAGAATAGTCCAAGTAGAGATAATTCCTCCACAAAATATTGGCCAGGAAATAAACTTCTCAATATTAAGAATGAAGAAGTAGTTCTTACCAAAAACTAAATTTCCCTCAAATAATTTTTTTTCTAGCCCCTAACCTTAGATGCAATCCATGTACACAACATTATAAAAATATTCCCTCTTCCCAAAAATGCAGGGAAAACTAATCATGAAACTAAATTTGGTCCCTACATCTAACATTAGAGAAATTTTGAGGTGTAAAATGAGCTTCCTAAGGAATATTATAAAATAATAGTGTCAATAAAAAAATAATATTAGATTACCTCATTAATTTTTGAAGGGAAAAAGGAAAAAACTACCTTTTAAAATCGTATTTTCAACTTATCTCCATATGATTTTACTCAAATTTTGAGTGTGAGAACTCGTTGGATGCAAAATTTAATTTTGTATCCAAGGAGTACCCATGTTTCACACTTTCTATGGACCATACTACACGAAAAATGTGAAATACATGAAAAAGCATGATTGCAATCACATTTTTTTCATGTATGTCACATTTTTCGTGTAGTAGGGTCGATCAAAAGTATGCAACATGGGTACTCCTTGGCTGTAAAATTAAATTCTACATCCAATGAGTGTTCCTGCTCAAACTTTGAGTAATATCGTAAGGAGATAAGTTGAAAATATGAATTGAAAAAGTAGTTTTTTATTTTATTTTATATTTTATTTTTTTAATATTTTTAATCTTTTTACCTTTTTACTCCAAAAATAGTGAATCATCCCCCATGGTTGACAACATCATATTGAATCCTATTGGCTATTACAAAATTGATTTTTCTTTTACATTTTTGTTTAGAGGCCCATTTTTTACCTCAAATTTTCTCTAATGCATGTAATTATAAAAAACAACGTTAACGAGTTGAATGAAGTCAGGTAGTTGTGCTAAGTGTGATGTCCATGTGGCATCCTTGTTCTCTTGTATCAATCACATTGCTTGGTAACGATGAAGGAAAACTTTGATATGTCTTTAATTATGTCTCGTCATACTTGGAGTGGTGAGCTCTTATCCTTGGTCTGTGGTCTCGTTGAAGTGCATTAAATTCTGTTTTTTGCACTACTTCTTCTTGATTGAGATCTCCACCCACTCTTGCTTTTTATTTCCCATATCTTGGTTCTAATTGAGCTCACTTATGCTCTGTTACCCTGCTATCTCAGCCAAAAAAATCAATGAAAGAAAAAAAATAGATTATTTCATGTTTGCGAGTTAAGATGAATACATGAGGGAAATAAAATGACATATATGCAAGAGGAAGTTTAGAAATATTAACTCCAATACTTGGTGCTATAGTTACATGTCTTAGTAAAAGTATTCCTCCTTTTCTGGGGTCACATTAAGGGGCACCTCAATGTAACCACACTCTTTGGAAGAGTGCACTATGCCTTGGTGCAATGCATTCCTCCCAATATAAATATTCCAGACCCTATCCTCATGATTCTCTCTTCAAATATAGGGTTTCAGTTCTGAAATTGGGAAGCAAGGTCCTTCATGCCCTTCCTTTCTAGATATGAGGGTGGAGCTTCTAGTTTGAGGTGAGGTGATAGTATCCTACATCCAAATCACAAACACAAGGGGGTATACTTAGCATTTTTCTTCCTCCAATTTATTTTAATTATGATGGAACACTAATGCCACCAATTGAATCTGTTCCTAGGATCACCCAGGAGGAATTTTAGGCTAGGCACACCCCTTTTACAATGGCTTGGAATATTTGAGAAAACTTTGTGGAGTTGGTAGAGGTGGAAAATTGGGAGTATCATTACAACTAACCTGACATTTTGAAGAGAGAGGATCAATAAGATATCGAGATATTTTATAGGAGATTTAAATATTGAAGACCAAGCTTCCAAGATATGCCGTTATTTTGCAACCCTTATCTAGATATGTCTTGATATACATTCTTCGCTCGAATGCACATCTACATCTAGATACTTATTAATTAATCAAATCTTAACTCATGTTTATAGATATATCTAATCATGTGACTATTCACTTGTATAAATGTGCTTGTCATGGTTATTTGGTCTTATCAAGAATTATTGAAGTCACCTTATTTTTAATAGAGTAAAATATGTGGGATATAACCTGGTCAAATGTTGGATAGGTCATGTCCAACCATTGGTGGGATTTTAGGTTTCCAAGTCACCTAATTGATGCATAAATCACATTATATGGTGATAGAAATAAGGAGATCTACCATGAGGAATTAGTAATCAAGACATACCACATTATATTACACCAAGGAGAAGTGGATTTCATATAGTTGAAAACCTGGGGATGTAAGGATATCATCATATACACATGGCAGTACATACATATAGGGATTGGGGCAGTAGGACCATGATAGGTAATAAGAGACACTTTGCACATTGGAAGGCTTAGAGCAACATGGAGGAAGTGTTATTTGGACACGAAATAGGTGAAGTGGTAACACATGATTTGTTGGGGACAGTAAATGGAAGACACAAGAGATCATAACATAAATTCCAAAGGAGAGAGAAATGCTTTTTTGAGAAATATGCTAGCCAAAAAACCACTGAAAATAAATGTGGAATTTTTGTGGTAGTGTCATTTATTTCACATGGTAATGATTAGACTAACCCCACACACTATATGGGATACACACATTGACGATAAAAAATAGATGGGAACAATATTGTTGGGGGATTTATCATTCAAAATAACACAGGTTCACTCGATAGCGGTAGTGTTTCCAACCATACACATGGATGGCTAGTGATGAATTAAGTAATATGCCATCCAGAGGATATGTGATATGTGTAGGGCGATTACTCTGAAAATAGGCTCTGCTAGCCATACATGTGGATGACTAGTATAGATTTGCAATGGGGTGCATTAGGAGATAAGAAATAAAGTAGAATGTATGTTAGATAAGCACCATTGATCATTTGTGTGGACGAATGACGATGAATCAATGAGATAGGTCATTGCATAATAGTCTCATTTGAGGATATGTTAGATGAAGAAAGTGTTGTTGACCATACTTGTGGATGGCCAAAGGAACATTAAATAATCACGAGTCAAAATACTCAAGCAAGGCTAAGGATAGAGTTTGTGAACCCAAAATGGATTCTAAGTTAAAGACTGATGAAGTAGTGGATCTAAAGGTATAGTAAATTAATGGCTCATGCCACTTCCATGTTAAAGAAATTGAAGTTAGGGGAATCCAAATTATGAAACAAAAGTTATGATAATTAGGAGATTATTGGTTAATTCAAAAATAAAACAAAATAAGATAAAATTGGTACTCAAGAAAATGAAAAAATCACTTAATTTTCTTGGGTCTAGAGGCTTTAACAAGCCTCAATATGTGGAATTACAATGGCACTCAACCATACCCATAAATAAAGGACCATCCCCTTTAATCTGATAATATAACTCATGGGTGGTTGGAAATTGTTGCAATTTAAACCTTGTTGTACCATATAATTTTTAAAATAAAATTTTGTAGTTGAAAAAACATGTATGATTTAACCACTTTAAGATGAGGAAGATTCTTGGAAATTTTTGTTATTAGTACCACAAATATGCTCCACATGCTAACAAAAATATCTATCAAAGCCACTAATACATGGTTAACAATCGTTACCAAATTATCGTAACATTGATCAAGTTCTTGTTTTTTGGGGGTCACATCAAATCATGTTTTCCATACTGATTTAAGTGGTGATGTAGCATCAATTTTTTTTTTGTTTTAGGTTTAAAATTTCAACAATTTTCAACCATAGCATTAAAAACCATTAATCATGATTACTGAAGACATGAAAAGCTATGGTGAAATGCAAAAGTGGTGATGTAGTATCAAATATTTTTTTAGGTTTAAAATTCAAACAATTTTCAACCATTTTCAACCATGACATTAAATAAAAAATATCATGACTATAAATGACATGAAAAACATGCTAAAATGCAAAAGTGGTGATGAAACATCACCATTTTCATATTTTTTGCTGGACTACGTTGTGGGGCGAAGATCCAACACCTGAATGGGTACATAAATTATTTCACACATTAGATGTGATACCTATGAATTGGTACCTTGAAACTGAACTGTGACATGGAACAACAAATTGGGAAGATCTAGTTGAAATATTCTTAATGAATTTTAGTTTTGAAGATGATTTTCAGTACATAAACAGAACTTTTCAAGCAGTCAGAGCAAGGATTTTCAAGAATACAACTGCGCTAACCTGGACACAACCTGATTGGGCCGCACAGTTGGAGCATGTCATAGAATGCTATAATGTGATAACGGAAGAGGATGAGGAATATCCATGCAATATTAATATCCTAGAGTTAGAAGGACAACGCGAGGTTGCTAGACCAAAACCTGAGATCCTTGAAATAGTGCAGAAGGTGAATATAGGTTCATAAGAGGAGCCAAAATTTGCGCTGATTGGGGATTATTGGGATGTAGATACAGTCAGCAAGGTTATAGAGCTATTTCATGAATATCAATAGATATTTCCCACAAATTTTTCTGAATAGAAGGGAATAGAAGGATACCTCAGATTTATGAGGATCAATCTGAAACTAGATGCGAAGGTTGTAAAACAACGACCCTATAGATTGAACCCAAAGTACAAGGAAAAGGTGAAGGAGGAATTGGAAAATATGATTAAAGATGGCATAATTGAACCTGTGGAGGAATATGAATGGGTAAGTCCTATGGTTGTTAAAGAGAAGAAGAAAAATGGTGAAATAATAATTTGTGTTGATTTGAGGAATTTGAATGATGCATGTGTGCATGACCCATTCCCTACACCTTTTACATATGAATTATTGGATAATGTTGGAGGGGAGGAGGTATACTCTTTTATAGATGGGTTTTCAGGTTACCACCAGATTATAAATGCACCAGAAGACAGGAGTAAGACAAATTTTGCTACTAAATGGTGATATTTTTCAGTATACAGTCAATCCTTTTGGATTGAAGAATTATCTTGCGATATTATTTAGAGTAGTAGTCACATATTTTAAGGAGTACATACACAAATTTTTGGAAGTTTATTTTAATGATTGGACAATCTTTGGACTACTGAAGAAACATGTGATATTAAGACTAATGTTGGATACCTGTAGGCAATATCAAATATAATTGAACTTGAAGAAATACATCTGTGTACCTTTTGGTATACTGTTGGGGAATGTGTTTTGCAGACAAGGATTGATGGTAGACCCTGTGAAGATTGTTTCCATTTTATACTTGGAACCACCTAAGACAGTGAAGCAACTACGCACAACACTAGGACATATTAGCTACTATAGGAAGTTTATCAAGGCATATGTGCAGATAACTACACCAATGCAAAAGCTATTGAATAAATATGTTACTTATTGCTGGGATGAAGAATGCCAAAGAAGCCTTGACATACTAAAGGAGAAGGTGGTAACTGAACCGATTCTAGTTTACCCAAACTGGAATAAGGAGTTTCACGTTCATGTTGATGCATATTGCATAACATTGGGCTCAGTACTGGCATAACCAGGTGATGGAGATATTGATAACCCCATAAATTTTCCAAGCACGAAATTGTCCAAGGTAGAGAAGAATTATTATACAACAAAACATGAAGGATTGGTTATGGATGCACTACAGAAATTCATGCACTACTTATTAGGAGTGCACTTAATGATTTTCAAAAATCACTCTGTGCTGAAGTATTTGGTGAACAATCCTGTTCTGGGAGGGAATATTTGTATATGGTTGTTATTGTTTCAGGACTATGATTTTGAAGTTATAGTTAAGCTAGGAAGACTGAATGTGGGGCCTGATCATTTTTCCAGGATAGAGACTGGAGAAGAACCCATGAGCATTAAAGAGAACCTTATAGATGCACAATTATTTGAAATAAGGGTTACAGATGATCACTTCGCAGACATTATTCAGTTTTTGACTATAGTGATGGCTCTTGCGGAGTGTACCGCGGAGCAGAAAAATGAGCTGCTAGTCAAGGAAACTCATTTTTATTTGATTGGAGGACATTTGTATAAAATGGGGCCAGGTGAAATACTGCGTAGATATGTCTCTGAGCATGAAAGATAAATAATTTTATAAGAAGCTCATGGAGGAGTTGCAGGATGACATTATGCAAGAAAATACATTGCGTAGAATATTTTGAAAGTTGGATTGTGGTGGCCTACATTTCACAAAGATGAAAAATAATATTGTAGATCCTGTAATTCTTGTCAAATAACATGAAGACCGTCTAGGAGAAATGAAATGCCCTTGAACCCACAAGTGACCTTGTAGGAATTTGATAAGCGGGAAATAGACTTCGTTGGACCAATTAACACACTAGGGAAGAACAGTGGCGCGAGGTATATCATCACTGCCATAGATTATTTGACCAGATGGGTCGAAGCAAAGCCAGTAAAGGATTGTTGCATAGATACTATTGCGCAGTTCATATTTGAGTCCATTATGTCCAAATTTGGGTGCCCAAGAATTTTGATGAGTGACAGAGGGTCACATTTCTTACGTCAAACAATTGAAGCATTAACTGAGGAATTTCAAGTGCACCATCACAAGAGCACATCCTATCACCCTCAGGAAAATGGAAAAGTTGAAGCTTTTAACAAGATTTTGGAAAATTCTCTAACCAAAGTATGCAATGTCAACAGGAATGATTTGGATCTAAGAATTCCAGTAGTATATACCCCTTTTAGGCTAGTTTATGGAAATGAAGTAGTTATCCCTATGGAATATATTGTGCCTAGTATAAGAATTGCATAAATAACAGACATGGAAGACAGTGATATCATGGAAAAAAGGTTGGAACAGTTGTTTTCTCTTGAGGAAGATAGATTCATTGTAGGCTATCATCAACAAGTATAAACAACAAGGGAAAAAGCCTGACATGATAGGTATATAAAGCATAAAATATTCAAGGAGGGAGACCTTGTAATTTTGTATGATAGTAAGTTTGTGAAGTTCCCAGGAAAGTTCAAGACACATTGGTGTGGGCCATATATTATAAAATATATATCGGATCGTGGTGCGAATCAGCTCGCGAAGCTGAATGGTGAATCGTTTCTTGGACGAGTTCATGGTAGCAGGTTGAAGATATATATGGATGATTTTGTCCCTGGAACTTCGCACTGACTATATGGGCAGGTTATAGTATTAGTGCCACATGCAGTTGAAAGTGGGTATGGGACTATAAACTACTTTGCTAAAGAAGGACTTCCTTGAGGATAGATTATTGAGCGAAACCAAGAAAGATATCGAAGCTCGAAGGAACTGTGACACAAAGGAAGGTATGTGCAAGGAGTTTCTTGATGACTGTCGTGAGGCAAAGGAGGAAGGGAAGAAATTCAATTATGCGTGGTTATTATTTCTTGTAACACTCATGGTGTGGAAGGAGCTCGAGGAGTCACAGTTCCCCACTATGGATCCAAATATCTGCGAAGTTGCGAGGTACACCTCACTATGGTTTACTAAGGAACCTACCTGGGCGATGGAGAGAAATTTGTTTTGGGTGTTGTTGGAGATGGATCTACACATTGTGGTGATTCAAAATCCTAGGCTCTCACCAGTGTTATTTGAGGATTATCGGAGGATAGATGATTTTAAGGTAGAGCATATATCTGCACGGGAAAGGACCCTGAAGACGTATGGTGCCCTTTTCCATATTTTATCACTAAAGTTGATATTGCGAAGGTTTTAAGCCATTGACCAATTTATTGGTTGACTCCACCAACTAAACGAGTGGAGACTAATTAGGAAGGAACCAATGGGAAAGATACCGCCACTAAGGAATACACCACGATAGTCAGAAAGCAACAAAGAAAAATACCCAAGCTGAAAAATTCACAGGAAAAGGAAAGGATGTATAGAAAGACACAAGTAAAGGTAAAGACACAAAAAAAGAAGTAGAGAAATAAATAGAGAAAGAAACCAAAAAGGACACATTAAAAGAAACAGGGAGAAAAACAAAAAAGAACGAAGAAGAGGATGAAGATTCAGAGCATGACCAAAGCGGTCAGGATCCTTTCACAGATACAAAACATTTGATTGTGAAGTGAAGGGTACCACAAACAAAAAATGCACAAAAGAATCATAAATCAGATAAGTCACATAATGCACAACCGATGAGCCTTATTGAAGGGGACATCGATGAGATCAGCGATAAGGTGTGAGATGTCACCAAGCATGCATGGAGTAGGATAGAAGACCAATAAAAGGTTGTATTGATAGAATTAAAATAGGGCATGAAAGAACTGTAAGTTATAACATAAACAGGAAGACCATAGGAAAAACCTATCACTCAATGATTTCAAGTGATCATTGTTCAAACGAGCATGGTTTAAGCGAGCGTGGTACAAGCGAGCCAACAGGTGCAACCACTTCACCAATTAGAGATGACTATTTAGGTTCTCGTTTTACAGGTACCTGGAGGGGTGCTATATTTTGAGGATACAGAGGATTGTGAGCACACCAAGCATTGGCACAACCTTAGCTTGAATCTTGTTGCGATTCCCATCCAGATGTTGCATGACTTCCACTAGGGGGTCACAGATGAGTTAAAGGTGTGCGAGCATCACAACTCAAATATCACTGAGGAAATAAAGCAGGACAACCAGAATATATTAAAAGAAATGAATAAGGCACTCAAGTTCAAATATGAGGCGACCCAAAATAGATGACAGTTGGAAGAAATTATCAACAAGACTTGTAGCGATCTTCCAGACCTCAAGGTCCAAGCCAAGGAAGCCCTAGCAGAAAATATTGGAAAGATTTCCCTTGTAATCAGGAAGTCAAAAAATGACATGGACAAGGATAAATTTAAGCTTCAAATGTAGATTAATGAGCTATAGATGAGGCTACATCCAACCACTCCGCCAGAGGTACCCAAACAGTGGGAAGTGGATATGAAGGAAACTCTAGAAGGTATCTCCATCACAGTCATGGACAGTGGAAAATTGTTTGAAGACACCATGGAAATTTGGACCTCATTGTAGGAGGATCCAAACATTCAAAATATCGACCAGGAAATTCAACAGAAGTAGCAAGAGTTAGATGAGATTACGGCCACTACCAGGACCTTAGCACCTGGTAGCGGCTTGCTCACATCACAGAAGGAAAAGTTATGTGGAATCATATTGAGGATCTGTACAGAAATAACATCCGATCACAACCAGAATATAGTAGTGGAAAGATGAGGCTCAACTATCTCAAAAATTTGATGAGAAGCTTAAGGAGATGCACCGGAAGCATAAGGAAGTGTTGCAGAAGATCGTTGGGCCAACGTTAGAGAAGTTGTTAGAGGAGGTGCGCCATGAAGTGAAGCAGTTTGTAGAACTAGTTCAGCCATTAAAGATAGCTTATGCCAGCATCGCCGAAAAGGTTTAGGGTGCACCAACTGAGTGGCTCGGGACAAGTCACCCATGAGTGTTGGGGACCTATTGGGCAGGTCCCAACTTGGTCCATTTTTGGATTAAAGACCCCACAAATCAAGGAATGGAGTGCATGTTCCAATGAAGAGAAATCAATCGCGCAGAGGTTTAAGAAGCTTTAAGGAGTTTTAGGGGCCTTGGAGCAGGACAAAGCCCCTCTTTTTGTAAAGGGATTGTGTTATTTTTCAATTTTTTAGTCTGCCCATGGTATGTAGACCATGGTATTGTAAATATAAAGGTTATATAAAGTGAAGTTATGTTGAGTCGAATAAGATATATATCCATCATTGTAAGAGCGAAAATCATGAATTATCTGTGTTTTAGTATGTTTTGGGTCTTAGGAGAAGGCTCTACAACTGTGTGCGTGGATGCCTTGGTTTTTAGCTGTGTGAACAAACCACCTACAACTGTGCGCACGGGTTGAAGAAGGATTGTATTTAAAAGACATATTATCAATAAAGAAAAGGAAGATTATGAAGTATTTATGTGTATTTGCGCAATTTGTTTATTATCTATATTTGAAGTTGTTTTATGTATTGCGAAGTAGTGTATGATTTTTTATGCATAGATAAGTATTTTATGCTATTTATATGTGTTGAATTATGTTGCATAAGACTAATAGATGTGCAGTGTGTGGTAGTATTAATTGATGGCTAGGGCATAAACTGTAAAAGTAGATAATTGCATCTGCATAGTTCTAAAATCATAAGGAAGATGTATAGTGGTAAGTTCATGTCATAATATCCCTCTAGATGAATAAACCTTACTCTAGCATCCCCCAATATTTCCTCGGGTGAGACTGGGATCTGCGCTGCAAGTTGTTGCCGAAAAGGGCCAGTAATAGAGGGTTTTTTTTGTAGCGCAACTACTCTAAACCTGGGTCTTGATCCCTTCAAGCCAACACAACCTCTTCAAAAGAGCATGGCTCAGAATCAATCAACTCTGACATGAGTTCCATATATCTTGTATATATGTATGGTGATATCCTATGTTTTCGCATGGATATAGGAGCTCCAACTTCCTCATAAGCTTCATGTACCAATCTGTCAACCATCCTAGTTTCTAGGTCCCTACAATACTATTGTATCCCCTTATTGTTATTATTAATGTATCCCCCTTATTTTTATTTTTGTGCCCATGTAGTCCCCATATTCTTATTATTGTGCCCCATAGAAGCCCACTATTATTATTGTTGTGCCCTTACATTGTTATTGTTATGTCAGCTAGGATTATATTGTGACCCCTTGGACTCCTACATATAGAAAGGAGGTTTTTTCATTTGTATCATCCAAGAATTTTTTATTTATCTAATTTAAAGGAGGTTTCCCCGTCAAAGAGGTTGATTTATAAGTCGTTGAACTATATTTTCTTCTATTTTGTGGGTTGGTTTTATAACATTTGGTATCATAGCTTTAGATTATAGGGTTTCGCTGTTGTAAACATGCAATCTTGGAATTTTCACTATAACATTTTTTCTATGAGGCTTCATAAGCTGAAATGTTAACCACATTGAGCCAGAATTTTGATGAACTTCGTGTAAAAATTTCAAACCTTGGTTCGCAATATTTCGGAGATATGATCAGTGGAAATTAGGGTTTGTTCATGCTCCAGAATTTCATCTTAAATAGGTGATTGAGGGAAAAGCATCATAACTTTCGTTTCATGCATAAGATTGGAATTATGTAAAAATTGGTCGAAATTTCACGGACTTTAGTTTCTTTTGTATCTATTTCAGAACCGAAACTTGAAAAAGTGACACATGGCACGTTATACAAGTTCACTCTACTGAACCAACCCATAATTAGGTCATTTTGGGAGATCGAACGTAACTTTTCCTTGAAGAATCCAAATTATGTATGACTTATGGAATTGGAAAGAATACTCAAAGGGATAATACAATACCTAGTTTCATATCTTGAAGATCTGAAATCAATGAGATAAATTAGGTTCAATATCAACCTCCTAAAAAGCAAGGAAGGTGTGTATTTGTTTTTAAAAATTGCATAACTTTTGTTTGAAGAAACAGTTTGAAGTGATTCCAAGGGAATATTTAAGCATATATCTAAATATTGGATTCTAAAATGCCTCTAAAAAATAATTCCACACCCATTAAATCCTCATAAAACTCTACTATGACACATGAAGAGGAAGAAGTGCAACAAATTTTTCTCTCACAAAGAGCAACCAAAGAATAACTAAAAGGTGACATGGATGGTTTAAAAGGTAACATGAATGGTATAAAAAATGACATGGATGTTTTAGAAGGAATATTTGAAGAAAGACACGGAAGGTTTGAAGGAAGGTTTGACAAATTTTCTACAAGAAAAGCTTCCTAATGGCGAAAAGGTAATAGAGGAAAATCATGATGAGAAAAAAATAAATGCTAATCATGATTTCATAAACTCTAATGTTGTATTGAAGAACCACCATATTCTAAAGATTGATATGAGGAAGTTTTATGGCAAGGATCACATAACATGGATACTACAGATGGAGCAATATTTTGATCTCCATAATGTGAAAAACACACAAAAGGTATGTATTGCAACTTTATATTTAGAACCCAATACATTTGTATGGTATCGATGGATTTTCTCTCATAAAAAAATTGTCACTTGGTTAATTTTTATGGAGGAAATGATAGCACATTATGAGGATACAAAGATAAACACCTTCTTTAGCCAATTGATAAATCTCAAACAAAAGGGTTTAATGGTGGAGCACATTGAGGACTTCCAAAAATTGAATATAAGGGTAACTAATATTCCAAATGAACATGGGATTGATGTCTTCATAGGGACTTTAAAGGATAACATCCAACATGAGATTCCCCTTTGGGAACCTAATTCATTGGAGAAGGCATTCAGGTTGGCAAGAAAAATTGAAAGCAAAATTATGGCGATAAGGAAGCCTACCACTCACAACTACAAAGATGGAAATGTTGCTACTCCTAGACTTCCACAAACTACAAGGTTGACACCACAAAAATTGGAAGAAAATAGAGCAAAAGAACCTTGCTACAGTTGTGATAGAAAATACACTAAAGGACAAAAGTGTGATGAGAAGAAATTATTTTATATAGATTGTGAAGAGGAGGAAGAAAAGGAACAAGAAACTTCAAAAGAAGAGGATATACACCAGGAACCAACCCTAGAGGAAGAATAAATGAATCCAAACATATCCTGTAATGCTTTGGCAGGAATTACCACTCCTCAAACTCTCAAGATAGAAGGAAATTTAATAGTGATGATTGATTCGGGTAGTACCCATAATTTTATTCAATGTAAGGTAGCCAAGGAATCGAATTGCTTCCTATACCTAGCACAAGAGTTTCAAGTGATGGTTGCAAATGGAGGAACTACAAATTTCTCTAGAAAGCTCCCCAATATCAAACTAACCAAGGGGGGATATGTATTGAATATTCCAATGTTCTCCATCCTAATGGGTGGTGTTGATGTTGTACTAGGAGTACAATGGCTAGAATCTTTGGGGACAATAGCTTTTAATTTTCAAGAAATTTCCTTTAATATTTTTTTGGAAGGAAAGGAAGTTGAATTATAGGGTATCACAGGGAAGCCAAGAAAGATAATCAGTTCTAATTTCATGGAAAAAATTATGAAGAAAGAACAACGAGGCATAATTGCATAATTATGCTCACTACAGGTTCAAACATCAAAGTCATCTATTTCTCCAGATCTCCAAAAAGTCTTGGAAAATCATTCAAAGGTATTTGAGACTCCCAAAGGAACCCCACCTATTCGTGATCATGATCATGCTATTCATTTGATTCCAGGAAGTGTTCCTCTAAACATAAGGCCTTACAAATATCCTTATGCTCAAAAGAGTGAGATTGAACGTATGGTTGTTAAAATGCTAGAGGCTGGTATAATTCAACCTAGTCAAAGTTATTTCTTTACTCTAGTAGTATTGGCACACAAGAAGCATGGATCATGGCGTATTTGTTCATATTATAGGGAGCTCAACAAGCTCACTATTAAAGATAAATTTCCCATCCTCACCATTGATGAATTACATGGAGAAATTTACTTCACCAAGCTAGATCTTGATTCTGGATATCATCAAATTCAAATGAATACTGATGACATTATGAAAATATCATTCAGAACTCATGAGGTTCATTATGAATTTTTGGTCATGCCTTTTGGCTTTACTAATGCACCTTCCACATTTCAAGGTTTGATGAATTCCATTTTCAAAACCTTCCTTAGAAAATTTGTGTTAATATTTTTTGATGATATACTAATCTACAACAAGTCTTGGAAGGATCATGTTCCACATGTTGACATGGTGGTCAAACTATTAGAGGAGAAAAAATTATATGCAAAAACCTCCAACTATTTCTTTGGAGAACAACAGGTGGAATATTCGGGTCATATTGTATCTTATGAGGGTGTTAAGGTATATCTTAACCAAATTAAATCCATTAAGGAATGGAAAATCCCTACAACCATAAAGCATCTTTGAGGATTTCTGGGGTTAACAGGGTCTTATCGCAAGTTTGTTAAGAATTATGGGATAATATCGGCACCTTTAACATCATTACTAAAGAAAGATGATTTTTTTGGACTCCAAAAGAAACTAAGGCTTTTGAACATCTTAAAGAGGCAATGTGACAATTATCGGTCTTAGCTAAGCTAGACTTCAAAAAAAACTTTATTATGGAATGTGATGCCTGAGGAAATGGAATTGGTGCGGTTTTAATGCAAGAAGGAAGAACCATTGACTTTGAAAGTCGTCAAATCAAAGAATTTATTGAAACCTATTTATGAGAAGGAAATATTGGCAATACCACATGCACTAAAGAAATGATGAACTTACCTAACGGGAAGACACTTCAAGGTAAAAACATATCATGATAGTCTTAAATAATTTTTGGAATAAATATTATCTTCAAAATAGCAACAAAAATGGGTCACAAAGATGTTGGGTTATGAATTTGAAATCATCCACAAAAAGGGGAAGAAAAATGTTGTTGCAGATGCACTCTCGAGAAAGGATGAGGATGTGGAAGCATTTCTTCGTGCCATTTATATTATCCAACCTGAGTGGATAACCGAAGCAAGGGATGAATGGAAGAATGATGAAGAGGTGTGGATACTCATTCAAAAGTTGCAGCAACATCCCAATACATCTGAAACATTTAGCTGGAAAAATGATTCACTATGGTACAAAGATTGCTTATATCCTTGAAAGAATTCCCAACTCAAACAAAAGATTCTCTAGGAATTGCACACCTCTCCCTTAGGAGGGCACTCGGAATTTTTAAAAACTTACCACAAGGTTAAGAAGGAATTTTTTTGGGATGGCCTTAAATCTGATATTCAAAATTTTGTGACAGGATTTTTGGTTTTCTAAAAAAATAAAGTTTCAAGACAATTAATACCCCAATTTTGTTACAACCTTTATCCATTCCAAGTCAACTTTAGGAGTAGGTTTCAATGGATTTTATCATGGGTTTACCCAATTACAAAGGAAATACTGCATCATGGTGGTAGTTGATAGACTTACCAAGTATGCACACTTTTGTGCATTATCTCATCCATTTAAATCCAGTACAGTTGCTACTGCATTTATGGAAACAATTCAAAAGCTACATGGAAACCCAAAGATTATTGTAAGCGAAAATGATCCCATTTTTACAGGAAATTTTGAACGGAATTATTTTCTTGGTTGGGTACTCAATTAGCTCATAGCTCATCATATCATACTTAACCTGATGGGAAAACTAAGATAGTGAACAAATGTTTGGAAGGATATATTCATTACTTTGTATCCAATAAAAATACACAATGGGTCAAGTGGTTACCTCTATCTGAATGGTGGTATAACACTTCCTTCCATACTGCAGCAAAAATGACCCTATTTATGGCACTTTATGGATATCATCCACCCTCCATCACATCTTCTTTAAGAGAAAATTATAATTTTAAAGCAGTGGAAGATCACATCAAGCATCAACAACAAGTTCTCCATCTATTAAAGGATAACCTCACCTTGCTGCATAATCGAATGAAACAATAGGCATATCAAGATCGCATAGAAAGAAGTTTATATGTAGGCGACTGGGTATTTTTATGGCTAAAATGATACAAACAAATGTCCCTCTAGCAAGCTAAGAAGGATAATAAATTATCACTAAAGTATTATGGTCCTTACAAATTTTTGCAAAATATTCGTACTATGGAATACAAATTGGAGCTCCATGCATCTTGCAGAGTGCACCCAATTTTCCATGTTTCATGGTTAAAGAAGGTTATAGGTGAAAAGCTCCCAGTTCAAACAATATTGCCATAACTTGAAGAAGAAGGAAAAATCATATTTGAACCTGAAGCAATCACAGAAATAAGAACTTGATAGCTACGAAATAGATCAATTTCAAAGTATCTCATTAAGTGGAAGAACTTACTAGTTGAAGATTCAACATGGAAGGATGAGAATTTTATACAGAAGCATCCAAAACTACTCAAGCGTTGAGGAAAATTTTGTTTTGAAGGAGAGGGGCATGCTATGTCCCTATAATACTAGTGTATCCCCTTACTTTTATTAGTGTAGCACTATTATTGTTATTTTTGTGCCCTTACATTGTTATTTTTAGTTTGACTAAGATTATATTGTGGCCCCTTGGAATACTATATATAGAAAGGAGGTGTTTTCAAGTGTATCATCCAATAATTGTTCATTTATGTAATTTAAAGGATTTTTCCCCCTGGAAGAGGTTGATTTATAAGTCGTTGATCTATATTTTCTTTTATTTTGTGAGTTGGTTTCATAACAATAGTCCTCTTCCTCCCTTCTCTGGAAGGCTCTGTGTGAGTGGGTGCCTACACTCGATATGCTCTCTTAATCCTCTTTCATTTGAGAAATATCTTACTTTGTTGATATGACTGAGGCTCCTCGTTCAGAGCTAGAAGCTCCTCCTCTGGTGGTATTATCATCTCTCGCTCTAGAGACATCCTCATGGTTTTCTCCTCATCAAATGTCACATCCTTCCTCATAAAAATAATCTTGAGTGAGGATGTGTACAACTGGTAAATATGAGGTGTCTCAGAATAGCCTACAAAGATACCCCTCTCTGCAGTGGGCTCCAACTTTTTCCTGTTATCTTTGGAGACATAATAGTAGACTATGGATCCAAAAATACGAAAGCGAGATACATTTGGATTCCTCCCAGTAAAATCCTATTTAGGTGTAATAATTAAAAGAATTTTTTGAGGGATCTTGTTCTGCAAGTTAACAGTTCTATTGCAATCTTCTGCCCACAGGGATAGGGGAAATCCATTTTCATGCAACATTGCTCTAGAAACTCCTACAATAATTTTATTTTTCCTCTTTGCAACCCCATTTTGTTGTGGGTTGTGGGGTGCAATAAACTCCCTTATAATACCCTCCTTGGCACATAATTATTTTAAGTAATTAGACACATACTCTCCTACATTATCACTTCTCAAGGATTTAATTTTCTTTGTAGTCTCATTTTCAACTAAGAATTTAAATTCAACAAACTTAGAATAAACCTCATATTTCTTTTCATAAAATAGATCCAGCATTTACAGGAACAAAAATCTAAAAATGTTAGCTCCCTATAATACTAATGTAGCCCCCATATTGTTCTTTTTGTGCCCCATAGAACCCCACTATTGTTATTCTAAATTATTCTTTAATAATTTTTCTTAAAATCTTAAATTTTTTTAATATTATATCTTATTAACTAACTAGTCAAATAACGGCTAGTTTTAAGAGCTATTATCTGGAAATAGCACATCCTTACTATTTATTCAATGAGTTTGGTTTCTTTGTTCACCTTGTCCTGAGGATGAACCACATTAGTTGGTTCGAAACGTCGACCAAATCCTGATGTTGTGATTAATCCGAAAGACATTTATCTATGTTAGCTCCCTATAATACTAGTGTAGCCCCCATATCATTCTTGTTGTGCCCCATAGAACCTCACTATTGTTATTATTGTTCCCTTACATTATTATTGTTATGTAGGCTCTATTTATATTGTGACCACTTAAACTCCTATATATAGCAAACATGTCTTTTCATTTGTATCATCCAAGAATTGTTCATTTATGTGATGTAAAGTATGTTTCCCCCTTGAAGAGACTAATTTTCACGTCGTTAATCTATCATTTATTTTGTTTTATGATATGCTTGCATTACATTTGGTATCAGAGCTTTGGATTCTAAGGTTTCGCTACTTCAAATAGGTCAACTTGGAATTTTCACTATAAATTATTTTCTATGAAGTTTTAGAAGCTAAAATTTTGTCCAAGTGGAGCCAAAATATTGGTGAATATCGCGTAGAAATTTCATATCTTTTTTCGCTATATTTTCTCATATATGGTCTGCATAATTTAGGGTTTTTTCATACTCTAGAATTCAATCTTAAACAGATGACCTAGGGAAAATCGTCAAACTTTCTCTATGAGCATCAGATTTGAATTTTGTAAATTTTTAACGAAAGAAAATAGATTGTAGTTGTTCATGTATGATTTTTAGGGCTGAAGGTTGAAATAATGACACATGGAATTCAATACAATTTCTCTCTTTTGAACTAGTCTGTAACTAGGTCATTGTGGGATATTGGGCATAGTTTTACCTTGAGGAATCCAATCTCCGTTTGACTTGTGGAATTGGAAAGAAGACTCATACCACAAGATGAAATGTAAGATCTTGGAGAGCCAAAATTACATATTCACATCCATTTCAAGATCGAGATCCCAAAAGCAAGAAAAATGTGTGTATTGTTTTTTAAAATTGCGTAAATTTTATTTGAAAAAACACTTTGAAGTGGTTTCAAGTGTTGAATAATGTAACTAGGATCAGTCTTCATATTTGTACTTGAGTCAAAACGAAATATATTTTTCAAAATAATGAATTTTTTATTTTATTTTATTAATTGAATTGAATATTTAAAGCATGGGTTTCATGCTTGGGTCAATTTTCATAGGTCAACCCTCCATTGTAGTTTTTAGGATTTTATTTAAGTCAAGTGAAATTTTGTTTGGTTAAAAGGCTCCTCCATCAAATCTCCTTGCAAGTCGGCCTCCAAACTATAAGTCATCAAGTCATCCTCATTAACTAAACCTCATGTCGGGTTATTTCAGTAGGAAACAACTATATATATAAGCATAAGGACTTCGTACAAATTACAGTGAGACAATTTAGATCATTTTCAGAGGAATATTTCATAGAATTTAAGTGAATAAGGTCATTGAATTCATAGTATAATAGAGATCAAAATTTCAAAAAAAACCATAGATTGATATGTTGCCTCAGAAACTTAAATCATGGATACCACATAATCAAAGTTTTTGACACTATGCCTAGTTATCATAGGACCGAAGCATAAGTCTGTTATGAGCTCATTACAAGGCTGAAATGTGATTTTATTGCAAAACTGCAGCATGAAATATAAATATTCCAAGGGTTATCATATTGTTACTGAAATGAATTATTGAAGACTAATTGAAGAACGAAATAATACTCACATAACTCATGACTAAAGAATAAATAAGGATGACTTCATGGAGGGAGTGTTTGGTCTAGGTTATGAGGGTCTTGGTCATCTCATATTGTTTTGAATCTACTAAAGGAATAATTCTTGATATAATTTTCCCCTAGAGTGGGGTTTTTACCTGGATATGTGCCTACATCTCGTGTCCTTTTCTATTTGTTGTTTGGCATTAGTCTTGATGATAAGAAATGATAAATTGAAAGAAGAAAATTAATAATGAAACATCACAAGATAATTTCACAATAACAAAAATAAGTTAACTTTACTTCCTATTGGATTTCTCAACATGGTATTAGATCTATGGTGAATAAGAAGGCAACTTGAAGATAAAATTGATGTCTCAGCTAAAGGACCTAAGAATTATTTCATTGAATAGTCAAAATTGCTAAACTCGGAGACTTGACAATGTCGAAATCCTTTAAAATATACTGAAGTCTATAATCACATGGCCAACATGAAAAAAGAGGCTATTATTATATGAGTGACAATAATTAAACTAAAATTGCATAAAATATTGTTGAATCATTAAAAGAAATTACCAAAGATAAGAACATGTTATTGTTGCAAATACAAATCTCTATCATAAGGATCCGAAGACTTCTATCAATAGTAGATGGTAACAATCATTGCTATACTATATGTGATGTGAGTCAAATCCAAAATTTAGATCAAAGATTTAGGAATTATAAATAGGCCTTCAATAAATCTCCCTCACAATGTCCTAAAATAAGGTAACCAAATTCCAAAATGAATAAAAGTCTAAGAAAACAAGGCAACTATTCTACAATAAAGGAATATCAAAATAAGAATATGATTGCATTCATATTAGATGACCGATTTGGTACCAAGTTTGAAGAGTTATAGAGCCTCTAGTAATCACATTGTTTAGAGCACTCCTCTTCAGAAGATATTGATGAAAGTTTTCAATATCTTTGAAGACAACCCTTGAACTCAACATTTTTATGATATTCAAGAAGAAACCATTGCAAAAAACTTATGAAGGTCTGAGGTAAGTAGTTATTCAGGTATGCGTAATTGTTTGACTCATATTTAAAATAATTTAGATTAAGTTTTAAATATATTTAGGGTTTGAAATGTTTAAAATTGTTGAAAACCCTAGTTACGAAACCTTAACCCTGTTCTATGACCTTAGTTTCTGATCTCCAAATTTTGTGAATAATATAAGATGTCAAGTAAAACCCTAGTGTTGATAACTTGATTATATATATATATATATATATATATATATATATATATATATATATATATATATATATATATATATATATATAGGGATTATCCTAATATTCCATCCTCCACTATTGCATAGAGAATATAGATTGAGAATTAACGTCATGTTCTTTGTATCACATATTTTTCCTAGAAGTATTTGTTATAGGTATAAAATATCATGGAAATTCAAGAAGTCCCTACAAGGTTTGTTAAGGAACATCCCTAGGTACGTCTCAGAATAAAACACTTTATAAAATTACCTTACTATAAAAATTATGTTCATTATCTTTTGAAATTTGTGTTATGTTACTAACATTATTGTGTCTAGCTCCCTTGAATCATATATATTCTTAATTGGGTGATTCATCATTAAATAAATCTACCCTCCTCATATCTTTGATTTTTCTTGTGGAACCCTGAATAGGTTTTCTATACAACCCTAACTTATGGGTATGTCGATGATAATGTGTGAAACCATAGTCTACTTAGGGTTATTGGTGAAAATGTGGTTTTTGATGTTTGGAATTTTGATATGATTATCAAATCCCTAACTTGTTAGGGTTGAATGATGTTGTCTGGAATCCAAAATCTTTTAGGTTTTGGTAAAATGGGGTTTTTTTTGTTATGTATTGAAACCCTATATCTTTAGGTTTTGGAAGGGTTTACGAGCAAGACATTTATGATGTAGGAATGAATCCCCAAGTATATGTTTGCCTTATCAAGTTTTTTATATGTCTAATGTGTCATTGGGTTTGTCTAACATATTTTGTTATATGCTTGTGTGTGATATACTGAATATATGTGTTGACCTAATTGATGATGGTCATAACTCCTAGGCCTTACCCTAGTTAAAGTTTGATATATTAGGATGATATTCGGAATTCTAGGGTTTTGTAGCTAAACCTTAGTGTAAGTTAAATAAAAATATGGAATCTATGAAACTATATTATGAATAGTAGATGAAAATCTAGGCTATACATCAAACCTTAGTAGAAGATAGTCATATTATTGATTAAGCTGTGAGTGTTTTTAATTGTTGAATCTCATATATATAATCTAGGGTTGTGAAAGAATGTGTTATATATATATATATATAGAAGATATAACGGCCCTAGATATATTGAGATTGTGATATTGATTGAGTTGTTGTTGTGATTTTTGGTTTGTAACAAAACCTGGGAAAGGAAGTTGAAATATTGAAGTAAAGTCTCTTGTTGATCATGTTTGAAAAGTCTAAATGCTTCCATCATTATAAGATCTTGATATGGTTAACTTCATAGTTTTTCTTGTACTTGATATCTAGGTTATGCAGGTACATCATCTTCAATATAATGAATATTTTCGTAAGTAAAGTTGTTATGATAAGCATGATATCTGAATGATGATGGTCAATATGACTCGGATAAGAAGGATGGAAGCCATGAAAGATTCTCCAATGTCATGGATAGAAGAAATCTACCTATTTAAGAGGGAGGGCATATTATAGTCATGATGAATACCTTAAAAGAAGAAATTGGATAATGAATTTATAGGTGTTGCTGAAAGAAGGAATGCAGGATCTGGCTGAAGAATATGTTGTTGCATGTGAAGTAGGAAAGGAATCTATATGGTTGAGGAATATTTTTCCAAAATTTGTTTGAAATTCCTACTGTGATAAATTGAGAAGCAACATCAAGTTGTTTGAAAGACCATGGAGGTTTGTACATTTGAAAGTTTATTACTAATTGGGGTTGTGTCTGTACATGTAAATCCCTCGGAGGTTTGATAGTATGTTTTACATGCTTGTTATCAATCAGTTTGATCGGGAGATATTTGTTGTCTTTGATATGTTGGATCAAGGAGGATTTTCCACCGATTGAAATAATTGGGAGTGTTCAAGCTTTGTGAGTGAAGGATTTCTTGGGAGGACATCGGGTCGGCACTATGTTTTGATGTATAGATCCTGAATTAGGGAGGGTGGTGTTGGTCATATGGCTCTGACCTTAGACACACACCTAGATCCCTAGGTTGGTAGTTAGAAATTAATCCTGATGGTACGTAGAGAGGATGAAATATTTTTTCCATCTTAGTCCCACCCACATAGATTTCCCTAGTCAGGAATCTAGTCCATGGTATTGCAGTGCCTAAACTGCTGAGAGACATTGGATAGATTTCCCTGGTTAGGAATATATTCCATCGAATTGTGGTGCCTAAAATCTTCGTAGATTATGTGTTTTGAGATCTTCTGTGTACCTCTATAGACATATGTAAGTATGAATACCTCCATTGTTAAGAGGGAGTGTTGAAGAATGTAACTATGTTTGGTCTTGATATTTGTACTTGAGTACAAATGAAATATATTTTTCAAAAGAAAGTAAAATAATTTTTTATTATTGATTGAATTGACTTGTTAAAGCACAGGTTTCATGCTTGGGTAAATTTTCATAGGTAAAGCCTCCATTTTAGGCTTTAGGATTTTTATTTAAGTCAAAGACAATTTTTTTTTGGTCAAAAGACTCCTCCATCAAGTCTCCTTGCAAGTCAACCTCCAAACTATAAGACATCAAGTCGACCTCATTAACTAAACCTCATTGTTGTTGTGGATTAGTACACGGGTGTACGAAATTGCACAAGCTTAGAGAGTGTGGTCTACTCTCTAAACTATTGGTAATAGGAAGAAAGTGGGGAAGCTCAAAAGCATAAAACTTAATGGAAATAGTATGCTGAAGTATGCTCTGGTTAAACTAAAACTAAAAACACAAATATACAGAAGCTATATACAGAGTTCCAAATGATAATAATGCAAACGATGGCTCGATGGCCTCTTCTTATTAAACATTCGAAATGGAGAAGAAATTTTACCCACTTGCCAAAGGGCCCCTAGGCAATGGCTCTAGGTCTCGATGCAAGGATGTTGCCTTCCAAGCTCTGCCTCTGATGCAGTCTCACTCTCTCTCTTTGTTGTGGTAGACGAAGATGTTGGGTGGCCAACTATCGAGTCTTCTTTAGCTCCAGCTCCGGGTCACACAAAATGCTGGTGTTGCTTGGGCAACTTTGGCCAGCATAACATTGTGATCACCATTTCTTCATCTCTTGGTGGGTTTATATAGGTGAGCTTCAAATCCTCTTTCCCTCCCTTGGTACATGATGGATGGTGACCCAAGGGAGAGGTGTGATTCCATTGTGTGCTCAAATATTCTTTTGTGTGCTCACATAATGTCTAAAGAGGCGCTGGTGGCTGTTTTTAGGCGGCTTTCACATAAGGAGTAATTGACCTTTGCTCGGTGTGGTCCCGGAAAGTGAATTTTTTCCATTTCCAGGAATGTGCGCTTATCAGGAACAAATGAGAGCAGAAGGTGCTCTTCTCGAAGGATAAAGCATGCATTTGAGAATTTATGACTAGTTCAAATCTGATTTTCTCAAAACCTTAGAGATTTTAAATACTTCTTGATTCCATAATGTATTCATTGTCCTGTAAATCCTTGGGCTCGACATTAATTGATGTCGTCTTTTGCTGTACGATTTTCCAGTGTTAATAGTTGCACCCTAATGTGTGAGGTCTAGGAAGAATTGTATAGCTGAAATACATTATAGCTTCTTTTTTGTATCATACGCAGAAAGAGAGAGAGAGAGAGAGAGGTCTGCGTGTATTTGGAATTGACAACACCTTGCACCATTTCCGAGATAACCATAGCCTAAGGGACCCCCTGCAAGAAGACAAAATATACAACATATTTACAAAATTTCAACGAGGCGGGCATGTCCTATGCTTGTGATGCTATGGCTTGTCAAACAAAATTGACAGATACATGTGCTGTCTGTGCCACTACTATGGTAGTGATGTTGGTGGTTATTAACGATGACTGTTGACGCCCTCAGGGGATTTTTTTCTTTGATGATAGGTAGAATGTGGTACCCATATGCGTAGTATTTTTATGGCATATCATTGTGCAATGTATGCATATGTACTGGCTGGGACCTTCCTGTGTAAGCATTGTTTGTCAGAGATGCTTATGGAGGCACGGGTCTTCGACAGAGCTAATCAAAGTGCAATGGTTGTAAGGTATGATACCATCGTGACATGAAAGCTTTTGCTGTGGTCGAATGTCAGGAGGATCGATGACATCTGTGGACAATGATGTCTCCCACAATGCCACCCGAGGATACCCCTTTGCAAGGGGAGGGGTTATCCAAGGTACAACTTCCTTTTTGGAAAAGAGGTGTTGAGGTCAACAAAAAGGAAGCCTTCACCGAACCATGAATCGCCGATCTGAGGGCTCAAGGATCGAGATATGATGGGTTTAACATAGGAATTTTGGTGAGAGGTGACTGAAAACGGATGATGGGGATTCAGTTGCCCGAGGTCAAAGTATACTTGAGCAGCTTGGTGGTAGTCATAGTTATTTCTAAAGGGAAAAGTTCCTAGAGTCGGTAGGACTTCCAGGGCGGGTAGAACTGGCTATGAATGTCGGGATGGTGCGTGCATGACGTGAGTGAGATACTTTGACCAAGAGGAATGAGGGACTGCTACCATGGGAGAAAAGGTCAAATATGAGGGCGAAATGGCGAAGGGCATCATTTGCGGTCTTTGTACACTTAAAAAAGGAATAAAATAATGGGGTTTGGTTTGTACAAAACAAAGAGACGGGTACCCCAAAACATGGAAGAGGGTCACTCAATACAGGTGTGAGGATGGTGTTTTGCTGGGGGGTAGGGGTCCCATTGGTTGGTCTCATGTGCAGGGTTGATGAAGCGGAAGATATCACATATGGGATTATGTTGATGGAGTTATGGCGAGCCAAATGCGGTGTGCGGAGGTGCGCTTTCAATCTGCTTGTACAACCTGAACGTTTGGGAAGAGGGTTGAGTTTGAACGGTTAACTTGACCTTATGCATGATATATGGATGGGCATGAGGTGCTTCCTGAACTAAAATGGTATGGCCATGGCGTCACTTGTGGGGTAATGTATGGTTTACTTTGGATGACGATCACCATGGAGGGGAGGCTCTACCGACCATTGCAGACGCTTATCATATGCAGGGTGAGGTGATGATAAACGTGGTCGGGTATGAGGACCCTATGGTTTATTTATAATGGAGAAATGATGTCAGGATATGCAAAGTTCTCTGGGACTCTATCATGCTGAAGGTATAATGATACCTGCTCCGGAACTTTCAGTGAATGGTGCTATGGACGGTTTGCGGGTTATTCCTGCAAAAACAGCTACCTCAAGTGAAAGAATCTTCTTTTCATCCAATATCATTGAAAAACATGAATTTTGGACATGAAGATGGGAGGATGCATACCTGCCAGCACTGAAAAAAAATATTTTCCCAGAAAGCTAATGTGGAGCATCGCTTTCGTTCGTCATGGCATACTGATGATGGTGCAACTTACAGTTTGCGAAATGGACCTTCTGATCTCCTGTTATGGACCTTTGAAGTTCTGGAAAAGGGCGATAAATATGGGATTATGGCCTTAATCCTTTTCATTTGTACTTGCTGAGTTTTGGGAGAGCAGAGGTGATTACAGAGCCTTTCTTGCCATTGTGGTCAACCTATGTACCAAAGATTAGCGATATTATGACAAGGTAACTTCCATGACGTCCTTCATTTTAATTTTTTCAGTTTGATGATGCCAGGGCCGTACAAATTGGGTTTGTATGGCCTTAAAGGGACTTGTTGTCTTAGATTGCGCGGGTGATGTATGCAAAGAGGTGCCCCTCTTGTGCTTATTTCCGAGGGATAGGCGTGTGAGGGAACGCTATTCCCTCCTTTTTGCATGCAAGAGTGCGCCTATGAATGAAACAAGCGCACAAAGGGAAGGGTTCTTGTAAAAACTTTGGTTTTTGTCCCTTTTTATATTTTTCTCTGTACTGATGGGATCTTGTTGCTTGGTAGGTTGGTGTGGAGAGAGTGAGACTGGCCCAAGATCCATATCGCTCTGGCTGCTGATGCTGGGGCGCGCCATCAGTTGGCCACATGGGGCCTTCTGAAATTTGCTGAGAACGAGTTCCTTCGGTCACAAGACTGATTTTTACGTTATATTATATAGCATTGGCGCAGGAGGCATAATATGTTCATGCTGAGGGGGGCGAACTTGATTATCCGTCCAGAGATGGATATATACTTTGTGACCAGGTTACTGCCTCAAGGTGAGGCACTGAGGTATCCACTCCCTACTGGGAGAGTGAACATGGACAGGTTTCGGAGGAGGCATTGCGGTGGTGCGCTTCTTACTAAGGGGTGCATCAATATTGCATCAGTGACATATGTGGCCGAGCGGTGCACTCTGGCCATTATTGTATGACTGGTAGGGTCGTTTGCTCCACATCGGGCATCGGGCCCACAGGTGGGAGTTTTATGCCGTTTGAGGAACATGCATTTTTTCGATTTTGCTCACTTCTGTTTTGATGGTATCGTGTTGCAACTGAACAGGGTTCAACGTGGATCCAAATCATTTGCGTACGTTAGCATCTTATTCAGCATTATGTACAAGAGGGTGGTGCTACTGAGGCCCATTGTGGCAATGCCTATTGGGGGGCCGAGGGAGCCATGCATGAGGAGGTGGGCTCCGGTGATGCCATGTGGCGGTGGTGGCATGGTGGGTCGTTGACAGCAAAAAATTTGAATTCGGGCCCTACAAGGAGAACTGGTCTCTATTGGAGCTCTGTCAACATTTATTTTCGATTTAACTCAGTTCAATTTCTACATAGTCTTCCTCAACTCTTTTGTAATTTTATTTATCAAATTCGGAGAAATTTACAAATAAATACATTCAGCAAACTATGGGAATTCAAATTTATCCCCGAACCTTAATTCTCTCGTCGAACCTTATACTATGGTTATCACCCCTTAGTATCTTATATTAATAACCCGACACTTTTTTAAATAAAAAACTTTATGCCTTGGGCCCACCATACAATGCGGATTTAACACTTTTTAAACACCATACCTTGGCTTATCTCCCAAGCATATCCGAGGGTGATCGTCGTTCGATAGCCAGCCTCTAGATCGAACGGTGTACGCAAATATCATGTTGAATTACCCGTCGATCGTTAGCCCGCGATGAGAGCAGTTTTGGAAAGCCGCCTTATGCCACGTGTCAGCCAGTCTATGGGATCGCTCCAAATTCTCAAATACAGCTTACCCCGCAAAGGCGGTGCGATAAAATTGCTCCGGTTTTTGAACAGGGATTGACTGGGGTCTCAGCGGGGTTATCACTACTCCTTGTATGCTCTCTAGTTCACTAACTCAGGTTCAACTCTCAGGATAGCATTCTCAGTTCACAACCAACCGAACTAATTATTTGTAAGCGGGGTTTTCACTACCACAGGACAGAGCTCAACGACCACAACCACACACAAACTCTTCTACGAGTGGGATTTTCCTATTAAGCCTTCGGCATATATCTTTTCGAACCTCACAATGTAATTTTGTTGCAAGGTGGAATGTATTCGGTTATGGCTTCTTCTGGGGATTTAATTCAACAAAGCTTGTTTGAACAATTCAAGAGAAAACAATGGACAGAGATATGCGGAGATTATACAACAACTCTATCCAACAATTCTACACAGGATGGTGTTCCAATCACCTCGCAATTAAACAAATTCTCACACAAAGATCAATTCAAGACAAATAGATAATCAACAAGCACTAAAATTTATTCAACAGGAAGCAATTGCTCGACACCAACCTTTTCTGCGGAAATCTCCCCTTTCAACACATCCAGGGGATACAATTTATATACATTACAATGTTTCTTCTTGGTTCCTCGGTGAGGACCGTTTATCTTCTAACAAAACTTAATTACATTATTTGAATAACTGAACATGACAGATGGACTAAACCAAACTATTCAACTTCTACTGACTCAAACTGATCTAATGCAACAGATAGCTAAGGTATTAACACCTTGTTGTTACAAATTCAAATGATTTTGAACCCTCCTAGCCACAACATGTGGACAAAACTTCCTACATTGTTGGCTAGTGTCTAATGCCCCTGCATCAGACTCCCGAGGGCAATTTTCTTCATGGACTCCTGTCCATGAGCTCCTCCACAGATTTTCCTATCTTCTGCAACATTCCTTTAGTCATCCAAGTGGCGTCTTCCTCTGGCTGGTCCTTCCATTTGATTAAGTACTAAAAGTACTCTTGTCCTCTAGTCTTCCTGAACACTCTTTTGTCCAATATCTTCTCTGGTTGTAATAATTGTGCTGGAGGTAGCTTCTTTTCCCACTCAATCCATTCATTGTCTGCTGGTCCCTCTTCTGCACCATCCTCTTCATACTTGTACAAATATGAAACATTAAAAATGGGATATATTCCAACATCAGGAGGTAATTCAATCTCATAAGCATTTGCAGAAAACTTTCTAAGTATCTTGCATGGCCCAATCTTTTTGAACTTCAGTTTGTTATACTGCTTCTTTGGGAATCTCTCCTTTCTCAAGTGTGCCAAAACTAGATCTCCTACTTCAAAATAGACTTCTTTTCTACTCAAATCTTCTCTGCCTTTGTATTTGATGTTGCTGCCTTGTAGCTTTTGTTTCACTTGTTCATGTATGGCTTGGATTTCTGAAGCAAATTCCTTGCCATGAGCACTTCTCAGCTCCGCCTTTCCCAGATTTCTTAACTCTGATATCCCTCTGGGGTGCATTCCATAAACAATATGGAATGGACTCTGCCCTATGCTTCTTTTTGGTGAGTCATTATATGCATATTCTTCCTGGGGCAAAATATGGTCCCACTGCTTGGGATGCTCTCCTACAAGACTTCTCAACAAATTTCCCAGACTCCTATTCACCACCTCAGTTTTTCCATCAGTCTAAGGATGATAAGCTGAGCTGAAACTCAGTTTGGTACCAATTTTCTTCCACAGTGTCCTCCAAAAATGGCCCACAAATATGGTGTCTCTGTCTGAAACAATACTCTTGGGCAACCCATGCAACCTAACAACTTCCTTGAAAAACAAGTTAGCAACATGGGTGGCATCACTAGTTTTATAACATGGAACAAAATGTGCCATCTTGGAAAATATATCCACCACAACAAAGACTGCATCATTCCCTCTCTGAGTCTTGGGCAATCCTAGAACAAAATCCATACTCACCATGTCCCAAGGCCTGTCTGGAATAGACAAGGGAGTGTACAATCCTGCATTATGGCTCCTTCCTTTGGCATATTGACAAATTTTGCAATTTTTCACAAACTTGTCCACTTCTGCTCTCATCTTGGGCCAATAATAGAAGTGACTCAGCTGCTCATAATTTTTGTCAGTACCAAAGTGTCCAGCAAGTCCACCACTATGCTTCTCCTTGATCAAATTTTCTCTCATGGAAAATTTTGGTACACACCGTTGGTTTCTTCTGAATAGTAAGTCCTCTTGCAAGAAATAATCCAGCCACTGGCTTCTATCTGTTAGAATATGGTTACAACATGCCTCAAATGATTCCTTAAAATATGAATCTGTGTTGTATAGTTATTTGAGAAAATCAAATCCTACAACTTCAAAATCGGTTTCTTGAACAAGCACATGCCTCCTACTCAAAGCATCAACTACTTTATTTGCTTGGCCACTTATATGTTTCAAAACAAAGTTAAAACCTTGGAGATACTCAATCCATTTGGCATGCTTATGATTCAACTTGGGCTACTGTACAATGTACTGCAAAGCATGATTGTCAGAGTATAATACAAATTCTTTGGACATTAAGTAATGCCTCCATTTTTTCAATGCCTGAACAGCTGCATATAATTCCTTCTCATAATAGGAATACTTCCTTCTAGTGTCATTCAGCTTTTCACTGAAATAGGCTATAGGCCTATCATCTTGACTCAACACAGCTCCAATGGCTTCTCCACTGGCATCACACTTCACTTGAAATGGTTTAGTAAAATCAAGCAGAATCAACACAGGCTTTTCAGTTATCTTTTGCTTCAAAAGTTTAAAGCTTCTTTCTGCTTTAGCAGTCCATTTAAATGGCTGTTTGCTCTTTTTTATTGTATCAATAATAGGTGCGTTAATCTTACTGAAGTTTCTTATAAATTTCCTGTAAAAACTGGCAAGTCCATGGAAAATTCTTCCCTCAAAAACATTTTTGGGTGAAGGCCACTCCACAATTGCCTTAACCTTTTCTGGGTCCATCTTCAATCCTTCTGCAGAAACAAAAAAGCCCAAATACACCAACTCTTCCTTCATGAATGAGCATTTCTTTAATTTTATCAGCAGTTTATCTTGGTGCAACTTCTTTAAGACATAATTAAGATGCCTTAAATGTTCTTCTTTAGTTTTGCTGAAAACTAATTGTTACACAGTAATTTGTCACCGTCCTTACCATTCCCCGTCCCGCACAATGGAGGACCCATTATGTGACCTGTGAACACTGTCATGCCTTGAAAACATCATCAATGCATCCCTCTGAGTATGAGCTTCATTTCCCCTTGAGACATCTCCTTGCAAAATCCATGAAACAACTTTTTTGCATCAAGGCCGGTAGACGCTCAGTTGTCGCGCCAATCAAAACTCAGAAGAGGTCGCGCCACTTGGCGCTCTGTCATAGAGCAGCAATCGCGCCACCCATTTTAGGGACTGTTTTTTAAATATGGATGGTGGAAGTTGAGTTCAAACAAACTCACAACCATTGCCTATCTTGAGTTGGGAGGTTTGGCTGCGGGAGTTCTATGGAAGGGAAGTGGTTTTGCCACCTTCTATGGAACCTTCCTTGTTGATAGGGCCAATCCCATAATAATAGGATCCCAACTCCCTCCTTCCCCATCTATAAAAGCTTGCTCAGATCCATGGCAAGCTAGTCTTGAAGTGCTGAAGCTTTGCATCTCCCTATTCCCAAGTGCCTTTGTGATTTTGGACAGAGGCATGAGGCCTACATGGAGTCTTCAAGAACCAACAATTTTTAGTGATAAAATTTGTTCCTTTGAGGGTCAAAAAAGATCTTAGCTACCTTTTGCTATAACAAAATATTATAGGTGGCTAAAGGTGTCCATCTTCAATCCTTCTGCAGAAACAACGAAGCCCAAATACACCAACTCTTCCTTCATGAATGAGCATTTATTTAAGTTTATCAACAGTTTCTCTTGGTGTAGCTTTTTCAAGACATGATTAAGATGCCTTAAATGTTCTTCTTTAGTTCTGCTGAAAACTAATATATCATCCAGATACACTATCACAAATTTACCAATGAATTCTTTCAATACTTCATTCATAAGTCTCATGAAAGTGCTAGGTGCATTTGACAACCCAAAAGGCATTATCATCCATTCATACAGTCCTTCATTCGTTTTAAAAGCAGTTTTCCACTCATCACCCTCTTTTATTCTAATCCGATGGTATCCACTTTTTAAATATATCTTTGAAAAATATTTTGCACCACTCAAACAATCCATTAAATCCTCAATGCTGGGCAAAGGGAATCTGTACCTAATTGTTATCTTATTGATTGCTCTAGAATCAGTACACATCCTCCAGCCTCCATCTTTCTTTGGGCTCAATACTGCTGGTACTGCACATGGACTCAAACTTTCTCTGATCAGTCCCTTGTCCACCAATTCCTGTACTTGTTTCCTGATTTCCTCATTTTCTGTGGGAGTCATTCTGTAGGCTACCTTATTTGGCAGATTTGAACTAGGGATAAAATATATCTGATGGCTGATCTTTCTCACAGGCGGCAGCTCATCAGGTAAATCATCCACAACAATGTCACAATAACTGTCTAGCATCTCTTGGATTTCTATTGGCAAATCAGAAATATTTGTAGAAGTAAGAACTACCTTAGGCTTGCAAACTAAAGCAAAGCTTACCTCTTCTTCTTCAATCTGCTGTAGATATTCCTTCCTTCTCAGTAACAAGGTCTTTGGATCAACCACTCTGCTTGATGGCTCTCCTTCTTCCATGGGTATCAATGTATGATGTACCCCATCCTTGAAGAACTTGTAAGTGTTCTTCTTGCCATCATGCACTGCTGCTCTGTCAAACTGCCAAGGTCTACCCAGCAGTATGTGACACACATCCATGGGCATCACATCACATAGGACTTTGTCTTTGTAGTTTCCCATTTGCAACTCTATCTCACATTGTTATTTTACAATCAGCTGGTGCCCTTTATGCAGCCAAGACACCCTGTAGGGAGTTGGATGCTCCCTTGTCTTCAGCTTCAACTTCTCCATCACCTCAGTGGAAACTAGATTATCTGTGTTGCCACTATCAATGACTAGCTGGCAGCATTTCCCCTGGACTTTGCATATGCTCCTAAACAAAGTCTTCCTTTGTGTAGGCTCAGTGACCTCTTTGGTTTGTTTCAATAGGACCTTATTAACCACCAAGGACTCTCCCCTCTCTGGTAGAATTTCTTCTTCAATTTCTGCCTCTTCTCCAGCCTGGGCAACAACTGCATTTCTTGGACCAACACCCACATTCTCTAGGCACTCATAGTGCTTGTGTCCCACTTGCTGACATCTATAGCACCTCAATTCTCTACCTCTGCCTCTGCTTCCTCTTCCTTTGTAAGAACTCCTTCTACCTCTTTCATCACCCTATGTAGATGCATTCTGAGGTGAGCTACTATTAGCCCCATCTCTGGGGTGTAGTAGGCTTTCCTCTACCACCTTGACTTCCCTTTCCACGGAAAGTACCTCTCCCTTTGGCAGACTGCTTCCTCAGGTGTTTCTCCTCTGCTTTCAAGGCTATCTGATAGGCCTCTTCAACTGTCTTAGGAGATAGAAGACCAATCTCATCTTGGATTTCTAGCTTGAGACCATTCACATATTTGACATTTTTCTCGGGTGTGTCTTGAAATTACGCAGCTCTTATGCTTACTCTATATAATTCTTCTGTGTATTCCTTTACTGTCAGCAACCTCTGTCTCAAGTTCTACATTTGCCTAAACAATGTTAGTTGATAATCACTAGGCAAGAATTTACCTTTTAACTTAGCCATCATTCTGGTCCAGCTTTTGATAGACTGTTTTCCAACTCTCCTCCTTTCTGCTTGCACTCCATCCCACCAGAGAGAAACATGTCCCTTCAACTTCGTTATTGCAAACTTGACCTTCTTATATTCGCTCATTTCTTCATAGTCAAAGTACTCGTTCATTTCATTAATCCAATCCACTAGCTCCTCTGGATTCAGTCCTCCTGCAAAACTTGATACTTCAATCTTGGGCTTAATTGCAGACCCCAGAACAGTTCTGAGGAGCCTCATGTCAGGAGGAATCTCAGCAATTTCTCCAGCTTCTTCTGTTTCAGGTTCACTGATGTCTTAAGGATATTTGGGCTGTCTTCGCTCTATGGCATCCATTCTGGCTTGGACCCTATGCAAGGTCTCCAACACTTCTGCATTGGCAACGGGTCTCCTTCTGCCAGCACCTCTACCAAATTAGATTTCCATGTTAATTCTTTGCAAAAACAACTCAAAAACACGCTCTGATACCACAATTGACAACAACAAATTTGAATTCGGGCCCCACAAGGAGAGCTGGTCTCTACGATAGCCCTGTCAGCATTTTCCCTCGGATTAACTCAGTTCGTCTCCACGTAGTCGTCCTCAACTCTTTTGTAATTTTAATTATCAATTTCGGAGAAATTGACAAATAAATACATTCGCAAACTTTGGAAAATTAAATGTTATATCCACCCTTCGAAACTTTATATCAATGGTCCGACTTAAGTCAATTAAGCTACTTATAATGAACCTTTGGTTCGAGGCCCACGCATACAATCGGTGGATTTTAATTAATTACACACACCATACCTTAGGTTAACCTCCAAGCAAATATGAGAGCGATCACCATTCGATCGCCAACCTCCAGATCGGATGGCGCACGCAGATATCGCACTGCCTCCTCAGTCGATAGTTAATGCGCGATGAGGGCGGTTTTGGAAGCCCCCCTTATGCCACGTGTCAGCCAGTCTATGGGATTGCTCCAAATTCTCGAATACTGCTCATTCCGCAAAGGTGGTGCGACCAAAACTGCTTCCAGCCTTTGAACAGTAATTGACCGTGGGGTTAACGTCTTCCTTTCTATGCTCTCCCGTTCACTGACTCAGGGTCTAACCTCAGGACAGGAGTTTCAATTAACAACGAAATAGTCTATTTCTCTTATAAGCGGAGTCTTCACTACCTCGGAACATAGTTCGACAACCACGATTATACACAGACCTCTGCTACGAGTGGGATTTTTCAATTGTTCGGACAATTCAAGAGAAAACAACGGACAGAGAGATGCGAAGATTATACAACAACTCTATTCAACAATTATACACAGACCAGTGTTCAATCGCCTCACAATTAAACAAATTCCTCACAAATATCAATTCAAGACAATTTGATAATCAACGAGAACTGAAATTTATTCAACCGGAAGCAATTGCTTAACACACAAGTTCGCTGCGGAAATCTCCCCCCTCCATACATTCGGGGGATACAATTTATATGCATTACAATGTGTCTCTTCGGTTCCTCAGCGAGGACCGTTTATCTTCTAACAAAACTTAATTACATTATTCGAGTAACTGAACATGACAGGTGGACTGAACTAAACTATTCGACTCCTATTGACTCTAACTAATCTAAATGCAACAGGCAGCTAAGGTATTGACACCTTGTTGTTACAATTCAAATGATTTTTATCCCTCCTAGCCACAACATGTGGACAAAACCTCCTACATTGCTGGCTAGTGTCTAATGCCCCTGCATCACATTTATGTAACCAAATGGGTAAAACAATGGCCTTGTCAAGAGCCACGGAAGAATCGGTGATTAATTTTCTCTTTGAGCTGTTCGTGCGATACGGTTTTCCACGAGAAGTGATAATCGATGGGGGGCACAATTCATAGGTAATAAAATTACAGACACCCTAAGGAATCACCATATCATCCATAGAATTACGTCTCCTTACCACCCGTAGGCAAATGGGCAAGTCGAAAGCACCAACAAAGTCCTGGAGGCAATCCTTACCAAAACGGTATCAGCACATCACCGAGACTGGGCCACTAGATTACCAAAAGCCTTATGGGCTTATCGTACAACCTGGTGAATCTGGTGAAACACCACTAGATATTCACCATATCAGCTAGTATTTGGGAGAGAACCTATCTTCTTTATTGAATTCGAAATCAAAACTCTAAGAACAACCCAAGAGTTAGGGTTGGACTTAACAAAATCCAAAGCTAGAAGATTCCAGCAAATAAATGAAATAGACAAGATACAACTGCTAGCCCTGCAACGCACAACGATCATCCAAAAACAACGAGCTAAGTGGCATGACAACCTTATCAAGAAGAAGGTATTTCAAAAAGGAGATTGGGCAGTCCTCTACGACTCCAGATTCCAAGATTTTCTAGGAAAACTACAAACAAGGTGGCTCAGTCCATACGAGATTCAGGAAGTACACATCAATGGCACACTCACCTTGACCACCATATATGGGTCTAGTTAAACATTTCGAGTTAACGGGCACAGAGTATGCCTCTATCACAAACCTCTCATGAAAGAATATTTTTGCCAATAGGTATGAAATGATTCCACCGTCCAAGTTGTGGCACAAGGGGGTGATAACCCCATAAACTCAAGTACATGAGAAGTTTTCTACCATCATTTGTAAATAATTTATATAAATGCCTTACTTTGTTGTATATTCTTCATACTCGCAATTTTTCTCCTCTCATCCTCTTGTGAGTTGCGTTTTTATTTTTCTCGGTCTTCAATACCTGAATGCATTTTGTTCAATCCTTGAATGACTGTTGTTCAATCGGATTGAATAGCCATGTTTTTGCGTTCTTATCTTTCCCATTGTTCAATTCTTGAACGACTGTTGTTCAATACTCGAACAACTGTTGTTCAATCAGATTGAAAAACCATGTTTTTGCATTCTTATTTTTCTCATTGTTTAATCCTTCAACAACTGTTGTTCAATCCTCGAACGACTGTTGTTCAAATGGATCGAACAGACGTCCCCTTGCATTTTTATTTTATTCACTTGTTCAATATTTGAATGGCTACTCTTTAATCCTGGAATGACTACTGTTCAATTGGATATAATAGCTATGTCTTTGCATTTTTATTTTTTTTCACCTGTTCAATCTTTGAACGACTGTTGTTCAATACTCGAGCGACTGATATTCTATTGGATTGAACAACCATGTTTTTGTGTTTTTGTTTTTCTCACTGTTCAATCCTTGGACAACTGCTGCTCAATCCAATTGAACAGCTTTTGTTCAATCAGATTGAATAGCCGTGAGTTGTGTTTTCTTCATTGTTCAACACCTAAATGGCTATTTTTCAATCCTTGAATAGCTGCCGTTCGACCGGATTGAACAGCCGAATTTTGTGTTTTTATTTTTTCCTTTCCGTTCAAACTTTCTTAATGGTTGTCAGTCAATCCTATTGAACAACTGATGTTCTAGTTCAATAACCTTGTTTTTACATCCTATTATTCCCCTTATCCATCACCCCTTCCCTAATCTACACCAAGCTATAAAAGGCATATCTGAGTAGGGAATGGCAGTTAAAGAAGAGAGGGAAGTAGTAAAATTACTAATATGGTGATTCCTTGGCACTATAATCCTTAAACAAGAAGCTTACATTGTACATACATGAAATTAAAGGCTAATACCTCCCCAGTTCAAATATGTTATCATACAATACATGACCTTATGATGGTATATCTTTCTGCACTATTTGAGTAGTATTTTCCTCCAATATGAAGAAATGGGAATAAAGGGTATTAATTGTATTGACACTCTTTTACTTCTCTTACCATCCCTAATTTTTAAGAATTTAATGAACCTCCCTTCATGTATAAAGATAAACTATTATGCATTCATGCAATTTTTTTTAAAGAGGATAAGTGGTCTCATCACGTGCCAACCTACCATGATCATAAGGATTTAACAAGTGACATTCCCACAATGGCCACCACACCAGGGTAATGACCTTCTCATCTGTTTGTAGGATAGGAGGTCTCATCACGAGCTGGCCTGATCACTCTGTTACAATCCTAGTGAATGGCACTATGACTATCTGGTTATCACACCAGCACAGTGACCTCCTTATAAATCAAAATGTTATGATTCAAAAAATAACTACTGTGCTTACATGAAAATTTTCAAGAGAGGATATGGGGTCTCATCATGAGCCAACCTACCATTGTCATAAGAGCTTAGCAAGTGACATGCCCACAATGGCCACCACACAAGGTAATGACCTTCTCATCTACTTGAAGGATAGGAGGTCCCATCACGAGCCGGCCTGATCACTTTGCTAAAAATCTGGTGAGTGGCACTATGGTTATTTGGCTATCATACCAGCATGGTGATCTCTCCACAAAATTTGGCAGAATAACTATTTTCACATAAGGATCCCAACTCATTCTTTTGGGTTAAAAAAAAAAACCCTGTCGAGGCTATGAACACCTATTGGAAGTAGTGGCTCTGCTTATGGTATGAAAGTATGCTTCATCAATAACCAATCACTCTTACATATACTTTATCTTCCATTCTTATTCCATAAGCTACTACTCGAATTAGTGATAATTATAATCTACCACATGAATAACTAACAGAGATATGCTTACATATTTGAACCCCGAGATGAAAACACCAATAATTACTTGTATCAGTCTTGCTTCTGTCATACCTTTTCATTGAAGAAGGGAATCATATCATAATAATAGTTATACTATTCCCTCTCCCTTTGTGGTCACTTCCACACAAGATGCAATTATGGCAAAACTTCCAAATCTGACCTTTACACTGGGTATGCTTGTAATTATTCAACCCCCTAAAGCTTGAAAGCCACGACCTTCTCCTTCACATATAGGTCATTATTACCAAATCCTGACATTCCCTAATTCGCATTCATGATTGGCCAAATCCCTCTTGTACTTGAGAACGTGGGCACCCTTACTTCGATGGAGGGGGTGTAATTAGTCTTAAATTGGCAAGCATGCGAAATTTCTGCACAAATCCCGTTAGATACATCGATAAGACCAGAGGAATATTGCAATTAAGGCATGAAGTTACCTACATAGAACCACAATCTCTCTTTCTCTTGCATACAACATTCATTCGAAACAACAGAGCCGAGAGAAAATAAAATCAAAGGAAGAGACCCAGGAAAGCACACCAACTATGGGAGGAAATTCCCTTCGCAACGAGCCTGCAAAATTTCCAATTTCAGATACAGCTAGCGCCATCCTCCAGTGAGCCAGCTGGTTGACATATGTACACTGATTACAAGGATTTGATACAGAAACTGCAATTGAGTTTCTGCAAAATCTGTAAGAAGTTCAGACCAGAATCAAGGGTCGAATTATACTAGTCACAGAGGAAATTATTGCTGGAGTCTCTGGAATACTAGCAGAAGGAAAAAGATGGACAGAGAGACATCTCCTCCTATTAGAGGCAGTAGTAGCATATCAAGATCTGGAGGAGTCATTGGAGTGAAAAGGGAAAGGGATTAACCCTACTTCTCTACACCAACCATGAAAGGAACTAACAACATTCATCCAAAGGTTCATTACATGTGACAGACGTCAAGATGTGGTAAAACCTCGCCAGCTTAAACTTTTAGCTGTACTTAAGAAAAATATTTCATTTAATCTGTCTACTTTCTTAAATTCTATATTGCATGACACTGCTGTTTGATTAAGGAGAGCCAAAAATCCTCAAGCAGTAGTCAGTCACCACGGGTTAATTAAATTAGTCATCATACATGAGTTGGATAAGCAACAGATAGCCTGGGATAATTTTTCTAACCCTGTTGCACATGAACCTGAAATAAACCCTGGCGAAACCGAAATTGAGCTTCCGAGGGTAAACATACTTAGAAGAAAAAGGACCCGAACTGCAACCTTAAACCCAAGCAGGAAAAAACGGTCCAAAACACTTCAAGGAACCTTGGACCTCATAAATGAGGTATGACCATCCCGCCCTCAACATGCACCCTTGCAAGACTTCGAGGAAGAAATGGCTCGAGTCCTAGGGCAAATGAGGGTAGACTATGAACTAAGAAACCTATTGGAAGCATAAGAGAAAGAGGAACCCATAGATAATTTTGCCACTTCCAGCATTTCTAGCCACACTGAAATCATACCTTACCAAGAGGAATCATAGACCGGTGGGGCTTTGTCCCCTCTTGAGAATTTTGAGGTGAATAGTCAAGGGCAGGAAGAGGGGAGAACAAAATCAGAAAATCAGTCAGGTGACACTGTCCCAGTGGAGAAAAACATAAACATAGAAACAATCCCTTTAACACTGGGAGGTAGAATTGCCCCACCCAATCAGGATCCTCATGCAGAAGTAAACTCTGAAGATCAAATAAGAAACACCATCACAGACAACCCTGAAGTTGGCAACACCATCCCTGAAAATGGGACTACCGCTCCTCCACCACCTGCTGAAATCAAGACAGGTGAGAATTCAGTTGGAAAGAAGATTAAGAAACTGAGTAGGGCCTGCAGAAGCTTAAAGAAAATGGTGAAATATCTAAGAAAACAACTGAAGGAGGAAATAAGGGCTCGAAAGCCAAAGAAGGAAACGACCACCGCAGGAACTCAAACAGAATTAGTTACCAACTTGATAAACATTGTTGAAGCCGAGATGCATACTGACTTAGCTGACATCGTTGAGGCTGAGATGAAAATAGACTTGGTAGCTACTACAGAGGCTAAGGTGCAGGCCAACTTAGCCGATACTGCTGAGACTAGGATACAGACTGACCAAGCAGATACTACTGAGGCTGAAATTCAGACAGAACTAGCAAACACAATTGAAGCTTCTACACAAACTGAGCAGAAAGTTTCAGAAGAGAAGGGGACCCAAATAGAGGAAGCCCCTGCCTATGCCTACCTGGTAGAGAAAGCTGTTAATCAGAAATTACAGAATGAACTGGTGTAAACACATCATGAACTAGCACAATGTAGGAAGGAGGTGGTGCCAACATAAGAATATCAAACACTACTGAAGAAATTCACAGACCTCTCCTCCACATAAGATGAAACATTTTCCCAGCTCAGAGAGGAACAGGCAAAGGAAAAAAGGGCACAAGAGCAGGTGGAGCAAGCCAAGAAACAAATCATTACGATTTTTTCTCTGTACAATGATGCATTATCATACAGGGCACCAGCCACCAACTATGCCTTGTTCTTAACATAATGATATTTACTACTGAAAGTCAAGGCCATCAGGGCAGGGAAGTCTACAACTTTTAGAAGTATAGAAGAGTTTGTCCATTGCTGTAATGACCAAGATGAATAGGTCCAACGCCTTCTATGTGAAATTTACATGCACAATTTCTTTCTAGAAGAGGACACAGAAAGCAGTCCTAGTACCTTTATAGGAGATGTTCAGCTCTAAGCCTTCCTCTCATTCACTGAGAACCAGATTAAGTCGACCAAGGCCTATAACATCTTCCAAAAGAGAGAACATGGCCTAGACTTGTGGGTCAGAGGGGAACCTACAAAACCCCTGCAGCTGTTTATCCAACACAAGAACTTCATGCAAAGGCAAGGTGTAAGGACTAGGCTGGGGCCCATCCATAAATACATTATAGAAAATGGACAAGAATACTTTGAAGAAATTCAGGAAGCAGCCTTGGTAGTAGCTAAAAAAAGGTGGATGGCCTTCACGAACAATGTAAAGAATAGGGAACCATTTCGCTACAGGAATTTCAGGGATGCTGCCTCCATATTCCTCTCATATAGTAACCTGGTCTTTAGCATGGGACCTGCATGGTTATGGTGTAGATATAGAAGCCCTCTCCTCTATTATCCTCCTGAGGGCTATAATTATAATTATGAGTTACCAGAAGGGCGCACAAGCACTACCTTTGCAATCATGAGACAAAAACAAGGTTTTAGAGCATACAAGGAAAAGGTCCACCCTGCCTACTCCCTAACGCAGTTGCATCTCAACCATCTGTTTGCATGAGGACATGCATAGGTAAGTAGGGGAGTATATATTGGGCCGGAATTAAGGTATGTTTTCACCCTATAATTACTTCGAATTATGACATAGTCTTAGGAATTTTTCCTCATTTTTGACAGTAAAGAAAGAAAATATTTATGAAAATAAGGGAAATTGGGCTAATGACAAAAGGAACATTTCTATAAGAGAAATTTGACTTATTGTATTTTCGTATGTAGGAAGGCGGAGCAGATGAACCAACGGTAAACGGTAGACCACTGATAGACACGAACGTATGGAACCTCAGAAACCCCCAGAAGCCAGCAGAAGATAGAAAGACAGATTCAAGATTAAGAACTCAAAGTACAGCCACACACAGAGGGCTGTCATTTGGAAAATACTATCTTATTGCATGAAATTTCCTTTAAAAGGGCCAGGGATGAACTAGACAGGAGGATAGGAATTTTCCCTCTGTAATCAACACATCAGGAGAGCTGTCAAATTGTATTCCTGTATTATCCTTTGAGTTAATTAAGAGTTTTGATGTTTTGAACAATTATCTTTTGAGGCTTTCATTGCATTAAATATTCTAGTGGTCTCGGCCCAACCCCTGGGAGTTTTCCTCGCCAATTTCCATGTTGTGTGTTAGTTACAGAATCAATGTCTAGTTATCTGATGCGGTTGTAAAATACTTTTCTATTCAATAAAGTTATAGTTTTTCTTCTTTTGGAATAGTTTAGTAGTTGTGCTCTTGATTTAGAATAATCGTATTTGCATATTTTGGTTTATAATAGTGCTTCATCATTGTTAGATGTTTCCATTTTATTTCAATACCCTTGCAACCGATTTACAAATTGTAGAATGATAACTGTTCTATGTTACTTATCTTTGAGGATTAAATTTTTCTTTCAACACAATAAGGCATCCAATTGTTGATTAATGTAAATTAGTCAGTTTACAAAGAGAATTCCATTGCAAAATTCATATAAGTAATTGTTGTTCCTTTAATTTCTATTGTTGTTCAATTCATTAAGAATGGTGTTCCTTTCATTTAGGTTGCTGCCCAGTTCATCAAGATTGTTGTTCAAATCATCATTATGCTGTTTAATCATAGGTTTCTCTTTTCTATACTAGACAAAATAATTAGGCATAATTTTCCAAGCCATTCCTCTTTGAGTTGATTGAATTCAGAAGATTAGATAATCCTTTTTCATAAGTAGCATAGAGTAACTTTCAGTCGGTCTCACTCTCATATATTGTGCTTACACTCTTGAAATAATAAGACTTACCTCGGGTTGACAATTAAATGAAAAGCACTAAGGTTGCCTATAATAAGGCACCTCTATGATACCAACACACACACCCACACATGCGTAGAGGATAATGACACTGCAAATTAAACAGTACATACAAAAATTAATTATAAAATATCCCATTGCACAAAAATAATAACAAATAATAAAATTATGTTTTTGACATATGTACTCTTAAAAGGTTCAAATAGTCATGCCATTTCACCCCGAAAAATGGTCTTCAATAGTGAAACAACGTTGCAGTGAAGACCCATATAAAGGAGGCACCCTCACACCCATTATAACTTACTTTTCCAAAGAAATGTCGTGTTTCTTTAAAATCCACAGAACATCACCTTCTTTGAAAGACCAAGAGGGACCAAACTTTCCTCTAGTTTCTTATCTTAGCCAATATTTATTTTTAGTTTTTGAATAAATAAGATATCTCCTAAAAACCATTGTGTCATTTATTTCGATGATATGTGCTTCATAAATAAGATGATACATTTTTAAAAATATGATTGGATCTAGTCAGTGGGAAATCTTAAAATTCTCCCAATATGGGAGCTCATAAAAGACAAATTTCCTTTTCATCTCAATGGTAAGTTTCTCAACATAGGCATCGAAGAATTTTTCATCATCGAATATAGGCTCCCTTTGAAATCAAACATTTCTACAAAATCCTTCTTCTTCTCTCTCACATATGCGCTAAGCCATTCAACTAGTGTCTTTATTGCAGGCCTTTGCGTTATCTTTGGTTTACCATTGAAAGTGGATGTTGCTCTTATATAAGTGAGTTCTTATGGGAGGAATACCTTGGAGTAGTCATACATTGGGTTTCATAGGTGGTCGAACCAGATACCTTTCAGATAAGGTCCACAACATTTACATCCATGATACCCTTTTGTTACAAGACCTCTAAAAGTAATATATATAGGGCACATTAGAAATCATGAATATCAGAATGATTGCAGTGAATTATATAAATATGTGAAACAATATTGTTATGTATATAAAGAAATAAATAAACATGTAATTTACCAGAGAAAACTCCTAATCTTGGATAATCATGTACGGTGTAAGCACATATTCCATACAATGTAAAAATCCGCTTTGGTGTGATGGGTTTTGATACATAATATAGATGTATCCCTTCCCATAATTCCTTCAATTCATTTACCAATGGTTGTAAGAAAACACCCATATTCTTCACTTCTATTCTACCAGGGACTATGAGAGCCAACATAAGATGTTCATTCTTCACATACAACCATGGGGGATATTTTTATCGATCACTACTATAGACCTAATAGAATAACTGGCGTTTTTTTGGGAATATTGGTTGACGCCATCCATGGATTATGTTATCACTTACGGAAAACCTTGGCTGTAGGGAAAACCCTAAGGTAACCTCAAACCACTTTTAGGTTAAAAGTTGGCCCTTCAACCCGGAGGGGGATATCTCCGTAAAACTCAACTACTATATGGTCATTATAGTAGAAGGTTTTCTGCAATTGATTTTAGGTGGCTAGATCTGAATTTAGGGATGAATTGGTTGGATTATCTTCAAAACCTACCATTGGGCATGGATTCTAACTATCAACCAAATGAGATCACAGATATAATGACAAAATTGCACAAAGGATGGGAGTAACATTTCCTTTGTCTATTTAGGAGATTTTGAAGAAATTTGGACTAAGATAAAAGAAATTTTTATAATAGCTTAGAACAACACGTATTTAATGATCGATAATTTAAGGGAGGAGCATCAAATGAAATCCAATCTCATAAACTAAAATTTCAGACATGGAAGAAATAATTAATAACACAGAAACACTGATAGGGAAATGAAACACATAAATTTCCTACTAATTTCTCATTAAACACTGCAAATAAATTTAATATTGCTCAAAAATAACTAGACTACAAGTGTTTTTTCAATAGTTTCCAACTCTTTCTTCTTCTACAGAAACTATCTTTATAGACATTACAAATTTCTAACCATAAAAGAGATCAAGAGTATCTCTCAAATACATGCACATAAAAATTTCCAAACCTATCTGCATCTAAATATAACGTTGTTGTTGGAGTCATTTTTGGAGATAAATAACAAGTCGAATTTGATGAGGTGGCATCCAAGTCACCAACTATCCATGAGATTTTTACTCACGAATTCTTGAAAAATAGGTTTCATAGATCCCTTAGAAACTTCTACACCGTGATAGATTTTAGAAAACCAAGAGAGGTTTTTTTTAAATGGTTCCATTCTGGGAAAAAAATATTTCCGTTTTGTAAAATTCATTCTCATTTTTCCAGGACATTATTTTGAAAAAAATTACTAAAACAGGAAAATAAGACATTTCCAAAATCCTGAAAAATAGGTCTCAAATATTCCTTTGATATATCAGACCATTGCACCTGTGTAAAAAATGAAGTAGGCTTTTTTATACGATCCTGTTAGCCACAAAAACCTCCTTTAGTTTGTAAAATTTCATTTCCAGCTACAAAAAAACCGTGCTCGATGTTACTACCTTTTACAGGAAAAACATAGTGAAGCTGAGTTTATTACAGAAAAACGCTAACACTCCCGTTTTCAATTTTTTTTTTAAATTTCAGAATAAAAATTTGATAATATATTATATGCTAATTCGTAGACTTCATACTTCATATTTGAATTTTTCGAGCCATGTATCATCGATATGCTTCATGGTTATTGAATCTTTTGGGTTTCACATAACACCCAAATCACTTCTATGTGAGGCATGCCATCCCTACAACATAGCTAATCGTTTGCAACAAAAGAGCCTTTGAAACTTGGGATTGTAAGCTTCTGCCTTAATATCTTATGAGGAGGACAATGTGATTTACCAATTTCTTTTATCTATGGTACCTTCCATGCCCACATTTCAAACATATCTCTTTCTGGATATTCTCCTCTATGTAGAATACAATCATTTAGACATCCATGATATGATATGCACTCAACACCCAACAATTTCAACAATTTCTTTTCCTCTTCATAGCTACCCGAAAATAAATTATCACTTGGAAGAACCTTATCTTTGAATAACATGTAGTTGGTGGGAAATATAAATGCACAATGTTAATTATATTTAATTTTTATGAAATCAATGCTTTCGAATGCTAATTGTGTGACAATATTTCTCAAAATATAAGGGAATTGATTGATCATTCAGGTCAATCACCTCAATATTTATGAGAAACATGATTTCAACATAGCAAAATTTTCTTTCAAGTTGTAAAGTAGCATCATTTTCCCTAGTTGGGTAGACTTTTACTAGCATCCAAGTCTAAAGAGAGGGGTGGTGGAAGCCGATTTCAGCCATTCGAACAAGTTATCAGTTAAATGAGCATCATCCCCTAGCTCATCGTTATGGAATGCATCTAACAAAATTTCCTCCATGGAAATTGTATCCCATAAGTAATCATCCATACCATCCTCTATTTGATTTCCTCCTTTGCCAACTTGTGATGAAGAACTACTATTTTTGTAGTCATTCCTAATTGGTGAATCTAGACTTAGTGGGAATTGAATAGGTGGTTGATTCAACCATTTTTTGTATACTTCCTCTCCTATTATTTCTATTAATGCAACCATCTATTGATTTTACATTATAGTTCGGTGCAGCGGAAGATAGTAGGTGGATCACTCATCATCCACTAGTATACAATGATGAATTTACTAACCAGGTGACTAAAAATTTAGTCACCACAACTTTTCCAAGTGAAATACTACAAAAAATGAGAAATCTTAAGTGAACCAACTAAAAACGACTAATACAAATGACTAATTTAGTCTCGGGTTAAAATATACGACTAGATAATAAGTAAAGAAACTAAAAATGACTAATGTGAATGACTAATATAGTTTAGGAAAAAAAATATGACTACTTAAAAAAAACTGCAATAATACAAATTAGTCATTTTAATTATGGCCGATGAATGGATAAAAAAAAGGATCCTATGAGCCAATCATTCATTTCATTGATGTAGTTCCCAAATGACACAAACATTTGATGGTCTATTGTAGCCAAGCACTCTATGATGGTTTTCAAATATGCCCAAACTATAACAACGAGGAGCATTCTATTGCCAAATCTCGTAAGCAATGAAAGGATTATATTCAAGCCTATTGTTACTTGTTGCACCCACATGTTTATCTGAGTGCTGAGAATCATACTTTATTCACACTTTGTTTGATATTCTCATTAAATTATCACCTCAAAGGAATGCTTCAATTATATCTGTGAGGTGTGAGATTGATATCCTTCTACCAAATACTAAAGACATATTTTATATCCTAATGTTGGCTTTAGGGGTCCTGACCTAGGTTCGGAGTTAAGGTTTGCTAAAAAACCCCTATACTACTGGCCCTTTCGAAAATGACCTACTTTCACAGGCCAAGGTCTCACCTGAAGTAGTATGGGTGGGTGTTGGAACTAGGTTTCCTCACCCTGGGAGAGATTAGGTAATTAAGGCAAATATCGTTGAGTTCTATCAGGTTCGCACAGAAACAAGCCTATTATCAAGCACTTAACAATATAATCAGAATGTAATCATAAAAAAAGCTACTATTATTAACAGATTTGATCAAGACATTCGCATCCATGTGCGCATCAACAAATATCACCACAGAACATTACAATCGCAACTAATTCATATATCGCAAACCTAATCACAACTTATTCATATAACACAGAGGCACTTCAGTAATAAACAAAAACAGTTCAGATAGCATAAAGATACTTCAATAGACTTCGCATTCATTAATATCCAAAAACCCAATTACAAAACCAAGTCACAGCCCGTGCACACAGCCAGCGGGGTCCACACACAGCAAGACTGAGGATCTCCGTGCACACAACCAACAGGAGTCCTTATCCAAAACAACCCAAAACATATCTCAACAATTCGTACGTAGCATCAATCTTACTTACTTTTTAATTCTAGACCCAAATATCTATATATTTATATCATCGTAGCCTTTGCTATCCTATGGTCTGAAAACCATGGTTTGCAGACTCTAGGTCTACCCTTTGACCCATTACAAAACATTGGGAGCTTTGACCCACCCCAAAGCCCTTGCGCAGGACCAATTACTACAAAATTATATAAAAAATGCAGCTTAGGGAACCTTGTTCCAACAGGCCCCCAACACAATCTTATGACTCGTCCCAAATCACAGCGGCCGTGGGTTTTGCTTCTTCACCTGAAGCTGCTTGACTGCATCAACCAGAGGGGGCAGCACTCCTTTGCTTTGTGCAATAGTGTTTTGTGAAATTTCCACCAACGTTTGCGAAGTTCGGTCTTCAATGGCAGCAGTGACACTTTCCAGGGTTTTATTCAGCTGTTTGACTGCAACATCCACTTCCTGAGATAGCTTGAGGGCTTCATCGAGCCACAGCTTGAGGTGGTCACTCAGAACCTTCTTCTTGTGGTGAAGCTCTTTTGGGTCATCTCTGAGCACCTGGCTGGCTCGCAGACGTGCCAGGCGTTGATCGAGGATCAGACTGGGTGCAGTAGCTTCCAGTTGCTCAAATTCTTCTTCCTTCTGGAACAGTTCTTGAGTAAATTCATGCAGGAGAGGGTCACACTGCACATTAGACTAGATTTTCATAGCTATCTCAAGAAATTCTGCGCCCTGAGTGATCTGAGCTGTAATGGTATTCGTGGCTTCTGTGACCAGCACAACTCTTTGGGCTTGTACCTCAGGCGGAGTTTCCGACTGCAATTTTTCCTACAACGCAGCAATCTACTTCTCCATCTCGGTCTTGAAATTTTGGATCTCAATCCTAGAATCCTTTAGGGCTACGACGAGTTCCTCAATCTTGGCCTGGAGGGTGGCAGAGGCCAAGATATCTTCAGTCACATCTGCACATAGCCTACTGATTAGACGTTCCAACTTGGTCTACTGCGTGGTGGTAGGGATACACGCAGCCTGCGCCTTGGACGCCTCAGCAGTTTTTTTTAATGATTGTATACTTGGTTGTACTAAGCTGCTGCTACACCCGGCGATCTCTGTGTTGGATTTCCTAAAAGAGGGATGTATGGAGGACCTGCGGTGGTTCGTGTGGAATCCAGGCCAAATCTAGATGTATTTTTACGCAGGCCTGGATTTGCGCACATAAGGGAGGCGAACTCAGGGTGAGTGCTACGCCTGGTAGGGGGTAGAGGCAGCTCTTTGTCATGACGATCAGCAGAATGTTGGTTGCTGGAGGCACCCTCGCTTGAACCATTCTCATCTGCAGGGTATCAGCCTTGAGCTATAGATCTTGGAGCTCAGACTGTAATGCGGTGATCGCAGCCTTCTGCTACTCTTCTAAAGCAATTCATATGTCTTCTGAGGCGAGGGTGATCGCATCTGTGATTTGCTCCAAGTTTTCCTCTGTCAAGGTAACTTTAGTATCCCTACCGGGCCTCGTAGCTGGCTACTTTGTTCACTGGCCCTTGAGAGGTTTGGATGTTTGTTTCATGCCATGTAAGGAATCAACACCTTGCGCATCCAAACCCTTTGTGTCCATGTCCTGCTGCGATTCCTTCTCTGCACCCTTCGCTGTATCCATTATCCTGGCGGAGTCTTCTGGGCCACGTCCTTCTGCATTCTTGGTGGTATCAGGCGGGGTGGTCTTCGGGGCTATGCTTGTACCCGTAGTGTCAGCTGCACCTGATTTGAATTCCAATCTCTAGTGTGGTGGCCAAGTGGCAATGAGCCAAACGATTTCCTCATCGGAGACCATGTAAGGTAATGATACCCAAGCTGGATCCTTATAGCCCCTAATCTGCACATTGTGCATCATGACTTGGAATGATGCGATGCTCTTGTACTTTTCATATACCATCGGTGATAAGCATGGCCGGGAATGGATTGCTGCTGCAAGCGTGCTCTGAAACAGGACCCAAAATACTATGTTATCCTTAATGTGCTACTCATCCTTCGAGTCCCACAAATTTTTGTATCGTGCCCCCTCACACATGTCTAGTTCGAGCTCAGCGAGGATTGAGTCTTTGGGGGCTTCCCATGTGACCAACACAATTAGGAGCAACAACCAAGAGTAGTAGAATGCCCTTCCATGATCCCGGGCCTCGCGCACATTCTCCAAAAATTCATTGCAAAGGAACTGTGACCAGTTGAGGTAGACCCCCTTTTCGAAACGACTAGCCAATTGAATTACATAGGCGGGGATGGTCATGGCCTAACACTTGCACATTATCTTACAAGCTAGCAACAAGGTACCCATGCACACTCTTGGGTCAGCAATGGTGTGGATCAGGAATCCCCTAGTATTCTGCTCAACATGATAGTCTTCTCGCACCTTATCAACGATCTATTGCTCATACTTCTTGTTGACACACTCCATGGTATTCGTCCCCTCCATGGGGAGACCAGTAATGCGGTGAATTAGGGTGACATTGATGGTAATGCAACCCCAAATCCACAAGCTTTCGTCATGGATCGGGGCTAGCAACTTTCGCACAACTGGGTCGGTTATACTGTATCGGCCAAAATGAGGTATCCACAGCAAGTTTAGTAAACCATATTTTTCTAGCTCGTGTGCCCATGGCATTGGTACAACCCTTAGCACATCGTGCTCTAGTACTCTTTCGAGATAAATCTCAGGTGGAAATTCTAGGAAGGCCTCCAGGTTGGCAAGGTCGTGGTCGTCGAACTTAATTGAGGCGAGCTTGCCATGCACTTCTCCAATTATGGGGACTTCACTAGGAATTAGTGGCATTTGCAGATGGGTGCACATACCTTTGAGGTTCTTAGGTGTGCATACCAAGGGCCTGCAAGGCCGAACATAGGGCGGCAGCCAAGTGATTGGTTCAACAATCTGAGCCTCTTCAGGAGTAAACAGAGGTCTCTTCGTTGGGTTAGATGAGCATGCCTGAGGCACCATTCAAGCGGATTTCACATTTTGAGGGGAGGTGCGTGGCTTCCCTCTAGCCCATTTCGTAGCCCTCCCCTACCCTTGCTCCTGGCCTTTCCCCTTACTCTTCTTTTTCTCCACCCGCTTCCCCTTGTTTAGTGTGGACACAACCTCTTCAACTTCAGAGGTGACCTCCAATACTTCATCAGTAGAGGCCACGGTCTGCGACGATTCAGCAGGATTGGTCACAGTCATTCTCACTTGGAAGACGAACTTGGGATTGATACTATCAGAGGGGGTAGCTCGCACAGACATTAATAGAGCACAATAGTTGTGGAAATTTGCAAGGCACAAGATTTTCAGAATGCACGGAACCCACTTCTAATCTACCCTCCTACTTTTATAGCTTTGGATAGTGAAAAAAAGTTGGATGAGGCTTATCTGAAACTTACCATCAAGAAAACGGAAAAAAACCTTCTGAAATCGCCTCATTAATTACCCACTGCCTGCTCCTTCCAATGGTAAAATTTTCTTTTTACCCAGTTTCATTGTTCTAATGGCTAGTTTTCGTAGTTGTAGATTACCCCTGTGCTCCCAACACACCTCCGCAGGCTTCTAGACCTGTGATTGACCCTTGCGCTCCCAGCGCACCTCCTTGGGCTTCCTGACCTATGGTCAACTCCTACGCGTATAATGGTCATGTCTGTGTTTTTCCTCTTGCATGTGCGTATTTCTCCCAATACAACTACTCTGTCCATATAGCCATTTGATCTAGTATGGTTTGAGATGGCTTCCATTAACATACCTCGGTATAATATCACCGCACAACGTAGCTAACCGGACAACTCCTTCGTCAGTGATTTCCTTTACCATATAGGGGCCTAGCCAGTGCTGATGGAACTTCCCCGGATGTTTCACAAACTGGCGATCGTATAGCAGGACCAATTCACCTTCCAAAAATACCTTCTGTCAAATATGTCTATCATGCCATGCTTTCTCTCGGGCCTTCTGAACCTGCTGATGAAAGTTAGCAATGAATCGATCTTCCTCCAAGGCAACTAGCTATGCTAAGCGTTCCTCCGTGATATCAGGCTTTGCCATATTCATAAAGGTTGTAATGCACAGGCTAGGAAAAATGTATTCCATGGGCATAATGGCCTCCTTTCCATAAACCATCCGAAACGATGTTTTCCCAGTCAATTTCTTGCATGTGGTTCGATAGGCCCAAATGACCAATGGGATGCGCATGTCCCAATCACTTCAATCAAAATTACAGATCTTGGTCAGTGCCTGTTCCAAGATTTTATTAAAAGCTTCTACCATTCCATTTGCCTGCGGGTGATATGGGGTACTTTTTGTAGGGTGGATTTGAAATTATTCAGTCAAATCATGTATTGTTTCATTAACAAAATGTGTACCTCTATCACTCATCAAGATCTTCAGACAACCAAACCTGGTCAGAATATGTTCAAAAATAAAGTGCACAACGGTGTTTGCAGTAAAATCCTTCAGAGCTTGCACTTCGGCCCATCAGGTTACATAATCAGTTGCAGTGATGATGTATCAAGCACTTGTCTTCTTCCCTGGTGGGTTGATGTGCCCAACAGAGCCTATGGCAAATTTCTCAAATTCTTACAGGGCCATCTGTGGTTGCAAGGGCATTTCATCCTTGTGTGACCATCTTCCTACCCTTTGGCATGTGTCTCACGCTTTGCAATAGTCATAAGATTCACTATGCAGTGTGGGACACCATAGCCCAGCTCTTAAGATCTTCTATGCCATCGCTTTCCTTGTGTAGTGACCTCCTGCTACGCCTCCGTGGGATTCTGCTAAGATGGCCTGTCTTTCATGCTCCAGAACATAACTTCGCAGTACCTCATCAGCTCCCAGCTTATACAAGTGGCTCACTATGATGGTAAAATATGATGGTAAAGTCCACTGCGCGGGTTACTGTCTCTTTTTTTTGTTGTACCAAATATTCTGCAGGAGCCATCCCCATAGTTAAGAATTGAATGATATCGGCGAAGTGCGCATCAACCACCTTAATAAAAAATAACCGCACATCAGGAAATCATTCCTCTAGGCTGGTTAGTTATTCATCACTTTCGATTTGGGACAAGTGGTCCGGCCCAGCATTTAGTTTCCCCGACTTCACGATGATCTCAAAATCATATTATTGAAATAGCAGTAGCGATCGGAAAATATTACCCCCCAACATAGGATTTTTCACTAAGTACTTCAAAGCTGAGTGATATGTGAACATCTTGAAGTTCCCTCCCAACATATAATGCCAGTATTTCTGCAAGGCATATACCATGGCCCGCCCCTCGCGCTCATTAGTGTAGTAGTTATTCTCTGCACTAGAGATTTTTCTACTAGCAAATGAAACCGGGTGTTCAATGTCCCCTTCCCCGGGCTGCATAAGGACAACTCCCAGGGCGATCCCTGAAGAATCTACATGGACATAGAAAACCTTTTCCCAGTCAAGAAATATGAGGATAGGTGCAAAGACCATATTTTCCTTGAGTAGCTCAAAGCTCTTCTGACACCCCGCGTCCCAAAAAAATGAAATGTCTTTCTTTAGCAACATCTCCATGGGTGTCGGGATCAGTGCGTACCCTTGAATGAACTCCCTGTAGTAGCCTGTGTGCTCGAGGATGGAGCACAACTGTTTCTCACTTGTAGGGACTTCCAGGTTGATGATAACTACTACCTTAGCGGGGTTAACCATCAGTCCCTGCCGAAAAACTATGTGGCCTAACAAGATCTCGAAAGGTATGCAGAATATGCACTTCTTAATATTTAGGGAAATCTAGTGCTTTCTACAAGCATCCAACATCATGCACAGGTTAAATACGTGCTTATTTACCAAACCAAATATTGTCTAATCATCCAAGTATACCTCCAAGAACTTGTGGATGAACTCCTTCAATACTGCGACCACTACCCGCGAAAAGATGGCACGGTCATTCTTGAACCCAAACAGCATGACGGTGTACTAGAAGGATCCCCATTCAGTGGAGAATGTAGTTTTTCTATGATCTTCAGGTGTGATCCTGATCTGATGCTAGCTCAAAAAGCCGGCAGTGAATGAGTACGCCTCCTACCCTCCCACACAATCGATAATTTCATCAGAGAATGGCGTAGGGAAGGGATCATGTACGCAGGCATCATTCAGTTTGTGCAGGTCAACACATATTCTTATTTCTCCTTTATTCTTTTTCTCCTAGACCACCATAGGGCTTACCCAATCGAACTGTTCTACCGGTTCGATGATACTTGCGGCTATCATTTTGTCAATTTCTTCCCTAAATTTTTTCTTATACTTTGGGTTCAATTGATAAGGTCTCTACTTAATGGGGTGCACATCTGGTTTTAAAGTGATGCGCATGACCCCCAAGCCCCTTGTAATACCCTTGAGTTCTGAGAATTTCATAGGAAACAAGTCCTGGTTCTCCATGAGAAGCTTTGCAACTTTCTCAACAGTATCGTCGTCCCAGTAGTCCCCACTCTTAGCTAGCTTAGGTTGTTCTTCTGTTCCAATGTTGACTTCCCTTAGCTTAAGAGGCTTGGTCACATCGACGATCTACAGTGGGGGTCCAGTAACTATGCCTTCACCCTCTGATTTCTGGATAGTGATATTTCGTGGGTCATCGTCACATTCCTTCACTGATATATTGCGGCAATTAACAATATCCTGCATCTGTGTATCCCAAGCTAGTGCCCCGTACTCCACATGAGGGCGTGATTCATCAAATACTAGGGCATCTATATCCTGCAAGGCTTCCTCTAATGCCTCAGTTCCACTTATCAATCTGAATGTCCCCAAAAAATCATCCTTCATGGTCTCCCAGTGGTGGGTACACTAATGTAGCTCTGCATCCAGATACCATGCAATGGGGATTGGCCCCAAGGCATGAATGAACAAGTGGACCCATTCGTCCTTGGTCCTTTGGCACCACACCTCCATCCATGTGGCCACATTCTTGCATAGGTCTCCTTGGCCCAGGCAAGTCTCCACATGTAGGTGAACCAAGGGTTCAACCCGTAGGATCATAATTTCGCGACATTCCTCCCAATCCTGGAACATCCCCTTATGAGTTTCCCACCACCGCATAGGGGTCGCGCGCATGGCTAGGTTAAGTGCTCACACTCTTCGCTCCCCTGGGACTTCTACTTCAAATTTACTCAGAAAATCCCTAATACTACCAGAACCATCAAAGTAAGGCAACTATCTTACCTCTGAGGAGATACATTGGAAGCTCTTCGTGATCCTAAGACATTGTAGCACAGATACATCATGTAACCGATTCTGCTAATTTTCAATCTCCCCGTCGGAGTCAGAGAGGCATTCATTGTCTTTCTCCCAGCAAAGCACGCATTCAGTTGTAGGATTAATCCAATCCTCATCTATAGCGGTTAGTAAATAGATATCATCCATGTCATCTTCTTTGTGCACCGGTTCTATATACCTCTCTCCTTCCGCTGGGTCTAGAGGGACTATCACTCTCATACCCTCATTCTCAAAAAACATGCTCCTTTTCTTCAAGTTGATAATGCCTCCAATGTCTATAGCCCAATCCAATCCCAGGAGTGCAGGATAAGGGTATGCATCTTCCACAATCTGAATTACCTCAAAATCCGCGCATACCTTAACTGCTGCGGTATCTACCATAATATTTGACAGTCTCCCCAATGGTATGATATTCTGTTGGTTAGACATGCGTAGATGTATAGTAGACCATTAAAGCTTAGGTTCTCCCATCCTCTGCTCTGTTTTCTTGGGTATGACATTCGCATTAGATCCTAGATCCAGGATGACCTAATCCATTTCAAAATTGCCAATCTGCGCAGTCAGCCGCATTTCCCAACCAGTGCATTTCTTATGCTTGTAAATATTATGGACATCTTTAACTTCTATTGGAGGGTCAGTTTTTTTTGCGTAGCTGTCTATTAGTGCTTGAAGATTCTCTACTACCTTCTGGTTGCATAGAAACTTCATACATACCTGTAGGAATGGTTTAACTTCGTCATCTACTTTTAGGAAGTAGATGCTTCATTCTTGGTAAATTCTTTACGAGCTTCTATGAAGGTTTATCCCTCCTTCTGTAGGTCAAATCTTTCCTTCTTGATAGCAGCTTTTCGGATAAGGGGTTCATCCGCAGCTCTCTCCTTAGATCCTCCAGTAGCTATGTCGCTACACATTATGACATTAATACTGGATCCCTCATCATGTGGTTCTGCCTTAACCCTTTGCATATTATGCATAGTGTCTACTATTTTTCCTGCATTTTCGCTATCAGTACTGGTCCCTGGAAAATCATCAATCACATGATATAATTGTCTACAATATTGGCAAGATTGTCGTGCAGGGTTTGGACAGTCCCTTGCAAAGTGTCCTACTTCTCCATAGTTATAATAGATCAATTTCCCTCTTCCCTGACCTGCACTTCCACCTCTCCCCCCCACCCCTGGCCTCTGGTGGGGGAGCCTCCTCGTCCTGAGGGAGATAGTGGTGAAGGACAGTTAGCTTGTACCCTGTATAGGTTTCCTCGGTCTATCATTAAGTCATATGTTCGATAGTTGTGTTCATCATGTCCCACAAATGAGCAGAATCGACACCATTATTGCTTTAACTCTAGAACATAAGCACCAAGACGGGGGTAGTGGTTGGTATCATGTAACCCAGCTATGCGATAGTCAACGCACCATAACGTCGAACCTCTTGGTCCTGCAGCCTCTTTAGGGCGCAATGGGCTGGGTCCCCCAGCTTGCATGTAGTCCACTAGAAGAGGGCACTGATACTTGGTGTGGCCTGACACCCTGCATCTTATGCATCATACGTTTGGGCTAGCTTCTTTTCCTAGCTTCTGATCAGCCTGGTCTTCCTCTTCTGGTTGTAGTACTTTCCCAACCATTTAATTTGTCAATCCGAGGTTCATAGGATTACGAAGCACATGAACTATATATGCAGGACCAAAGTGGAACTAATCTAATCTAATCTAATTTACTGAAATCAAATTAATCTAGGAAGGCATTGAAACACTAACTAGGAAACCATGAAATTGCATAAGGGAAAAGCAATACAACATGTGAAGAGTTGAATGAAAAACAACATATGTGAGCTCAAAACAATAAAGCTATCTCAAATTAAATTACAAGAATCAAATGAAAAATCATGAAATCATACAATAAAAGAATATGAATCAAAGTTAAGAATCCCCTTCTCCTAATTACAAGACTATCTCTCCAAACTCAAAAACTTATGAAAATGAAGAGAGAGCACTCTCTTATATACATGAAGAAGATAACCATCTCATTCTCAACCACTCTCAACTACTTTCCCATTATTACAAGACATGATCCCTTCAAATCCTCCACACATCTCTCACATACCTTGAATAAGATATGCCAACCAAATCCTCCATGATCTTCCCCTTAGGAATAGGCTTGAATAATTATCTCCTTAATATGGTGGAGGAGATATTTGAGAAGTCTCTTAGAATTAATCCTTCACATATCTCCTACACATTACAAAGCTCACACATTCTTGAGATATATATAAAAACATGTATATTTTCTAATATTTAATCAGAAATTCACTTATAATACAAAAATGAATAAAGTGGAAAATAAGAAGGTGAAACCCAAATGTATTTATGAAAATGATATAATGAAAATTTAATGGGATGATGAAATGTAAAGAATAGTGAAGGGAAAGGTGGATGAAATATGACATTTCTGAGTCCCAACAAACATCACTAGCCACATTCTACACAGTCTATACTGATTCCGCTGCGAACCAAAATTGGTCCATATCTTCATCTCCTACACCCTTGAAGGTGGGCAGCTTCATGTGTGTGGCCATATCTTCTTCTGGTGGTGGCAGAGGTGTGGGGGATTTCTTTCTCTTATGCTGACTTGAAGGTGGTGTAGCTGGAGGACTAGTTCCTGCGTGTGCAGTCGACTCTCTTAATGGGTTGTAAATGGATCTATCCCCTTCTCGGTTGGCTCAGTATTACTTACCACTTCGTGGTGTACTCTCATGCTGATCAGAGGTGATTCATTCGGTGTGGCTACACAAAATTCCCTTTTCCCACAGTAATATTTCAATTAGCAACAACAATATTTGCAAGAACTTACCTCAGAATCCTTTGAATAACCTTCGCTCCGCCTCAAAGTAGGACACAAACTGATTGATTGTGAATTCTGTTACAAATCCTCCTAGCACACTATCTAGCCAATGATCTACCATGTGGGTATTGTGTTTTCAACCTTCTCCAACTGTTGAATCAATTTTAGATTCCACTACATAACCTGATCATCTCTCCAGCACATATATAATTCTACTAGCCTCGCTAGCCACTCTTAGAGCTCGTGCGCAAAATTTACAAAGAAAAATATCATATACTTCTGTGAAAATATATTTTTTCTTCCACTTCTCAGTTGTTAGCTTCGTGATGCGATTCTCCTTTATAGAAAATTCCTAAATCTGTCTTTTGAACCAGTCTTCGAGCTCCAATTTCTCAGGTCCCCAACGACCTCATGGCATTACCCGATTTCTCTCTCAAAATGCTCTAGGTCCTGGCAAACGGAACCATTTGTTGGCTTCAGGGGTCCTGACCCAGGTTCGGAGTTAAGGTTTGCCAACAAACCACTATACTATTGGCCTTTTCGGAAATGACCTACTTTTGTAGGCCAAGGTCTCACCCAAAGTAGTATGCGTGGATGATGGAACCAGGTTTCCTCACCCTGGGAGAGAGTAGGTAATTAAGGCATATCTTGTTGAGTTCTATTAGGTTCGCACAAAAACAAGCCTATTATCAAGCCCTTAACAATATAATCAACATGTAATCATAAACAAAGCTACTATTATTAACAGATCTGATAAACACATTCGCATCCACATGTGCATCAACAAATATCACCATAGAACATTACAATCACAGCTAATTCATATATCGCAGACCCAATCGCAGCTTATTCATATAACACAGAGACACTTCAGTAATAAACACAACCAGTTTAGATAGCATAAAGATACTTCAATAGACTCCGCATTCATTAATATCCAAAAACCAAATTACAAACCCAAGTCATAGCCTACGCAAATAGCCAGTGGGGTCCGCATGCAGCCAATAGAATTCCTTACCCAAAACAACCCAAAACAGATCTCAATAGTTCGTACGTAGCATCAATCTTACTTACTTCTTACTTTCTAGACCCAACTATCTATCTATTTATATCATCGTAGCCTTTGCTATCCTATGGTCCGCAAACCATGGTTTGTGGATTCTAGGTCTACCCTTTGACCCTTACAAAACATTGGGGGCTTTGACCCACCCCAAAGCCCCTGCACAAGACAATTTATTACAAAATTATATAAAAAACACAGCTTAGGGAACCCTGTTCCAACACCTAGTTCGATTTATATTTTTTCTCATTTTTTTCATTTCCTTTTTTTATATGTATGTGTGGAGATGCGAATAACTTTTTTTATATTTTATAGGAGGATAATGAAATTCTAGGTGAGTAAGGAGGCCTAACCTTTTGATTTGTTTTAATTTTATTTGATCTATTTTGGCATATTCTAATAACATTGCTCATCGTTGATGTCACATAATCATGGCCTCTTGGGCTCCTAGGAGGTTAATCATTCTTCATTCCATTGCGTTACCTTTAACACTAAACACAATTGGAAATATCTTTCAAATGCATGAAAATTTAACAATATTGGCAATATACTCCATCCAAGGGCCACTTTGATTTTCTTGATAAATATTAAAAATACTTTTAATTTGAAAACATAATCTAAAATTGTTTTTAATCGATTAAATATTTTTAATTTTTAATATAAAAAATGGAATAAATATTGAAAATAAAAATATTAAAAAGAAAATTGAAAATTAAATATCCCCAAAGAAACTTTTAACTAAACCAAACCTAAAAAAAAAAAATTAGTGTTTGCGCTAAAAAGTTAACTAGATTTTGGTGGCACGTAATAGAGATTTAAGACTGCAAGAGGGGTTTATAAAAACCCATTTTTTTAAGTTTATCTATTTTTATTTTTAGCTTTGGTAATATACATGAGTGTCGGCAATGAGCAGAGAGTCCATGCGAAGGTGTTGTTGAACATATGCAAGGGAAATCACCTAGATACTCTGGCCCTGTAGCTCATTCGCATCCACGTGTGCAGGTGGAAATTCAAGCCATGGATGTTTAAAAGTCAACAAGAAATGTGTGTCTAATTTAATTTTCCCTTAATTAAATTGGACAATAAATTGTAATCTTATCTCATAATCACTTGTAATAGTTAACTGAGTTTGATAGACTCAGTTAGCTCATGAAATTCGAGTTGAGGGTTGTTGGTGAGGCATGTAGAGTGATTCTATTTGTTTTAGAGTCCGATTTGCAGTTAGTGTATTAGTTTAATGCATGAGAAATAAGTTAACTCAATTAATTGAGTTAAAATCAGTTTAACTAGTTGTAACTGATTGTTGCACTCGTGAGAGGTCAAGTGAATTAAATCATATTTAATTCACATGCAGTCATCTGTCAAGTGACTAACGATTTACTATTAATAGCTGAATGCATTTTAGTTTTGATGAAAACCCAGTTGAGACAGAGGTTAAATGGATGTTATCAATCAGTTGCATTATTATCAAATTTCCGGTGTGCAATTAGACACCCATAGGATTTACCATGAGCATTGCGCAGTTTTGGAAGGCTGAAATCCCTAAATAATAAGGATTTAATTCTCTTAGAATTGTGAAAACAAGGCATGTTTTTAGGTCCCTATATTACTAGTGTAGTCCCTTATTGTTGTTAGTGTATCCTCCTTATTGTTATTTTTGTACCCTTGTAACCCCCATATTGTTATTATTGTGCCCTTACATTATTATTGTTAGGTTGGCTAGGATTATATTGTGACCCCATGGACTCCTATATATAGGAGGTTTTTTCATTTGTATCATCCAAGAATTGTTCATTTATGTAATATAAAGGAGGTTTCCCCCTTGAAGTGGCTTATTTATAAGGCGTTGATCTCTCTTTTCTTCTATTTTTAGAGTTGGTTTCATAAAATTTCGTATTAGAGCTTTGGATTCTAGAGTTTCGCTGCTCCAAATAGGTCATCATAGCATTTAGCTATAATTTTTTTCTATGAATGTTCAGAAGCTGAAATTTTTATCATGCGAAGCCGAAATCCCGAGGAACTTTGTGTAAAAAATTTAGATCTTGGTTCGCAATAGTTTTAGAGATATAATCCGTGGAAGTTAGGGTTGTTTCAGTTTCCCGAATTTCATCTGAAAGAGGTGACTGTGGGAAAATCATCATCACTCTCTCTGATCATCGAGTTGAGATTCTGTAAAAAGTGGCTAAAAGTACACGGACTTTAGTTTCCTACGTATCAATTTCAAAGTTGGAGGAAACAATGACATGTGGCATGTTGTACAATTTCACTCTACTGAACTAGTCCTTAATTAGGTCATTGTGGGAGATTGGGAATAAATTTGTCATGAAGCACCTAAAGGAGGTCAAACCTATGGCATTGGAAATAAGATTCAAAGGGATACTGCAGGACTAAATTTCAGATATTGAAGATATGAAATCACAAAGATAATTCAGTTTCAATATCGAGCTCCTCAAAAGCAAGAAAAATGTGTGTATTTTTTTCCAATTTCATAATTCTTGTTTGAAAAATCAGTTTGAAGTGATCCCAAGGGAATATTGAAGCATATATATCAATATTAGGTTCTAAAATTCTCCCTAAAAGGAATTCAATGCCCATTAATCCCTCAGAATACTCTAATATGACTCATGAAGATGAAGAAGTGCAACATGATATATCAAAATTACAAGAGAAAGTGCACCAAATTTCACTCTCCCAAAGAGCAGAAAAAAATGAAATGGATGTTTTGAAGAAAGGCATGGAAGCTAAGATGGATGGTTTGAATAAGGGCATGGAAGCTAATATGGATGTTTTGAAGAAAGGCATGGAAGCTATGATGGATGGTTTGAACAATGGTATGGAAGAAAAAATGGAAGTTTTGAAGGAAGACATGGAAGGTTTGAAGGAAGGTTTGACAAAGTTGATAAAAGAAATGATTCTTAATGGCAAAAAGATAGTAGAGGAAACTCACGATGAGAGAAAAATAACTATTAATTGTGATTTCATAAACTCAAATGTTGGATGGAAGACCCACCATATTCCAAAGATCGATATGAGGAAGTTTAATGGAAAGGATCCTGTAACATGGATACTATATATGGGGCAATATTTTGATCTCAATACTGTGCAAAACACATTAAAGGTACACATTGCAACTTTATATTTAGAACAAAATACATTTGTATGGTATTGATGGCTTTGATCCCGTAAAAAAACTATCACTTGGTCAATGTTTATGGAGGCAATGATAGCACATTATGACGATACAAAGAGCAACACCTTATTTAGCCAATTGATAAATCTCAAACAAAAGGGTTCACTGGTGGAGCACATTGACGACTTCCAAAAATTGAATATAAGGGTAATTGATATTCAAGAGGAACACAGGATTGATGTCTTCGTATGGACTTTAAAGGATAACATCCTACATGAGGTTCACGTTTGGGAACCTAATTCATTGGAGAAGGCATTTAGGTTGGCAAGAAAAATTGAATGTAAAATTATGGTGACAAGGAAGCCTACCACTCAAATCTATAAAGATGGAAGTGTTGATACTCCTAGACTTCCACAACCTACAAAGTTGACACCAAAACAATTGGAAGAAAAAAGAGCAAAGGGCTTTTCTATAGTTGTGATAGAAAACACACTAAAGGTAATTAGTTTACATAGATTGTGAAGATGAGGATGAAAATGAAGAAGAAACTTCAAGGGAAGAGGATATACACCAGGAACCAACCCTAGAGAAAGAAGAAATGAGCCTGACCATATTGTGTAATGCATTGGCAGGAATTACCACTCCTCAAACTCTTAAGATAGAAGGACATATCAAGAAGAAAAAGGTAATAGTGTTGATTGATTTGGGTAGTACCCATAATTTCATTCATTGTAAGGTAGCCAAGGAATTGAATTTCTTCCTATAACCAGCACCATAATTTCAAGTGATGGTTGAAAATGGAGGAACTATAAATTTCTTTCGAAAATTCCATAATATCAAGCTAACCATGGGCAAATATGTATTGAATAGTCCAATGCTTTCCATTCCAATGGGAGGTTCTGATGTTGTACTAGGAGTACAATGGTCACAATCTTTGGGGACAATAGCTTTTAATTTTCAAGAACTTTTCTTGAATTTTTTTTCGGAAGGAAAGGAAGTCGAATTACATGGTATCATAGGGAATTTGGGAAAGATAATAAGCTATATTGTCATGAAAAATATTCTGAAGAAATAAGAATGAGGCGTAAATGCACAATTATGCTCACTAGAAGTTCCAACATCAAAATCATCTATTTCTCCAGATCTCCAAAAAGTCTTGGACAATCATTCCAAGGTGTTTGAAACTCCCAAAGGACTCCCACCTACTCGTGATCATGATCATGCTATTCAATTGATTCAAGGAAGTGTTCCTCCAAACATAAGGCCTTACAAATATCCTTTTTTCCAAAAGAGCGAAATCAAACATATGATTGCAGAAATGTTAGAGGTTGATATAATTCAACGTAGCCTGTTAGATCCCTATATTACTAGTATAGTCCCTTATTGTTGTTAGTGTAACCCCCTTATTGTTATTATTGTACCCTTTTAACCCCCATATTGTTATGATTGTGCCCTTAAATTATTATTGTTAGGTCGGCTAGGATTACATTGTGGCCCCACTAGGATTACATTGTAGCCCCATCGACTCCTATATATAGAAAGGAGGTTTTGTAATTTGTATCATCCAAGAATTTTTCATTCATGTAATGTATTGGAGGTTTCCCCCTTGAATTCGCTTATTTCTAAGGCGTTGATATCTCTTTTCTTCTATTTTTGGAGCTCGTTTCACAACATTTGGTATCAGAGCTTTGGATTCTAGGGTTTTCGCTACTCCAAACCGGTCATCATGGCATTTTCTCTATAAATTTTTCCTACGAAGGTTCAGAAGCTAAAACTTTTAGTGTGCAAATCCAAAATCCTGAGGAACATCGTCGCAAAATTTTAGAGCTTGTTTCACAATATTTTTAGAGATATGATCTATGAAAGTTAGGGCTTTCTACAGGCTCCTGAATTTAACCTAAATAGAACATCGCGCCATTTTCACAAGAACTTTTTTGCTACGAAGTTTCAGAAGAAAAAGCGAAGCTGAAATCCTGAGGAACAACATCGCAAAATTTTAGAGCTTGGTTCACAATATTTTCATAGATATGATTGGTGGAAGTTAGGCCTTTTTTAGGCTCCCGAATTGCATCTCAAAGAGGTTATCGTGGGAAAATATTCATAACTCTCTCTTTGAGCATCAGATTGGAATGTTGTAAAAAATTCCACAAGTATATAGAATGTAGTTTCTTTTCTATCAATTTCAGAGCCAAAGGAGGAAACAATGACACGTGGAAAGTCGTACAAGTTCTCTCTACTGAACCAGTCCATATTTGGGTCATTGTGGGAGATTGGACATAACTTTTCCTTGAAGAATACAAATCAGGTCAGACCTATTAAATTTTAAAGAAGCTTCAGAGGGCTACTACAAGGCCAAATTTCAGATATTGAGGATCTACAATTACAGAGATAATTCAATTTCAATATACAGCTCCTTAAAAGCAAGTAAAAGGTGTGTAATTTTTTTTTCCCGAATTGCATAAGTCTTGTTTGAAGAATCAAGTTGAATTGATTCCAATGGAATATTTTAGAATATATATCAATATTAGATTCCAAAATGGCCCCTAAAAATAATTCAACACCCATTAATCCTTTAGAAGGATCTACTACGACTCATGAAGATGAATAATGGCAACATGACATATCAAATTTACAAGAGCAAGTGCAACAAATTTCGCTCTCGCAAAGAGCAACAAAAAAATGACATGGAAGTTTTGAAGAAAGGCGTGGAAACTAAGATGGATGGTTTGAAGAAAGGCGTGGAATCTAAGATGGATGGTTTGAAGAATGGCATGGGAGCTAAGATAGATGGCATGGAAGCTGGCATGGAATCTAAGATGGATGACATGGAAGCTAAGATCGATGAAAAAATGGAAACCATGAAGAATGATCTAAAAGCAGACATGGAAGGTTTGACAAAGTTGATACAAAAAAATTTTCCTAATGGTGAAAAGATAGTAGAGAAAAATCACGATGAGAACAAAATAAATATTAATCATGATTTCATAAACTCTAATGTTGGCGGGAAGAACCACCATATTCCAAAAATGGATATGAGGAATTTTGATGGAAGGGATCCTGTAACATGGATACCACAGATGGAGCAATATTTTGATCTCAATAATGTGCAAAACACAGAAAAGGTACGCATTGAAACTTTACATTTAGAACAAAATACATTTGTACGGTATCGATGGCTTTGCTCCCATCAAAAAATTGTCACTTGGTCAATTTTTACGGAGGAAATGATAGCACATTATGAGGATACAAAGAGAAACACCTTCTTTAGCCAATTGATAAATCTCAAACAAAAGGGTTTAGTGGGGGAGCACATTGAGGACTTCCAAAAATTGAATATAAGGGTAATTGATATTCTAGAGGAACATAGTATTGATCTCTTCATAGGTACTTTAAAGGATAACATCCAACATGAAGTTCGTGTTTTGGAACCTGATTCATTGGAGAAGGCATTCAGGTTGGCAAGAAAAATTGAATGTAAAACTATGGCGACAAGGAAGCCTACCACTCACTTCTATAAAGAGGGAAGTGTTGCTACTCCTGGAGTTCCACAACCTACAAGGTTGACACCACAACAATTGGAAGAAAAAAGAGCAAAAGGGCTTTGCTAAAGTTGTGATACAAAATACACTAAAGGTCATAAGTGTGCTGAGAAGAAATTATTTTACATAGATTGTGAAGAGGAAGAAGAAAATGAACAAGAAGAGGATATACACCAGGAACCAACCCTAGAAGAGGAAGAAATGAGTCTGATCATATCGTGTAATGCATTGGCAGGAATTACCACTCCTCAAAATCTCAAGGTAGAAGGACATATCAAGAAGAAAAAGGTAATAGTGTTGATTGATTCAGGAAGTACCCATAATTTTATTCATTGTAAGGTAGCCAAGGAATTGAATTGTTTCCTATACCTAGCACCAGAATGTCAAGTGATGGTTGTAAATGGAGGGACTATAAATTGCTCTGGAAAATTCCATAATATCAAGCTAACCATCGGGGAATATGTATTGAATAGTCCAATGCTTTCCATTCCTATGGGAGGTGCTGATGCTGTACTAGGAGTACAATGGTTACAATCTATGGGGACAATAGCTTTTAATTTTCAAGAACTTTTCTTGAAATTTTTTTTAGAAGGAAAGGAAGTCGAATTACGGGGTATTGCAGGGAAGCCAGGAAAGATAATAAGCTCTAATTTCATGACAAAGCTTCTAAAGAAAGAACAACGAGGCATAATTGCACAATTATGCTCACTAGAAGTTCCAACATCAAAATCATCTATTTCTACAAATCTCCAAAAAGTATTGGACAATCATTCCAAGGTTTTTGAAACTCCCAAAGGACTCCCACCTATTTGTGATCATGATCATGCTATTCATTTGATTCAAGGAAGTGTTCCTCCAAACATCAGTTCGTATAGATATCCTTATGTCCAAAAGAGCGAAATTGAACGTATGATTACAGAAATGTTAGAGGCGGGTATAATTCAACCTAGTCAAAGTTCTTTCTCTGCTCCTGTAGTATTGGTACACAAGAAGGATGGATCATGGCGCATGTGTCCAGATTATTGGGAGCTCAATAAGCTCACCATTAAAGATAAATTTCCCATTCCTGTGATTAATGAATTATTGGATGAATTACATGGAGCAATTTATTTTACCAAGTTGGATCTTCGTTTAGGATATCATCAAATTAGAATGAAGACTGAAGATATTCCGAAAATAGCATTTCAAAATCATGAGGGTCATTATGAATTTTTGGTCATGCCTTTTTGCCTTACCAATGCACCTTCTACATTTCAAGGGTTGATGAATTCCATTTTCAAACCCTTCCTTAGAAAATTTGTGCTACTATTTTTTGATGATATACTAATCTACATCAGGTCTTGGAAGGATCATGTTCAACATGTTGACAGGGTGCTCAAACTATTGCAGGAGAAACAATTATATGCAAAAACATCAAAATGTTTCTTTGGAGTTCAAGAGGTGTAATATCTGGGTCATATTGTATCTCACGAGGGTGTTAAGGTAGACCCTAACAAAATTAAATCCATTAAGTAATGGAAATTCCCTACAACCATAAAGAAGTTGCGAGGATTTATCGGGTTAAAAGGGTATTATGGCAAGTTTGTTAAGAATTATGGGAGAATAACAGCACCTCTAACAACATTATTGAAGAAAGACGCATTTTCATGGACTCCTGAAGCAACTAAGGCCTTTGAACATCTTAAAGAGACAATGTGCCATTGGTCTTAGCTACGCCAAACTTCACAAAAATCTTTATTGTGGAATGTGATGCCTCTAGAAATGGAATTGGTGTTGTTTTAATGCAAGAAGGAAGACCCATTTCTTTTGAAAGTCGTCCAATCAAAGGAAAGTATTTACAGAAATCTATTTATAAGAAGGAAATGTTAGCAATACTGCATGCATTAAAGAAATGGAGAACTTACCTAATGGGAAGACACTTCAAGGTAAAAACTAATTATGATAGTCTTAAACACTTTTTGGAACAAAGATTATCTTCAGAAGAGCAGCAAAAATGGGTCACAAAGATGTTGGGTTATGAATTTGAAATAATATACAAAAATGGGAAGCTAAATGTTATTGTAGATGCACTCTCAAGAAATAACGAAGAGGTGGAAGCATTGCTTTGTGTCATTTCTATTATCCAAACAGATTGGATAACCAAAGCAAGAGATGAATTCCCTTATGGTACAAAGATCGCTTATATCTTTGTAAGAATTCCCAACTAAAACAAAAGATTCTTTTGGAATTGCACACTTCTCCTTTAGGAGGACACTCAGGATTTTTAAAAACTTACCACAGGGTGAAGAAAGAATTTTTTTGGGATGGCCTTAAATCTGATATTCGAAAGTTTGTGGCGGAATGTTTGGTTTGCCAACAGAATAAAGTGGAAACAATTAAGACCCCAGGACTTCTACAACCTTTATCCATTCCAGGTCAACGTTGGGAGGAGATTTCAATGGATTTTATCACGGGTTTACCTAAGTCCGAAGGAAAGAGTGTCATCATGGTGGTAGTTGATAGACTTACCAAGTATGCACACTTTTGTGCATTATCTCATCCATTTAAAGCAAGTAGAGTTGCTACTACATTTATGGACACAATTCAAAAGCTACATGGAAACCCAAGGGTTATTGTGAGCGACAGAGATCCCATTTTTACTGGAAATTTTTGGACGGAGTTATTTTCTTGTTTGGGTACTCAATTAGCTCATAGATCATCTTATCATCCTCAATCCGATGGTCAAACTGAGATAGTAAATAAATGTTTCGAAGGATATCTTCGTTGTTTTGTATCTGATAAACAAACACAATGGGTCAAGTGGTTACCTCTCGCTAAATGGTGGTATAACACTTCCTTCCATACTGCAACAAAAATGACCCCATTTATGGCACTTTATGGATATCATCCACCATCCATCACATCATATTTAAGAGAAAACTCGAAGGTTCAAGTAGTGGAGGATCACATCAAGCATCAACAAGAAGTTCTCCAACTCTTAAAGGACAACCTGAATTTGGCACAAAATTGAATGAAACAACAGGCAGATCAACATCACAGCGAGAGAACTGTTGATGTAGGAGACTGGGTATTTTTACGGCTACAACCATACAAAAAAATGTCCCTCAAGCAAGCTAAGAAGGATAATAAATTATCGCCAAAGTACTATGGTCCTTATAAGGTGTTGCAAAAGATTGGTACTATGGCATACAAATTGGAGCTTCCTGCTTCTTCACGAGTGCATCCAGTTTTCCATGTTTCATGCTTAAAGAAGGTTATAGGTGAAAATATTCCAGTTCAAACAATATTTCCAGAACTTGATGAGGAAGGAAAAATCATATTGGAACCTAAAGCGGTCATGAAAACAAGAACTCGACAACTACGGAATCGATCAATTTCAGAGTATCTCATCAAGTGGAAGAACTTACCCACTGAAGATTCTACATGGGAGGATGAGAATTTTATACGAAAGCACCCAGAGCTACTCAAGCGTTGAGGACAACACTTTTTTTGAAGGAGAGGGGCATGTTAGGTCCCTATATTACTAGTATAGTCCCTTATTGTTGTTAGTGTAACCCCCTTATTGTTATTATTGTACCCTTGTAACCCTTATATTGTTATTATTGTGCCCTTAAATTATTATTGTTAGGTCAGCTAGGATTACATTGTGGCCCCACTAGGATTACATTGTGGCCCCATGGACTCCAATATATAGAAAGGAGGTTTTTTAATTTGTATCATCCAATAATTTTTCATTCATGTAATGTATTGGAGGTTGCCCCCTCGAAGTGGCTTATTTATAAGGCGTTGATATCTCTTTTCTTCTATTTTTGGAACTGGTTTCACAACATAGTCAAAGTTATTTCTCTGCTCCAGTAGTATTGGTGTAGGTTTTAACCGTGTATAGAAATTATCTACAAACGAATCTTAAAAGCAGAAAATAAACAATAGAGAGAGCATAAAACATAAAACAGATATACATAGATATTTTCCCCTGGATCCCAAATCTGGATGACTAACTTGATTTTTCGTTATATTCCTTTTATTGTTACAACACACATATATATATATACATGTTGAAGCATACATAAACCCCAATATAGTAACCCTAGATTAGAACATAATCATGGTTCCCTTGACCAGATCTACAAAATACCAGGGGTCGAAAACCATTTTCCTCCAAAAACCATGTGCAAACTCATGCATAAAACCATGGGTGAGTCCGCCTCTGAGTGGGTCCACACACCAAAACAAATTTCCTAGGGCGTTGCCCCAGACCCCAATAGGGGGGGTTTCTACCCCCCCTATGACCTTCCTGCTGCTCCCGACGCAACATATAGTGCGTGGAACTAATCGTGGAAAGAATATAACACATACCCAACAATTGGTGCACAAGAAGGATGGATCATGGCGCATGTGTCTCGATTATAGGGAGCTCAATAAGCTCACTATTAAATATAAATTCCACGTTCATGTGATTGATGAATATAACACATACCCAACATTCTCCCACTTGTTGTTTTCTTTCCGCAGGGGGCCACAGGAGAGCTTAATAATCAGTCCATCTTTGCAACACCCATTGTTCCTCTTCACCAAGAGAACTTCTGAGTGCTCATAGAATTTTTCAATGAATCTGCAACATTCTTAAAAGTTTCCACCTTTACCAGAAATACCCTTTTATCCTCAACCATATCTCTCACAAAGTGATATTGAACTTCAATGTGCTTTTTCTTTGAAAAATAAGCAGTGTTCTTAGCTAAGAAAATTGCACTTTGGCTATCATAGTCTATCCTTATAGATTGCTACACCAATCCCATACTTGAACACAATCTCTGCCACCAAACTGATTCCTTGCTTGCATGAGTGGCTACCATGTATTCTGCCTCTGTAGTTGAAAAATCCACTATAGACTGTCTTTTACTCATCCAACTAAATGCACCTCCAAATAGGCTAAACACATATCCACTTGTAGATATTCTTTGGTCCAGATCTCTAGCCCAATCTGCATCAATTTCCAACACTCTTTCCAATCCTGGTTGGAGT
>CM076575.1:1703648030-1703797100 GCA_034641835.2 Pinus albicaulis | reverse complement strand
GATTATGGGAATCGACTTCTCCACTCTGTTGGTCACGGGGCTTGAGGCTTGGGTGAGAAGGAAGCTGACTTCCTTGCCCATGTGGCCGCGGGGCCTAGGCCCTGGTTGGGTGGGGAGATGTGTGAATCGACTTCCTCGCCCAGGTGGTTGCGAGGCCTGGGCAACCAGAGAGCTGCGTGAATCGACTTCCCCTCTCATGTCGTCGTGGGACTTAGGCATGGGCGGGCAAGAAGCTGCTCGCATCTCCCCGCTAGCCTAGGGCTTAGGCCTGCCCCAGTTTCGTTTTTTTATTTTATTTTATTTTGTATAAAAAAAAAAATTATACTTTTTTTTATTTCTTTATAATATATATATATATATATATATATATATATATATATATTTAATTTTTTTGTTTTAATGTTTTTTTATAAATATTATTTTTTTAATGTTTTTTTTTAAATATTATATTTTTGTGTTTTTTTAATAGTATTTAATTTTTTTTAATATCTTTTTTTTTATGTTTTTTTAATTATTAATTTTAATTATTTTTATGTTTTTTATTTTTTTATTTTTTATGTTTTTTTAAATTATTAATATTATTTTTGATAGTTTTTAATTTAAGTATTGAGGGGTTTCCGTATTGCATTATATTAGATATTGTTTTTTGGGATTCAACTGTGTTAAGAAAGTCATTCAACTATGACCATTTCCATGAGAGGTAGTAACTCACTAATTTCTCATGATTTTTAAATAGTCCACTTAGCACTCATTGCATCGGGTGATGCTCACAGGGGTGAATAAGTGAGATTGAATATATAGTTTTTAATTTGTTTATATATATATATATATATATATATAATGTTTTGATGTTTTTTTTTCCTTTAGTTTTTTGTTTTTTTTTTCATTTTTTTTTTACTTTTTAAGTTTCTAATTTTTATTTTTATTTTATTGATTTTTAAAATTAAATCAATTATTTTTTGAGAGATGACAAAGAACATTCTAGGGCATTTTTCAATCAGGGGTTGAGAGATGCAGAGTTCAGATATAATATTTTCGAGAAACATGAATATGTTCTTGTCAAAGCAATAAAATCATTTAGGACATATATTTTACAATCAATAATTATAGCTTATGTTCCTACTGCAAAAATTAAAGGTGTTTTGAGAAAGAGAGACAAGGAAGGAGGGAGAGGAAAGTAGACCACAGAAATATAGGAGTATGATGTGGACATAAAGCCAACCAAATTAATATAGGGACAAGGTTTGCCCAAGATCTTATTAGAGGCCAACTGTCAAGCTATGGGTACAATTTTTTTGGCTTAAAATTCTGAGCTAAATGCAAAGAGTAAGAATGATAAGTCTAATGAAGAAGATAATAGAATTGCATACAATTATCTATGATCAGATTAGTACAAATGTATTGTCCGTTATTTGTTATTTCTTAGTTTTCCACCAGACTTTGATAAAGAAAAATATAAAGCTCTAAGAATGAAATCCAAATGTATGTTATCTCTAATGGTCAATTGTACTGGAAGGATCTTATTGGAGTGTTGTTATTATGTTTAAAAGAGAAGGAGATCCCTAAAGTCATCAATGAATTTCATGGATTTGCTTGTGGGGGACATTATAGTTGGAAAGTCACAACCCATAAAATCCTAAACGCTATTTTTTACTGGCCAACCATGTTCTCTAATGTATATAGATTGGTGAAATTTTGTAAAGAATGCTATTTTTTTGCTGAAAAGAAAAAGCTTGCACCTTTACTTTTAATTACAGTTTTTATTCAAGAGCCTTTTAGGCAGTGGGGACTCGATTTCATAGGTGAAATTCACCCACCATCTAGTGGACATCATAAATGGATTTTGAAAACTACTAAATATTTTACAAAATGGGTGGAAGCCATTCCTACCCAGACTGTGAATGATTCGGTGGTTATCAAATTTTTTAGAGAAAATATTCTTCCAAGATTTGGTTGTCCAAAGAATTTGGTGATTGATAATGCCAAAGTATTAAATCTGCAAAGCTAATTGATTTTCCCAAAAATATAATAGCATACTCAGCCACTCGACCACCTATTATCCATAAGGAAATGGGTTGGAAGAGTCTTCAAATAAAAGTTTGGTGAGAATTCTAAAGAATATTATTTCACAAAATAAGAAGAATTGGGATTCTCAACTCAAATTTGATCTTTGGGAAAATAGGGTGACAACAAAAAGATCCACTGGTAAGTCTCCCTTTGAACTAGTGTATGGTACTACAGCTCTATTTCCTAGCCAATTAGCTATGCTTGTAGCTAAATTAATTCAAGATGTAGAAGAAGAATGAAACCCATTAACTAGGAGGATAAATAAATTGGTAGAATTAGATGAAAAAATAGAACAAGTAACTCAGAATTTGATTAAGTATTAGGAGAAGATGAAAGTTTTGTTTGAAAAAACTACCAAAGACAGATTATTCCTACCAGGAGAGCTTGTGCTTAGATGGGATTTCAGATGAGAAGATAAGGGAAAACATAGAAAATGCTCTATGGTTCGGACTTTTCAAGGTAGCTAAATTCCAAGGTAAAAACACCTTTCTTATAGAAAATCTTGATGGTGAGTTGTTGCAACTACCTGTTAATGGGAGGATTCTCAAACATTATTTCTAACATTGAAATTCATCTACATCTTTCATTGTAAATATCAGCGAGTCCACTGTAAGTATATGGTGTGTTTATTTTACTACATTGTTTGACCCGCAATACGACTCCATGCCCTAGGAGAAGGAACTAATATGTGGTTTTAGCACTTTGTTTCCAAATAGATATCTGTAGGTGGAGCTAATGTTGTAGCCACCTTTCATTTTATTAAAAAAAAACTAAAAAATATTAATATATATAAAAAAAGGAGAAAAGAAAAAGAGGATGTATACAAACTCAGACATTGGTGTATTGCTAATCTCTTTTATAAAGTATATGCTATACATATTTTCAATGGAAGCATGATTTTTTAGACTGGAGACTTTATAAAAGTGGGACACAGCAATATAAGTATGGATGGAGGGTCACCCCACATAAGTATGTAGTAGTGGAGAATTAAAGAGTGCATAAGTTGTGAGTGCATCATCACCTTTGGAATCAAATTGCGCCTACAGTGAAACTTGATGACACAAACAAAACAAGAGATATTTCTGGGAAGTGCCCCTGAGGGGTGTTTTCATAAAATAATCGTTGGGGAGATCAATGGCCCTTATCTACCTCTCTATTACTCCAATCAAAACTATTTACCAATCCAGGTGCCCTCGAGGGTGGTAAATGGGTTTTCGATTGAAACCACCAATGATGGTAAGCGACTGTGTACAGGTGAACCAACTCACCCCTCTACATCACTTCTCCCACGCCATCTTTTCTCCCACCTCTATTACCATGCCATCCTTATCATTTTACCCATTTTCACACAAAATTTTCTCTTGCTCTTGGTCCAAGTTCTCAACACTAATCGTTTTAAAAGTTCAAGTAACAACGTTCCTTATTTCCCCATACTTTGAATTAAAAGGATAAAAGGTGAAAATGGATAAGAAAACTTATTTATCTAGGTCTACCACTCATATACCTCTGATGGATATGGATAGGGATATTTTCGACTTTTTTTGTTCTCTAAACCTTATGGAAATTCATAAAAAATTATTCCTCGACCAAATTGGGTCAGAATTTTCTAATCTAGTAATAAAGTTTGGTCTTGGTGTTGTTGTTATTCCTTATACTTACCCCTTTCCAAAATTCATTAGTTGGATTACTTTCTCTCTTTATTCACAATGAAATTTCGTGATGAATTCTATGGGAGAAAAAAAATTCCATGTCTCTTCTCTATTAATTCATCAAGATCTATACTTCCCGAAGTCTGATAATTATATGGAATTCACTAGTTATTCACTTTTATATGTATATCAAACCCTTTCTGCAAAAGATAAAAAAAAATTTGATTGGTGTCATTTTACCTCCTGATTTTTTTCTCTCTAGATGCCACTGATATTCCCATTTCCTTATTTTTTAAGATATTAAGCCAATCATTTTTTTTCTTCTGAGTGTATTGGGGAAAGATGATACTAGAACCATAAATTTCTAGGCTCTAGGGATTTTCCATTTGAGAATGAAACCAAACATTATACTAGACATTCCATCTTACCATGAGCATGCCATTAATGTCCAATTTCAGAATTTTATCATCACTGGTTATTTTAGATATCCATGTTTGTTGAAATGGAAACAAGAAATGACACCCCAAAGCGGGGCTTTTGATTTAATCTTCCCTTAATTAAAATTTTATCTCATAACAACTTGTATTAGTTAACTAAGTCAAAATGACTGAGTTAGCTTAGGAAATTCGAGTTGAGTTTCTAAGAGGATGCATGTAGAGTGATTCCATGATTTAAGGGGGTCTGGTTGCAGCTATGCATGAGTTGTAATTAGTTAACTCAATTAATTGAGTTGAAATCAGTTTAACTAGTTCTAACTGAGTGATGAGCTAGAGATAGGTCCATTGAATTAAATATGATTTAATTCACAATGAGTGATCAATTAGTTAATTGATAATTCACTATAAATAGTTGTTGCATGTTAGATCGAAGGAAGACCCAGTTGAGACAGAGGTTAAAGCGAAGATAACTATCAGTTGTATAGTTAGAAAATTGTACAGGTCAGTTATAAAGTCGGTTGGAGGCCTAGGAATGATTCAAGGCAAGGGATTTTCTTATTTAATAGGGATTTAATTCCTCAAGGAATGCGTGAGAAAGGCAGGCTGAGAAAAGACAGAGAATTGGCTAAGTATTTGTCCTATTTTTCCAAGATGAGTGTGATATAGTTGGAAAAGTGTCAGATTTCTCTTGTGAGAGAAAACATTGTATTGTTTCATGATCCTTCGAATTTTTAGATTCATTATTCGGTATCCAACAATAGATCAAGAATTCTTTCAATGGCTTGAGAATCAAATATGCACTCGAGGGAAATTTGAATTATATTGTGTGGAAGGAAAAGATGGAGGCAGTTCTTGAGGACAATAGATTGAAGGAATTCATTGACACTGATATTCCCCAGCCTGCAACAATAGATGCTCAACTTATTGATGCATGGAAGAAGAATTCTGAAAATGCGAGAAGGATCTTGTTAGAGGGAGTTTGAGAATATTGTCTCGAGCTTCCATGGGAAGGCGACTCCATATGTAGTGTGGAAGGGCTTGACAAATTCGTATCAGAATATCAACGACCACAAGAAGTTGGCATTGAAAGACAAGCTCAGGAAGATCAAAATGGAGAAGGGACACATGATCCTGAAATACTTGACCAAGTTCACTCAGTGTTGAGATGAGCTTCGAAGCGTTGGGATATTTGTTGCCTCAATGATTTGGTGAGCCTAGCTCTTCTAGGCCTTCCCAAGAGTTGGCATAGCTACTAGGACTCTGTTAATGGGAGGGATAAGATGCCAGATTGGGAGTGACTATGGTATAATTTGGCACAAGAATAAATTCAGCAGAGCACCAGCGATGGGTCCTCATCAAAGACTGATGATGAGGAGAAATGTGCCTTGGCTGGCAAGGAAAAGAAAGCAAAAGGGAAGGAATCCCATTCCAAATCCGAGACCAACAAGGCATGCAAGAAGCGAGACTTTTCAAATTTGAAATATTTCAATTGTCATGGGCATGAACACTATGCGACAAATTGTCCACAAAATAAGAACAACAAGAAGGCCTTAGGAGGAGCAACAGGTGAAGCATTTGCTTCAAAGTTCAAGTTGGACTTCACCCTCATCGTATGCATGGTGTCATCAATGATGGGATTTGTGTGGTACTTGGATAGTGGAGCCTCATTCCACATGAATGAAAACAAGTAATTCTTCAGCATCTTGGAGGAGAAGGATCTCCAGATGCACATTAAGATGTGCGATGACGGGAGGTATAGCGCTACTGATATTGGTACAGTTACTTTCTAGAGAGATTCAAGTAAACACCTCATACTAAAATATTTCATGCATGTACCTGGTTTAAAGAATAATTTGGTTTATGTTGCTATGTTTGAATATCATGGATATGATGTGATTTTCAGTGAAGGAAAGGCATTCATTTGTCACAAATCCACAGGACAGGTGAAAAATATTGGCATTAGAGTGAAGAACCTCTACAAACTTGATGTAGACAACTGTGTAGCATTGAACAGTAAATAAGAGAAGGTGGAAAGCCGAGACATCAGTGAGTTATGGCATAGGAGGTTGGGCCATCTACACCACAACGCTTTGAGGATCATGTAATATATTTCTACAGGGATTCCAAAGGGTACATTTGCGCAAAGAGACACATGAAAAGGGTGTATTATGGGGAAGTATACAAAGGCCATCTTTCATGATAAGGAAAGTTGAGCAATGACAATCCTTGAGAGAGTTCACTCAGACGTGTGTGGACCATTCTAAATAGCTTCCGCAACAAATAACATGCATTATGTGATTATTGTTGATGATTTTTCAAGAAAGTGTTGGATTTTATTTATGCGGAAGAAAGATCTGAAGGTGAAGGCTCTAAGGACCGAAAATGGCGGAGAATAAGTATCTAACGAATTCAATAAATTTTGTGCTTTAGAAGGAATTCAAAGAGAATTGATTGCACCTCACAACGCACAACAAAATGGGGTTGCAGAAAGAAATAACATAAATATTATGGGAGAAACACAAGCTATGTTGCATGATCAGGGCCTATCGTTGCATCTGTGGGCGGAAGCATGCAATACAACCGTATTTGTGCATAACATAATTACTCATCAGATACTTCGGATGAGGATAGTAGAGGAGGATTTTTTAGGTAAGAAACCAAATGTTTCATATTTTAAAATTTTTATCTCATCTGTCTATTGCCATGTGACCAAATATTCCAGGAAGAATATAGAGCCAAAAACAGTGTTGGGGATATTTGTGGGGTACACTGATACACCTCACAACTATCAGGTGTACTTTCCATCACATCGGATGATAGTGGTCAGAAGAGATGTGATGTTTGATGAAGACAAAGCCATACGATTATCACTTGAGAGGGAGTTTAATTTACATGCAGTTTGTAATATCCCAAATCTAGAACAGCTAGCAAGGCATGACTGGAAAACGCATTTTCCTGTAATGGCTGCTACAAGAATTGAAACCAAGACCTGGATCCCTTAGAAAAATGTGTCTAAGTGAAAAATCCAAGAGGAATCTCTAAATAAATCCCTCTAGGTGGGTTAAACAGATCTCCCACACCTAGTTGTCCTCAGAAACTGCCCGATGAGGGACTGCAACAAATCTTGAGCAAGAGATGGAATGACATCGTTATTTTATAGCTGTGAACACATGAAGATATATATAGCCAACAAATATATTATATAGCAGCAAATGTATACAATGCTTTGAGGGATCAATCACTCCATCTAGGCAATGGAAGCCTCAATGAGACATATACATGAATAATGGAAAACACTGCTACTTGAAAGGAAACCCTGGCTAAAATAACGCAGTTTATAGGAGACAATGCAACATAAAAAATGATAATAGGATGATATAACAATATCAGCTCAAATAAATGAGGGGGAGAAAGCTCTCAACCCCTGAAAAAACTAATACAACAATAATACACAATCCTTGGAAGGATTGGCTACAATATAAATGAAAATGGAAAATCTGCAAAAATGCCGGAGTTGTTGGGCAGCAGCTGCAACTCAATACTAGAAATACATGGAGATGGCTGAAGATGATGCTCAATCTGAAATAAACTTCCTCCAATGGATCTCTCAATGCAAGGCTGATCCCGACACTAAAGATCTTGCCCTCCAAGAAGCTGATGCAACTCCTCATTGCAAATGTGCACTGAAATAACATAGTATAGAGGCTGGACTGCGTTTTCTATGATGGGAGATGCTTGGCCTTGATGCCAAGATATTAAAATTAGATTTGAACCCTTCCTTACTAACCTTCCAGAGGAATAGAGACTCCCTCCTCTGAAAGATGAGACAAGGAATGGTGTTATGGAACCCCTCCACTACAACACCCAACAACACTACGTTATACTTCAGCAGAAATAACGCAGTGAATGAATAAGTGGCTTTGGCATTGAACCAAGATGTGGAGAAAATGAAGTGCAATCCTTCAAGAGGCCTTTCAAGAAGGAGAGGAAATCCTAAGCAGGAATCCCTTGTGCTAAGCAGCACTGCAACTCAGCTGAACAACCAAAGAATGCAAAGATAGTCTTCAGACCAAAATCATAAACTCAAAGATATCTCACTATGGCTGCCTCTTCCTCCTTTTATGCAAGTGAATGCCTCTTTGCCCTGGACCCCACACATTAGGGTTTCTTCCACAAAGAATATTCCTCCGTCTCAAACTGCGCTGTCTTCTCAAGCAAGCTACACCTCTTAGGCAGCGCTGTTGACTTGGTCAAACTTGACCTTGTCCTCATGCAAATTGCCCCTTTTCACACTGGAAGGTGCAAATAAGCTACTCCAATGATCCCTTTTCACACTATGAGGGATTTTATTCCTACTCATGGGCCTTTTACCCATTTTATTCATCTCGTAGATGACATAAGAAAAAATTAATTTTCCAATTTGCTGCTTGCAAATTTTGGAATATTACAGTCCTCCCCTCTCAAAGATTGCTTGTCCTCAAGCAAGTGCAAGGATAGACTTAAATATTTTCTCCTCCTCTCCATGTAGCATCCATGTATGATGATCTCCTCCAAGGAAAGAGATGTTATCTCATCAATGAAGTCCCCACATTGCTCCTCCTCAACATGCAAATTATCTATCAAGCCATCATCATGTAAAGGTGAAATACTCAAGAGGATAGCAAAGTGATGTCTAGAGGTCCCCTTGAGGAAATGGATTTGAAATCTAATGGGAATCATTTCTCCCATATGGATCCTCCATACCCAAGCCATTAGCCATGAAAAATGAGTCACCTCCCAACTAGGCAACTCCTGAAAACTGTCATCCACCTTTGGCTCTGGAAAAGTAGGTGGGATGAAAATCTGGACATGGTAGACTATGTAGCCTACCTCACACTGTCCATCTCTCCACTTATGATAAGTGTAGAGTGTCTGTTGATCCTGGGCTGCAATAAAGTTGCCCTCAAGTGGCAAGATGAGGACTAGATCTCCAAAGATCTCTCCCCCAACGCTGCAAATCAAGATGGCCCAAATATCCCCATACATGATGAGTTGGAAGTCATCATCATATGGCATCTTATCTATCGTATGGCTCACCTCATAAAGTGAAAAGTGTGTTTTTAAGGTAACCATATCATGTCCCATGTTCCCCTTAGAAAATGTAGTGCAAAAAGTGTGGGAGGATTCTCCCTTAAAGGACACATTCACCCAATGTGTCTTTCTCCCAAACATGCTCCTCATAAAGACAGAAATAGTAGAGCCATAGGGAGAAAAAATGAGAATCATACTTGCTGCCATATGCAACAAATGAGAAGGACTATGGTCCCTCAAGTGCAACAAGCGCAGCTTGACCCTCAACTGCAATAGAGACTGATAAAATAAGTGGCTTCTCAACCACTTTCCTGCTGCTCCAATCTCCTCATAAGTATGGAGGAAGTGAATAATGTAAGGTGTACAATGAGCATGTCCTCCATAATATAACTCTTCCCCAAGTCCTCTTAGGGAATGGGCATCAATCATGCTTATGGCCTCATCTAAACCATGTGGTCTAGAAAAAATAATGCTCCTCCTTGGAGCACCATCCTGCACATGTATGGTTAAGGGATGCATACATACATCATACAAATAATCATGTAAACAATAATGTATACCCTTACCATAAATCCTACTCATACAAGTGGAGTGGCTCATAAGTGAGTCTCCTCTCATCTCCAAAGGGAAAAGAGGTGGTTGTGCTAACTCTCTCAAAGAGTCATGTCTCTCCTCCATATCTATCTGGTCCATGCATCTGCTCATATGCTGATATATCTCCTCCTCAAAGCCCATCCAAAAATACCCCTCCATGATGGTGCGGTATGCTCTCATAGAACAAGTGGGGCTGAAAAGGAAATCCTCATAAGCTGCTTGTAGCAAATTCTCCTTGAGCTTGGAAGCTCTAGGAAAGAAGATCCTACCATGATAGAAGATGACCCCATCTCTAACTAAATATCCCTCCTCATGTAACTGGTCATCCAAGATCATGCAAGTGAAAAGATCCTTGGAATACTCCACCAACAGCTAGGAGCTCCAATATGGATCTATCCTCCATAGTGACAACGTTGATGATCTATCAGGAAGAACGCTTGTCATATGGCCGCCCTCTTCTTTGAAATCTCCCATGTCAAAGGTGCAAGTTGGAAGGCTACTATCCTTCCCCTACCGCTTCTGCCACAACGCAGAATATGAAATGGAAGTGGGTACTGATGATGTTGAGAGAATTTTTTCCCTCTCATTGAGTCTACCCCAGACTCCTAGCGTTGTATCAAGCTCTCCCAAGGTTCCCACTCCTCTGAAATCACTGAGTGGTGCCTCAACAGATGAGGCATCCATCCTCCTCTGCTGATCTAGTGGTCTCCCCGACAAAATGTCTCCATGCAATGAGACATCATCCTCAAGAGGTGACTGCATATATGAATGAAAAAATCTGTCCATGCTTCCACTGCACAATTCAATCACTTTCTTAGGTGCATCAACCTTCAGAAATGAATAGGGATGTGTACTCCTCATCTCATGATGTTGGGTCTTCTCCCTATTTCCTCCTTGGGTCTCTATGGTTTCACACCTCCTCAACAATGGCACAGGTAGAACATGAGTTGTGCCTTGATCTCTACACATGATATGCTAAGGACTTCCTTGCAAAGATGCAAGCATCCCTCTGCTTGGAGCAAGAGCTCCTCCTTCCTCTTCATGAGGCAATGGATAATCTCTAGATCTGACAGCGATGTTGCCCTCAATCTCTGCAACATGAATGGGAAACCCTCCAATGATTGCATCCCTTTTTGAAAAAGATATTTCCATGCTCCTTTGCTTAATGGTGTGAGAATAAAGTCTTTCTTCTGGAAAAGTGTGGTGAAAATTTTCAGCCTTCCCCATGGATTTCTGAAATGGTACTGCGTTCTTATGCAAGGGTTCTGTTTGGGTTTTCTTGTTTTTCTCCACCATGTGTGTCTTATGAATCCTTCTATCAAATCTTTCCACTAATGCCTTAGTGAAACTAGAATAGGATGCAATGTTTACATTTCTCAAAGAAAAGGATTCAAAAATCCACCAGGAAAAAGCCTTACCTCTCAAATGTAGTGCTGCAACTTTGATGGCTTCATCTCCAAGAATGTGGTGCTACTGCAAAAAGGTCTCTAACTCCTCCACCCAAGTTGTGGCTGAACATGTAGGTGAACCTTCAAAGGTAGATAGAAGAAATCTATCTTGTTGCTCTCTTCCTTTCACCTTCATCTTGCAAAACTCTGAAAAACTGAGATGATCTCAGAATTTCTGAGTTTGAGGCTCATACTCCTGCAGGAAATCACTAAGAGCAACCTCTTCTCCTCCTTCCATCTCTCTTCCGGAAAACCTGGGCATGTGACTGCGCTGTGCATTAGGATGTGTAACTGCTTACTCACACTCCTCATGTAATAATCTAGAGTTTGTTTTTGAACCAAACCCTCTTGGAGATTCTTCATACATCTCCCTCCGGATCTTTTTGAAATCCTCATGAATGTTATGTACAGATTTAGGAAGAAGCTTTGTAAGCTTATCCCCCTTTTATTTTTCTCCTCCAAGAGATGGAGTCTTTTTCCTACTTATTTATTTTCCTCCTTCTCGATGAGAATAGGAAGTGCATGGTTCTTCCTCTTCTTTCTACTTATCCTCCTTGGGGAGGTTCTTCATGGATCTGAAATATGATGAGATAAAACCCATCCTCTTCAATATTTTGATCTTCTTGGGCTGAGACTCACAGGTTGAGCCAAGAAAGTTGCTTTGATACCACTGTAATATCCCAAATCTGGAACAGCTAGCAAGGCATGACTGTAAAACGCATTTTCCAGTAATGGCTATTACAGGAATTGAAACCAAGACCTGGATCCCTTAGAAAAATGTGTATAAGTGAAAAATCCAAGAGGAGGCTCTAAATAAATCCCTCTAGGTGGGTTAAACAGATCTCCCACACCTAGTTGTCCTCAAAAAGTGCCCGATGAGGGACTGCAAAAAATCTTGAGCAAGAGATGGAATGACATCGTTATTTTATAGCTATGAACACATGAAGATATATATAGCCAACAAATATATGATATATCAGAAAATGTATACAATGCTTTGAGGGATCAATCACTCCAGCTAGGCAATGGAAGCCTCAATGAGACATATACATAAATAATGGAAAACACTGCTACTTGAAAGGAAACGCTAGCTAAAATAACGCAGTTTATAGGAGATACTGCAACATAAAAAATGATAATAGGATGATATAACACTATCATCTCAAATAAATGACGGGGAGCAAGCTCTCAACCCCTGAAAACACTAATACAGCAACAATACACAATCATTGGAAGGATTGGCTACAATTTACATGAAAATGGAAAATCTGCAGAAATGTCGGAGTTGCTAGGCAACAGCTGCAAATCAATACTAGAAATACATGGAGATGGATGAATATGATGCTCAATCTGAAATAAAACTCCTCCAATGGATCTCTCAATGCAAGGCTGATCCCGACACTGAAGATCTTTCCCTCCAAGACGCTGGTGCAACCCCTCACTGCAAATGTGCACTGAAATAACGCAGTATGGAGGCTGCACTGCACTATCTATGATGGGAGATGCTTGGCCTTGATGCCAAGATATGCAAATCAGCTCTGAACCCTTCCTTACAAACCTTCCCAAGGAATAGATACTCCCTCTTCTTAAAGATGAGACAAGGAATGGTTTTGTGGAACCCCTCCACTGCAAAACCCAACAACACTACATTATACTTCAGCAGAAATAACGCAGTGACTGAATAAGTGGCTTTGGCCTTGAGCCAAGATCTAGAGAAAATGAAGTGAAATCCTTCAAGAGGCCTTTCAAGAAGGAGAGGAAATCCTAAGCAGGAATCCCTCGTGCTAAGTAGCACTGCAACTCATCTGAACAACCAGAGAATGCAAAGATAGTCTTCAGACCAAAATCATAAACTCAAAGATATCTCACTATGGCTGCCTCTTCTTCCTTTTATGCAAGTGAATGCCTCTTTGCCCTGGACCCCACACATTAGGGTTTCTTCCACAAAGAATATTCCTCCCTCTCAAACTGCGTTGTCTTCTCAAGCAAGCTACACCTCTTAGGCAGTGCTGTTGACTTGGTCAAACTTGACCTTGTCCTCATGCAAATTGCCCCTTTTCACACTAGAAGGTGCAAAATAAGCTGCTCCAATGATCCCTTTTCACACTATGAGGGATTTTATTCCTACTCATGGGACTTTTGCCCATTTTATTCATCTCCTAGATGACATAAGCAAAAATTAATATTCCAATTTGCTGCTTGCAAATTTTGGAATATTACACATTTGAGAAGCTCTTAGCTCCAAAGGATGAACCTGAGGATGTGGAGCAACCAAAAGTAGAGGAAAAGAGAGTGGTATAAACCACTCATGCAGAGCCATCCACCATAGATGGAAGGAAGCACACCAGAGAGGCCGACGGATTATTGTTGGATATAAGAGAGAATGTGGGAGCACCCACATCAAAATGTAGGAAAAGAAGGTCCCCAGAGTGGTACATTGGATACATGGATCTTATGAGAGAAGGTATTGATATAGAACCATCCTCTTTTGAGGAAGCAATGAGACATTAGGGGATTTTTGAGGTCTAAAATGGTTCTCCTAAGAAAAATGTACAACAAAAATAAACTTTATAAGAACCAATAGGATTCAAGATGATGATGTCAACCATGGGGGATGATTCACCATTTTTTAAGTAAAAGGGTAAAAAGATTAAAAAATAATATAATAATAAAAGTACTTTTTCAACTCGTATTTTCAAATTATCTCCCAAATTTTTTACTCAAATTTCGAGCGGGAGTACTCGTTGGATGCAAAATTTAATTCCTCATCCAAGGAGTACCCATGTTGCATACTTTCAATGGGTCCTACTACATGAAAAATGAGAAATACATAAACAAAAAACATGATTACAATCATGTTTTTCATGTATTTTTCATTTTTCGTGTAGCAAGACCCATCGAAAGTGTGCAACATGGGTACTCCTTGGATGGGGAATTAAATTTTTCATCCAACGATTACTCCTGCTCGAAATTTGAGTAAAAAATTTAGGAGATAAGTTGAAAATATGAGTTGAAAAAGTAGTTTTTTCTTTTTTTCCTCTAATATTTGATGATGAAATCAAATCTTATTTTATTATTTCCACTATTATTTTATATTTTCCTTAGGAGGCCCATTTTAGACCTCAAAATTCCCCTAATGCAATCAGTGTGGGTTGATGTCATGGTTGAGGAGTATTACTCCATTATCAGGAACAATGCATGGGAAGTTGTCCCAAGACTAGTGGGGAAGTCAGTTGTAGGATCCAGGTGGGTATACAAGGTGACACAGGCAGCAGATGGGAGTGTTGATAAGAACAAGCCTATATTTGTGGCCAGAGGGTTCTCTTAGGTGGAGGGGATTTACTATGATGATAATTTTTCACCAGTCGCAAGGTACTCATCTATTAGATCCATCCTTTCACTCCAATGCAGATGGGATGGTAGATACATTAGATGGATGTAAAGACAACCTTTATCAATGGATTTATTGAGGAAGAAGTGTATGTTGAGCATCCGGAAGGTTTTGAGACCTTAGACATGGAGTTGCATGTGTACAGACTCAAGAGAGCATTGTATGGGCTGAAGAAAGCACCTTGTGCTTGGTACACCAGGATTGATAGCTATTTCACTGGGTTAGGCTTCACCAAGAGTGAAGCATATGCGAACCTATATCATATTATGGCTGATGGTAAGATTTTTGTTTTTGTAATTTATGTCAATGATCTCATACTGACGGGTGATGAGCAGCTCATAAAGTCTTGCAAAAATGATCTTGCAAGAGAATTTGAGATGAAGGACATGGGGCTCTTGCACTATTTCCTTGGATTGGAAATATGGAAAAGAGATGGGGAGATATTTGTATATGAGGGCAAGTATTGCAAGGAGATTCTGAGGAAGTTCCACATGGAGGGAAGCAAACTCATGGAGACTCCTCTTATAAGAAACTAGAGGAAGGAGGATGCTACTTCGGGTGAAGTAGTGGGTGCTAATGTTTATAAGAAACTTGTGGGTTCACTCATGTATTTGGTGAACACATGACCTGAATTATACTACACAGTTAACCAAATGAGCCAAGCTATGGTTAAGCTGACCAAGCTATTTTGGAAGGCAAGGAAGCATGTGTTGAGATATATCGGGGGCACTACAGATTATGTATTATTCTATAGATGGATAGAGGGAGTGAAGCTTCAAGGCTTCACCGATGCTTATTTTGCAGGGAGTCCATCCAACTAGAAGAGAACAGGAGGCATCTTCAACATAGGATCAAATATAGTTTCTTGGTACAGTAGGAAACAAATTTCAGTTTCACTTAGTTTAGTAGAGGCAGAGTACATGGCAGCCAGTTAGGCAGCATGTGAGGCCATCTAGATGAGGAAGATACTTGTTGGTTTGTTTGGTCAACAGATGGATCCAATGGTGATACATTGTGATAACCAGAGTTGCATCAAACTCTCGGTTAATCCAATATTCCATGATAGGTTCAAGAATATTGATATCTGATACCACCATCTCAGAGATTGTGTTCAGAGGAGGATTATGTCATTAGAGTACATTCCCATAGAGGTGGAGTATGCAGACATCTTGATGAAGGCGCTGGAAAGAAGAAAATTTGAATTCCACAGAGATAGGATCGGGGTAGCATGTAATACCTTTCTTGTTGAGAGGGAGTGTTGAATGGCACCCCCAAAGCAAGGATTTTGATTTAATTTTCCCTTATTTAAATTGGAAGAGAAATTGTAATTTCATCTCATAAAAACTTGTATTAGTTAACTAAGTTAGAATGACTGAGTTAGCTTAGGAAATTCGAGTTGAGAGTCTAATAGGATGCATGCAGAGTGATTCCATGATTTAAGGGGGTCTAATTGCAGTTATGCACGATTTTTAATTAATTAACTCAACTAATTGAGTTAAAATCAGTTTAAATAGTTCTAACTGAGTGATGAGTTAGAGATAGGTCCAGTGAATTAAATCTATTTTAATTCGCAATGAGTGATCAATCAATTAAATGATAATTCACTACAAATAATTGTTGCATGTTAGTTCTAAAGTAGACCCAGTTGAGACAGAGGTTAAAGGGAAGATAACTATCGAGTGTATAATTAGAAAATTGTACAGGCCAGTTATAGAGTCAGTTGGAGGCCTAGGAAGGATTGTAAAATCAAGGCAAGGTATTTTCCTATTTAATAGGGATTTAATTCCTCAAGGAATGTGTGAGCAAGGCAGGCTGAGCAGAGGCAGATAATTGGCTAAGTATTTGTCCAATTTTTCCTAGATGAGTGTGAGACAGTTGGCAGAGTGCAAGAGTTCTCTTATGAGAGAAAGCATTGTATTGTTTCATGATCCTTGACTTTATACAATATACAGATAGTGGGGTTTTAGGCAGTGTGATTTCCCCATATAGATCTTGTGTTGTGCAATTTATTGTATCTTTCTCTTACTTGTTTATGTGATTGTGCGATTGTGTTTTATTTACACAAATTGTAGAAGGATTCAATATCTTGTTTTAGTACATTATAAGATCATATTGAATCACGGGGTTGATTTTCTACAATATTTACTTTTTTACTTATTCCTCTACCATCGTGTAGATAAATTTATGGAATTGGGGTTAAATGTTGTTGATATTAATAAACCGAAGCAAATTGTCATCAACTGGACTGATATAGTCATAAGGAGGGAAATCAACAAAGACTTTTCCCTTTATATATCCTCTTTTATGTTAGTTGCATAGAAAACTATCAGTAACCTGCTCGCTCCCAGAATTATCCCACAAGATAAATCCTTATTGTAGTTGAGTAGAGACCTCATGGTTGGTGATTCATATATATTTAAAGATCATTTGTAAATAAGGTTATATGGTGAAAAGATTCCACCTTATAAGCTGCGTGCATTTGAAAATTTGAGGATTTTTTCTTTAGAATTTATCATACAAAGTTTGAATTTGGACCAAATCCACTTTGTTCCAACTCAAAAGGGTTTCTTGTTTAAGCTGCCTAAAACAATGGGTCCATTTAGTGTGAAGAATAGACAAGTTTAAGAGGATATTGAAAAAAAATTGCAAGAGTTGGGTTTTGAATAAGGAGATAAATGGAAATATGACCCACATCAAGTAATTTCAAAAGGAAGGGTGGAAATATCTTGTGCTCCATATACTCATGAAGCAAGACCAGAACTGGAAAAATTAGGAAATCTTGATATGGAGGAATCACAACAAGGTATAAATTATAAACTTCTCTTCCTAAATAAAATGGATTGAAAAGGAATGCAATAGAATTTTTGGATGTTGAGGTTGAGAGTTCACAATCAAATAAAAAGGCTAAAATTTAAGAAGAATGAAAGGGACTTCACAGTTAATAGAAAATCCTTTAAGTAAGATAGGGTTCCAAGTATAATTAGGAGATATAAGGTATGTATCCTCATCTCTAATTACTAATGAATAAGAGATATCTTCCCTAACTACTTTGAAGGATAACTTTCAACATATTAAAGAGAAAAATTTCAAAGTGAGAAGTAATGTCATGACACATTTGGAAGCCTAATCAACCTAAAATTATAAAATTAGGCTCCTCTTAGTTATTGATCTAGAAAGGAATTATTTTAGGATGTCATTTACCCATCCAATATCTCAATCCATTTCATAGGGTGTAGATTTCAAACATTAAATTTATCTGTTAATACCAAAGATATTCCTCTCCTAGGAAAAATAAAATTACACAGACAAACATGGTAATTAAGCTATAGTAACCTCAATAAAACTTATTTGGTTGCTAATAAAGAAAAGGAACTTTTGGAGAAGGTGGTCTACCAGCTTAAGCAGGAAAGGGAAAATTCCAAAGCACTACACACACAGAACGAAGAGTTCAAGAAGTAGATTATAAAGTGGGGAGTAAACCCTAAAGATAAAATAATGATCCAAACCTTTCTATAAAGCACATAATCAAAAGTTCATACATTGAGGAGGAAATTGAAAATGCCTCTAGAAAAACATGTTCAAACTTCTAAACCGACACACATGGAGAAAGAGAAATATATCTTGACTAAACAGTTATTAAACAGAAACCAACAGGTTGCAAACCTTAAGAAACAAAATGCATAACTACTACAGAAAATAGATAAACATGTGTGCATCGCGGTAGTATCAGATGATTCAGAGTATGGATAGGGTCATGACATAGTTGAAGATATCAAAGGATGAACTGAAAAAGATACAAAAGGATCTGAATGATACAAAAGAACAAATGAAACATAAAGAAAGACGGCTTAATGTGTCAAAGGATAATGTAAATTGATATAATGCCAAATACCAGTCAACATGCGAAGAAATAAAGGAGTTTAAGGAGAAAATAAAATGCCAAATACCAGTCAACATGCGAAGAAATAAAGGAGTTTAAGGAGAAAATAAATGAAACATATCTTTAGTTCAAGCTCGACAGATTATATGGGATGATATAATTCAACAAATTCAAGTTTTATGGGAACACATGATTGTTCTTGCAAAAGAGAAAGAAATGATTACGGCCTCTAAGATTATTATTCATACAAAAAAATACCAAGCACAAGAAAGTGCATAGTTAGCAAAGAAAATTATTGACTATTTTAATTTTGAATCCTCCCAAGAGATGAGAGTTGTGGGTATTTCAAATAGCGCAACTATGGTGTTTGAAATAAGTAAAATGGTTCAAAGAAACATGTACAGGAAGAAAACATAAAACAAATTGAAAGAGGTTAAAAATTCAGTTTCATCCTTCCAATCTGACTTTGATAAAAGGGTTAAAGCAAGACTACCAACTTGCTGGGACCAAAAAGGAAATATTCTATCATGGGAGTAGTTTGAAACATTGTTAGTGGAATCTAAAATAAAAATCAATTCATCACGTGAAAGGACTGTTTTTCTGAAGGGGTTAACAATAGCAATTATTTGAAAAGGGATTTTCAACTACTATGGAAAATCAAAACCTTATTTATAGATGAGCCAAAGTATGCCAAGATAACCAATATGAAGTTGGATTATAGTAGAATGCTCCAATATCTAGTGTCTGATTTGGAACTTTGGAAAATGTGCCAAAATCCCTTCACTTCACAAAATGTTTGAGTTATTGAGACTAAGACTACATCAAAAGAAGCATATATATTAAAGGAACAAGAGTCTCGAAAGTCCAAGTGATTTAATTTTGAGAAATTTAAATCATTTAATTTTATAATTTTGTAATAGTTTTTAAGTGTTTTAAAATAATTTAGTAGTTAAGAAGTATTTAAAGTAGTTGACAATTTTCATAATTGTCACCCAATGTATTTTTTCTTTAAAATAAGGCAAAGGGACCAGGATAGTGGTTCTGAATTTTGGCCTGGAGATCATATATATTTTTTTTTGTAATGTGCTAAAGTTTTTTCTCAGAGACTTATTAAAAATTTTCAGGCGATTTCACAAGTGTGTTGGCTATTTTATGTGTTTTCTATCTCTATAAGTCATTAATTGTGTTTATTCTTCTAATGAAATATGTGTAATGAATTTTTTGGTTACTTTTTATAAACATATTTACTAATGTTGTGATAATAACATAGAGTACCTATAAAATTGACTTAAATGACCTTATAAATCACTCCACATATTTATCAACTCATTCTTTTTCCTTTTACAATTTCTTCTAAGGTTTTGTGTAAAGGATTCTAGCTCAACCCTCTACATTGAATCTTTATTATCAAAATTATTCTTTCCATGATACATATTCATTAAGCTATAGTCACATACATATTGGCCATATTTAAGGGTTTGCTATCTTTTCCAAGAGTTAGAATCACATTACACCTCAAGGAAATATCTTTGGGAAATTATATTTACAGTTTTAAAAGAAAATATTTTCATCTATTTTCAATAGATGCCTAGGCACTAGCCTCATCTCAACCAGAGGTTGTCCCGAGGGTTACATCATGACTCCAAATAACCATATTTATAATATTTTATATCTTCTTTAACTTACCTGCTATTATGATGGTTGTCTACTAGATACTGCAATAACCATAGGACTCCCACTGAACTTGACACACCATGCATCTTACATCCTTTGATATTTAAAATCAATACAAACATTATACTCAACATTATCCCCATTTTAACTAGATTGTAAGTTTCCAAACTCACTCTGAAACAAAGCAGGGTTTTCCCCATCTCTACACTTCCCTGACACCAATAAACATTCCACTAATAAGCTTCTTCTCCCCATTTGACATCAATGGAAAAGTATGCACCCGATGGAAGAAAATCCCCCTAAAACTTTGGAACCTACTCTTTAAATGATCCAACATGTTGAGTAGCTACTAATACATATTGAATTTGAGTCATTTGGTTGTAGGAGACACAACTCATATTTGTTTCCTAATATACTCAAATGATTCTTGTGCTGGTACGTTAGTGAATATATTTGTAAGCTTCTTATTAGTGGACACATACTCAAGTCAAACAACATTAGCGACAATCTATTCTATTAGGAAATGGAGCTTAGTTGGAATTTTCTTGGTATTTGAATGCGTGCTAGGATTTTTAGAAATGTTGATAGCACTAGTTTTGTCACACACGATTGGAATTGAATCAATCAACTATACCTTGATTCCCTTTAGGGTCTGCTTCATCCAAATATTTTTTTTGCAACAGGTGGCTACATTAATGTACTATGCTTCAACTATTGATAATGAAATTGAGTGTTGTTTTTTACTCACCCAAGATAATAGACAATCTCCCAAAAATAATGTTGCTCTAGAGTTGCTTTTCTGTCATCAAGTCTCCCTACCCAATCAACATCAGTATAAAAATTTAGCTTAAAATATCTACTTCTGGCATACCACAACGCATAGTTTTTGTGCCTTGCAAATACTTGAAAATCCTTTTTACAACAGTGAGATGGATTTCACAAGGGCAAGCTTGAAATATGGCCACCAGACCCACTGCTTGCATAATGTCCGTTCTTGAGGCTGTGAGGTATAACAAGCTTCCAATCATTAATTTTTATACTGTTTGATTTACTAAAGGTGTTCCATCCTATTTACATAGCTTACATCTAGTACAAAATGGTATGCATTATTCGACCTCAAATTTCTTCAACAATACTCTCAAATACTTGGATTGGGAGACAAAGATACCATATTTAAATTGAGAAATTTGCAACTCAAGAAATAAGGATAATTCTTCTATCATAGACATCTAGAATTATTTTTTCATAGACACAACAAATAAATGTCCAAACTTTTCCAAAACATTGCTAAAGATGATATAATATACATAAACCACAACAATCAATAAGTGATCATCTTCAAATTTTAAATATATATTGTTGTCTGCAGTGCCTCTCTTAAAGCCTTTTTGCTGAAGTTATTTGTCCAATATGGAATACGAAGCTCTAGGGGCTTGTTTAGGCCCATACAATTCTTTCTTCAATCTACAGACATAATCTCCATTATTTGAGATTATGAATCCTTCTGGTTGTTCTATATACACTTCTTCTTCCAAATCAGCATTGAGAAAGGCTCATTTCACATCCATCTAGTATACCTTGATGTTCTTATGGCTGGAAAAAGCAAGAAACATTCTAATGCCTTATAATATTTCTATAGGTGCAAGGGTTTCTTCAAAATTTATCCCTTCTATTTGAGCATACCCTTTGCAAACTAGTCGTCCTTTATTCTTTATCACTCGACCTTTCTCATTTAGCTATTTTTATTGACCACTTTGGTGCTTATATCATTTTTCACTTTGCGTCTAGGGACAAGCTCCCAAGTATCATTTTTCTCAATTTGGTCTAATTCTTCATTCATTTCCTTCACCCAGAACTTGTATTCACTTTCTTAATTGATACTTGTGGGTTTGATTTGTGATATTAAGGAAAGATTAGCATAACTTGGTCTGCCAAGGAATTTCCTTCTAGTTTGAACATTGATCCTACGACCATCAATAATTGACATTCTAGATGTTTTTTTCTGCACATACTTAGAAGGAATTTTGGTCCTCTATGATGTATCTATTTCTTCATCCTCATCCTCTACTTCTACTTCTTCCTGGTCCGAAAATATAGAGGCTAAAATTTATCTTTCATCTGAGTTCTCATCTTCTCTGGATGGCTTTGGTCGTGGCATTATTTCATCCACTACAATATCAATGCAACCTTAAATCCTTTTTTTCCTCTTGTTGTAGCACTTGTATCATTTTCTGTTGACAGGGTACCTAAGAAATATGCCCTCATTAGCTCAAGAGTCAAATTTACCAATATTCTTATCATTTATTTTGATATAGCATTTGGTACCAAACATATTCAAATGTTTCCCTAATGTTGATCTCCCTTTCCATAACTCATAGGGAGTCATACCATTTTTAGGCTTCAGTTGTTTTTTTTAATAAATATACAACTATTTGTGCTACTTATCCCTAGAAGGTGTGTGGAACCCCTGATTTATCCATCATAACTTTGGCCATCTTCGTAATTTTTTATTTCTTTCTCTCTACTACATTCTATTGTGGGTTTCTGGCCACTGAGTATTGGGCCTTATACCATTTTCTTCATAATACCCTTTGAATTATATTGAAGTGAATTCTTCACCTCTGTCTGATATTAAAAATTTTAATATTTAGATATTTATCCTTTTCAACCTATGCTTTAAATATCTTGAATTTTTTCATATCTTTTGATTTTTCTTTCAATAACATTATTCAAGTGGCTATAGTAAAATCACCAATAAATAGAATAAAGTACCTTTATCCTCTTATAATTGTTGTCCTTGTTGGGCCACATATATTAGTGTGAATAAAATCCATAGGTTTATAGGTTGAGAACTCCTTAGAATTGAAATGAGTCCTTGTCTTCTTTCCAAATTGATGAGACTTGCAGATTGAGTTATTGGGCTCTGACAATCTTGGAAATCGTCTTACTACTTCTATCTTGCTTATTTTTATTAAGTTTTCAAAAGTTATATGACCTAGTATTTTATGCCACAACCGAGTTTGATTTGTCTTACTTAAGTAGCATCTCACTCTCGAGTCATCAAAAGTGTATACATTATTTTGAGTTCTAGCTACCTTCCCTGCTAGCTTTCCATTCTCTACTTTTTGCATATCACATTCTTTGGATCAAAAAGTCACATTGTAGCCACTATAGCATATTTGAATCAATCTAACAAAGTTTTTATTTTTGAGACCACCTATATACAACACATTTTTAGCCTTGGTATTTTCATCAAGACTGACTGTTCCCTTTCCCTTAATTACTGTTCGAGCATCATTACCAAAGGTGACATTGTTGCCTTTATCATCTTCTTTAAGATATAATAATTTCATCTTATCACAATTCATGTGATTATAACAACCATTATCCACATACCATTTATTTTCTTTGTCATACACAAACGTATCAAGCCCACACTTCATGGTTTTCTTAGTATTTTGTTTCCAACTCTTCTTGTCCTTAAGGAGAGTTGGCTACCAAGTGTACTGTGATAGAGAAGGGTACTCAAACCTATTTTTTCTCTCACTTTCTTTGTGCCCAAAATTATTACATTTTAATCATTCAACTTCATTCAACATAGGAGAGAAGGGATTCAGATTCCTAGGGAAAGAGTTATGAGTTCTAGAATTCTGATATTTTTTATATATTAAATTTAATCTCTTTTAAATTTGACACTTATACAATTAATAGCTTTATGTCCAAAGATATGGCATCCATATAAATTACCATGAAACAATTTTGGGTACCTAAAATTTTAGTATTTACAATATTGAGCTAGTCGTGAGTACCTTTGTTGTCTTGTTGAGTGGTTCACTTATATATGATTTGTGTTTTTTCAAAAGTTAGTATATTTTTTCCAATGTTGAGTGCCTCTCTCAATTGACATTTGTTTATATTTATTAATTCTACCTTGAAGCACCTTTTCATATCCTTGGGGGTCTTCAAATCTTATGGACCTGAAACTCATATTTCCCATAGATTTTTTTTTTTTAATTCAAAAAATATGAAACCTTTCTTATACTCTATATGCCTTTGACTGCTCATAAGGTGGTTTAAATTATTTTTCCCTTCAGTAAATATTTTTTCCAAATCCTTCTTAGTCTTTCACCTTTCAATATTTGTTCTCAAGGAGACAATTTCTACTTCTAAACTGTGACAATTCTCTTTGCATTTGAGAATCAAGGCATTTAGAACCTATTCCTTGTGTTTTGCTTCTTCTAACATGAATTTCATGGACAAAATATCTCCTTTATATGTTTCTGAAATAATCTCGTCCCTTTTTTGTTAGCTATTAATTCAAGAGTTTATTCTCCTCCTCTAAATTTTCACATGTTTTTTTCTTTTCTTCTAATTGGAGTGCTAAGTTGTCTTTGCTTTTAATGGCTTCTCCAAGTTTTTCTCTTTGATAAAAAAACTCCTCATTATCATAGTTATGCATACTGTTAGGTCATAAAGGTGATTGTTCAAAGGTAACCTCAATGATTTTCATTAATTATCAACCTAGGGAAAGTCCTGTTATTTCAAGAGTGTAAGCACAATATATGCAAGTGACATCAGAGGTTCACTATTCTAATTTGTCATAAGGAAGATTTTCTAATGATCAAAGTTCAATAAAACCAACTTGGAAGTGAATTATGAAATGCTTCTGACTATTCAAGGGAGCTAACTCTGTCCTAAATCTATGCAGAAATAACTACTTAGGATTGAAAGAATAGACTAAAATTTAATAGCACACTTTGATGAATTGAGCAACAACCTTAACGAATTGAACAACAATTATAATAAATTGAACAACAATCAATTATTCTAAATTTTGCAATGGAATTCTCTTTTAATCAACTAATGACATCCTTCTAAATGAAACATCAACCAAACACTCATAATGATGATGAAAAGATCCAAACGTTAACTATATACAGGATTGAACAACAATCGTGCTGAAACTAATCTAGCAATTTTGAAAGCATTGATTTCAGATAAGAGGACATGAACGATAAACTAGTCTAATGAAAAGGAAGCTATAATATCTCACGCTCGCAATTAACCAATTAAGCAAAGTCTTATGAAACGCAATGGATAACTAGAAACACAAATTCTGTAAGTAAATGTATATCACAGAAGTAGCAGAATAAACCCTAGGGCTGGGCCAAAGCCACCAAAAGCCTACTGCTAAGGAATACTCAGAGGTTGTCTATTCCAAAAATGCCAAATTCTTTATTAATTCGCAGAGCAATACATTAGTACAACTTGACGATTCTGTCCCAATACGTCTATTACATGAAGATATATTACAGTCTACTCATCTTGTTCATCTTTGACCTTTTATAGTTTAAAGGCGAATTCAAAAGTAGTAACAGATCCTTCTCATTATGGGACCCTGTAGCTTCGTGGCTATCGTTTGAGTACTCCATGCGTGGACGTGCCTCTCCATCTTTCGTCGATTCATAGGAGCCGATATGATTCCGTTTGCCTTCCTTTTCAGCTGTCTTTTGGTCATCAAAAGTTTGGCTGTTTTGCTTCCCTATCAATAAAAAAAGTGGCAATTCAGTTCTTACGTTATTAAACACTCCTTTTATCATTATTCCACTCTGCCTTTTATTTACATTATTTTCCTTTACTTTATTGCTAAGATGAAGGGAAAATACATAAAAGTACATGACCAATCGTGGTAAAGATGGGGTGAAATGTACCTTCTTCTTGGCCCAACATACTCCCCTAATTACCTTTTTTCAGGTCCTCGTGCAAATAAATGGTTGAGGTGTAGCTGGGTTAAAGAATATGCAGGGTATACCTCCTCTTTGTAAAGTCTAAAGCCATGTCTCTGTTTAATCTTTGCAAATGTTGAGTTCATGTGCCCCTCTGGTAACTCATAATCATGATGATAGTCCTTAGGGGGGTACCAGATGATGGGGCACCTGTATCTGCACCCTATCTATGTAGGGCCCATGTTCAAAATCAGGTTGTTGTACAGAAGGAATCTGGAAGCAGCAGCTTTGAATTTCCTGTAACCAAATGGCTCTTTGTTCTTCACATTGATTGTAGAGGCTAGCCATCTCTGTTTGGTTGTTGCCAATGCTTCTTCCTGAATGTCCTAGAAGTATGTTTGCCCATTCTATACAATATCCTTGTAGATAGGTCCCAATTTGGATATCACTCCTTTCCTCTGCATGAATTTCTTATGTTGGGTAAACAGGTAGAGGGTTTTATTAGGTTCCCCCCTGACCCATAGGTCTAAGCCATGCTCTCTTTTCTGAAAGGTGTTGTAGGCCTTAGCCCACTTATTTTGGTTATTGGCAAAATATAGGAAAGCCTAGAACTGAACGTCCCCTATGAAAGGGTTGGGGTTACTATCCCTGTCCTCCTCTAGAAATAAATTGCGTAAATATAATTAACACAAAATATATTGGACCTGCTCATCCTGCTCATTGAAACACTAGACAAATTCCTCAATGCTTTTAAAATTAGTGAGCTTCCTAATCAAATTTGGACCATGAAGTTTTGTATCGAAATTACAAAATGACCAAGATGGTCATTTACAAGTAATTAGTCATCGATTTTGTAATAAACAGGTTGTGTCGAAATTTTATTGACCAAGATGGTCTTATGAGCAATGGTTCATCGACTCAAGTCATCAAGCAGGATCTTATCAAAATTGGTAAGTGACCAATATGGTCACATGCAGCATTCTTGCTATGTGCAGGAATTCAAGTTCAACATGTTCTTTGTCAACTTCGACATCAGCATCAGTGACTTCGACAACATTCATCAATGTTTTTCTCTTCATGAATTGAAGCCAAAATGTCGTCATGTAAAAAAGTCATCATAGTGAATTGTGTCGACCTGTGACAATGAAACATTAAAGAGAATTAGTCATAATGATAATTGTGAAGTGCTAAATCCTTGTAAAGACCTAAGGAAACACAATCCTACGTCTAAGTGTTAGCACTATAAGTCTAAGTCAGCTAAGTGTTAGTGTTAGGTGAAAATGTTATTGATTAGTCTTAAAAACATTTGTTAAAGACTAAATCCTAAAAATGCCTAAGTGACTATGGTCTTGATGTCATGGCACAATGAAGATGTAAAAGGTTATGCCTAGGTCTAAGTCCTAATTGTAAACCTAAGGTTAAATCCTAAGGTGAAAGGACTAATCCTAAAACCTAGCGCTAAATTCCTAGTTCTAAAACCCTAAGTCCTAATGCTAAAATGTCTAAAGAGATGGACCTAACGCAAATGGGTATGTTAAAACCCACTTTCGGGCTTGGTGTTAAAACCTAGGACTACAACCTAAACAAATGTAAAGCTTTCGACAAACATTGTAAAAAATTACAAATCAAATGTAATGTTTAAAATAGTTAACCGCGTAGTCTTAACTGCATCAGAACCATTGTATCGAAGTCATGTGAGCAAAGACAGTTTAACCATAAGCGGAGTTTGGTTAACCGCCAGTCCAAACTGCACATGTTATCTGTTGGAGGTCTCAAAGCCTTGTGAACAGAGCTAACCACGGCGGAAAATGTCACTGCAATGGTATCCGCTAGCTCAAGCCATCTGTCGGGATTCACATGTGAACATGGCAGAAGTTAGGGGATAAGCCGCAACAATCCCGTCGGGTTTTAAAACCATGACCACCACTGTCAGAGATTCGTTGTCACATGTAGCTGTCACAACAAATTTCAAAGTAACCACTGGATCCAAACCGCAGAGATAGCCGCCAGTAGATACGACTATTCACATGCCGACAGTCCATTTCCGCGTTGTTTATACTGACCGTCAGGGATAAAATTATATCCTAAAGTATATTATGGGTTTTTTTGCATAAGAATTGGTGTTGTTGTAAATGCACACCTTATCCTAAGACCTTAGTTGTCAAGAAGCCTGAGGTCATCAAAAACTTCAAAGATCAACCTATATCCAATTGTGATTCGGATAATATCGAGGGAGCATCAAGATTTATATAAAGTCCAAAATAGGTCTTGATAGGATTTTATTCATTTAATTCCTTAACTAAAAATGGAGTTCACATTAAACCAATGAACCATGATATTCGAGGTATGAAGATAAAAATATTGGTTTAATTCCATTTGTTTCCCTCATCCTATTTAAGAAGACAAAGAATGTCTAGAAGAATAAGGAGAGGAAGAGAGGAATTTTCGAGAAGAAAAAGAGAAGTGATTTTTAAATAAGCATTAGAACACATTGTAGAGAGTTTTGTTTTGCAGGAAAATTATGGAGAAGGAGAGCTCTATTTCTTACTTACATTCAGATTTTGAAGTTCGTTGTAGTGCATCGAGGTCTGCTTCAATCATCAAAACTCAATCCATCTACTTTTGTGCAGAGGTCCATATGCTTTAGTTCATCAGTCAGAGTGTGTTGTTCGTCACAAAATTTTCTTGGCCAACTGAAGGGCTATTCAAGTAAAGAGACAATATCTGTAAAGCCTATTCAGGAGAATTTCCTTCTACATTATCAGTGGTGCTATTTGGCGCTTGTTAGCTGATAAATCAATGTATTCCTTTTTTCTCGACTTTATTAATACAACAGTCACACACTTCTGAAGAGGACCCAGAGACGTAGTCCAGGAGGGACGAACTCCGTCATTAATCCTTGTTGTCATATGGTTTTAATGTTATGCATGATGCGTAATTTTTAAACTTTAACATTAACAGATTATATCTAAAACAGTTTGTGCTAAGAAGTTAGAATCACATACAAGCAATTGTTTCAGTTATTATTCTTGCCATTCTCATTTTGTCAAGAGTTAGAAAAGATCTTGTCATTCCGCATTCAAATCATATTTTGGTATCAGAGCCTACTAGCTCCTTTTCAAGTACAAAAATGGGCAAGAACTCGAGACAACTGCTTCGATTAAAATAAATTGAGGAGCTCAATCAACAATTTCAGTAGGAGAATACTGCGCTACAAAGGATGGTCCAAGCACTCGAAAGTGGCAAGCAGATCTTGCAGTCTAAATTGAAGTCTTGAGAAAGAAGAAAAGAGGAAACATCCCTCTAATAGAAGGTGCAACTTCTAACAGAAAGAAGGCAACACTATCTCTTCATCAGGAGGATGAAGATAGTTCTTCTCTTTCATCATCACCAAAATCATCAAGAGAGGCCATCGGAACCTTTTCCTCACCTCTTGAGAAAACCCCCAACATACTGATATCACCAAAAAGTGATTCAGACTCCGAGGAAGTTTCTAGCCAGAAGCCATGTGCAGCTTTTGAAAGAAAAGGTTTGTCCATGATGAAGGCCATGGGATATCAAGAAGGGGAAGGCCTTGGAAAGAATGGTCAAGGAAAAATTCTACCAATAATTGCACAAGAAAGGCCTAAGTATCGATTTCTAGGTTATGGTTTAATGCAATGCGACTATTGTGAAAAGATGGGCCACATTTCAAGTCAATGTTGGTCTCTGCATCCTGAGCTTATGCCAAAGAAGCTACAGGACAAGAAGGGTAAGACAAATAATCCTCTAGTAGTGATTCTGGAAGTGATTTTTTTTATTAGAACTGGGTTGTAGAAACTGTTAAAAGAATATATCCATGCACATTTTGTGGAAGTTCATGGCATTGTGTAGAACATTGATGGAAGCATAGAGCCTACAGCAAGAAAGTTGGAGCTACCAAAATCCAACCACAAGAAGATGATGAAACACTTCAAGTGAAGAAGCATTCAAGTAAAACCTCACTTCAATCTATCAATGAATCCACTGAAGAGGAACAACATTCAGGAAGTGCAAAGGAAACAAGTACAAATTCCAAGGAGAGAATTTGTCAGCATTGCAAATTATCGGGGCATGCTAAGAGCATATATCTAAACCTACCACAAGAAACAACATTGACATTAGAAACACAGGAAATATCCAATTCACCTACTAGGGAATATTTGATTGTCAAATGGAACTGGGCAGACTTTATGCCATATGTCTAAATTGAGTCGGTAAAATTTTTCTAGATCTAGATGAGTCTGTAACTAAGATCTAGAGTTATTTTTTTGAATGCATTGTAATAAAACGTTTGGAGAACCAAAATTTATTCTTTTGGGAAGTTGTGATCCAATTTGGATCTTTAAGTTTTGTATCGAAATTACAAAATGACCAAGATGGTCATTTACAAGTAATTAGTCATCAATTTTGTAATAAACAGGTTGTGTCAAAATTGTATCGACCAAGATGGTCTTATGAGCAATGGTTCATCGACTCAAGTCATCAAGAAGGATCTTGTCAAAATTGGTAAGCGACCAAGATGGTCACATGCAACATTCTTGTTATGTGCAGGAATTCAAGTTCAACATGTTCGTCTTCAACTTCAACATCAGCATCAATGGCTTCGACAACATTCATCAATGTTTTTCTCTTCATGAATTGAAGCCAAAATCTCATTATGTAAAAAAGTCGTCATAGTGAATTGTGTCGACCTATGACAATGAAACATTAAAGAGAATTAGTCATAATGAGAATTGTGAAGTGCTAAATCCATGTAACGACCTAAGGAAACACAATCCTAATTCTAAGCGTTAGCACTATAAGTCTAAGTCAGCTAAGTGTTAGTGTAAAGCGAAAATGTTAGTGATTAGTCTTAAAAACATTTGTTAAAGACTAAATCCTAAAAATGCCTAAGTGACTATGGTCTTGATGTCATGGCGCAATGAATATGTAAAAGGTTATGCCTAGGTCTAAGTCATAATTGTAATCCTAAGGTTAAATCCTAAGGTAAAAGGACTAATCATAAAACCTAGCGCTAAAGTCCTAGTTCTAAAACCATAAGTCCTAATGCTAAAGTGTCTAAAGAGATGGACCTAGCGCAAATGGGTATGTTAAAACCCACTTTCGGGCTTGGTGTTAAAACCTAGGACTACAACCTAAACAAATGTAGAGCTTTCGGCAAACATTGTAAAACATTACAAATCAAATGTAATGTTTAAAATAGTTATCCACACAGTCTTAACCGCATCGGAACCATTGTATCAGAGTCATGTGAGCAGAGACAGTTTAACCATAAGTGGAGTTTGGTTAGCTACCAATCCAAACCGCACATTTTATCTCTCAAAGGTCTCAAATCCTTGTGAACAGAGCTAACCATGGTGGAAAATGTCACCGCAACGGTATCCGCCAGCTCAAGCCATCTGTCAGGATTCACATGTGAACATGGTGGAAGTTAGGGGATAAGCTGCAACAATCCCGTCAGGTTTTAAAACCGTGACCACCACTATCAGAGATTTTTTGTCACATGCAGCTGTCACAACAAATGTCAGAGTAGCCACCGGATCCAAACTGCAGAGATAGCCGCCAGTAGATCCTACTATTCACATGCCGACAGTCCATTTCCGAATTGTTTATCCTAAGCGTCAAGGATAAAATTATATCCTAAATTATATTATGGGTTTTGTTGCATAAGAATTTGTGTTGTTGTAAATGCACACATTATCCTAAGACCTTAGTTGTCAAGAAGCCCAAGGTCATCAAAAACTTCAAAGATTAACCTATATCCAATTGTGATTTGGATAATTTCGAGGGAGCATCAAGATTTATGTAAAGTCCAAAATAGGTCTTGATAGGATTTTATTCATTTAATTCCTTAACTAAAAATGGAGTTCACATTAAACCAATGAACTATAATCTTCGAGGTATGAAGATAAAAATATTGGTTTAATTCCATTTGTTTCCCTCATCCTATTTAAGAAGACAAAGAATGTTTAGAAGAATAAGGAGAGGAGGACAGGAGTTCTCGAGAAGAAAAAGAGAAGTGATTTTTGAAGAAGCATTAGAACACATTGTAGAGAGTTTTGTTTTGCAGGAAAATTGTGGAGAAGGAGAGCACTATTTCTTGCTTACATTCAGATTTTGAAGTTTGCTGTAGTGCATCGAGGTCCACTTCAATCATCAAAACTCAATCCATCTACTTTTGCGCAGAGGTCCACACGCTTCAGTTCATCAGTCAGAGTGTGTATATTGTCACAATATTTTCTTGGCCAACTGAAGGGTTATTCAAGTAAAGAGACGATATCTTTAAAGCCTGTTCAGGAGAATTTCCTTCTACATTATCAGTGGTGCTATTTGGCACTCGTCAATTAATAAATCAATGTATTCCTTTTCTCTTGGCTTTATTAATACAACGGTCACACACTTCAGAAGCAAACCCAGAGACGTAGTCTAGGAGGGACGAACTTCGTCATTAATCCTTGTTGTCATATGGTTTTAATGTTATGCATGATGCGTAATTTTTAAACTTTAACATTAAAGGATTATATCTAAAACACTTTGTGCTAAGCAATTATCATCACATAGAAGCGACTGTTTCAGTTATTATTATTTCCATTCTCATTTTGTCAATATTTAGAAAAGATATTTTCATTCTGCATTCAGATCACATTTTGGTATCAAAGCCTACTAGCTCCTTTTCAGGTACAAAAATGGGCAAGAACTCGAGACAACAACTTCGGTTGAAAGAACTCGAGTAGTTCAATCAACAATTTTAGAAGGAGAATACTGTGCTACGAAGGATGGTGCAAGCACTGGAAAGTGACAAGTAGATCTTGCAGTCTGAAATTGAAGTCTTGAGAAAGAAAAAAAGAGGAAACAACCCTCTAAAAGAAGGTGCATTTTCTAACGGAAAGAAGCCAACACCATCTCTTCATCAGGAGGATGAAGATAGTTCTTCTCTTTCATCATCACCAAAATCATCACGAGAGGCCATCGGAACCTTTTCCTCACCTCTTGAGGAAACTCCCAACATACTGATATCACCAAAAAGTGATTCAGACTCCGAGGAAGTTTCTAGCCAGAAGCCATGTGCAACTTCTGAAAGAAAAGGTTTGTCCATGATGAAGGCCATGGGATATTAGGAAGGAGAAGGCCTTGGAAATAATGGTCAAGTTAGACTTCTACCAATAACCGTACAAGAAAGGCATAAGTATCAAGGTCTAGGTTATGGTTTAATGAAGTGCGACTACTGTGAAAATATGGGCCAGATTTCAAGTCAATGTTAGTCTTTGCATCCTGAGCTTATGCCAAATAAGCTACATGAGAAGAAGGGTAAGAAAAAACAATCCTCTAGTAGTGATTCTGGAAGTTATTTCTTTTATCAGAATTTGGTTGTAGAAACTATTAAAAGAATATATCCATGCACATTTTTTGGAAGCTCATGGCATTGTGTAGAACATTGTTGGAAGCATAGAGCCTACAGCAAGAAAGTTGGAGCCACCAAAAGCCAACCACAAGAAAATTATGAAACACTTCAAGTGAAGAAACGTTCAAGTAAAAACTCGCTTCAATCTATCAATGAATCCACTGAAGAGGAACAACAATAAGGAAGTGCAAAGGCAACAAGTACACATTCCAAGGAGAGAATTTGTCAGCATTGCAAATTGTCGGGGCATGCTAAGAGAAATTGTCCAATCCTTCCACAAGAAATGACATTGACATCAGCAGCATAGGAGACATCCAATTCACCTGCTGGGGAACATTCGACTACCAAATGGAACTAGGCAGACTTTATGCCATATGTCTAAATTGAGTCGGTAAAAATTTTCTAGATCTAGATGAGTCTGTAAGTAGGATCTAGAGTTATTTTTTTGAATGCATTGTAATAAAACTTTTGGAGAATCAAAAGTTCTTTTTGTGGGAAGGTGTGATCCAATTTGGATCCTGAAGTTTTGTATCAAAATTACAAAATGACCAAGATGGTCATTTACAAGTAATTTTTCATCGATTTTGTAATAAACAAGTTGTGTCAAAATTGTACCGACCAAGATGGTCTTATGAGAAATGGTTCATCAACTCAAGTCATCAAGCAGGATCTTGTCATCAAGATGGTCACATGTAGCATTCTTGCTATGTGCAGGAATTCAAGTTCAACATGTTCGTCGTCAACTTCGACATCAACATCAGTGACTTCGACAACATTCATCAATGTTTTTCTCTTCATGAATTGAAGCCAAAATGTCGTCATGTAAAAAGGTCGTCATAGTGAATTGTGTCGACCTGTGACAATGAAAAATTACAGAGCATTAGTCATAATGAGAATTGTGAAGTGCTAAATCCATGTAAAGACCTAAGGAAACACAATCCTAAGTCTAAGCATTAGCACTATAAGTCTAAGTCAGCTAAGTGTTAGTGTTAGGTGAAAATGTTAGTGTTTAGTCTTAAAAACATTCATTAAAGACTAAATCCTAAAAATTCCTAAGTGACTATGGTCTTGATGTCATGTTGCAATGAAGATGTAAAATGTTATGCCTAAGGTGAAAGGACTAATCCTAAAACCTAAGGTGAAAGGACTAATCCTAAAACCTAGCACTAAATTGCTAGTTCTAAAACCTTAAGTCCTAATGATAAAGTGTCTAAAGAGATGGACCTAGCGAAAATGGGTATGTTAAAACCCACTTTCTGGCTTGGTGTTAAAACCTATGATTACAACCTAAAAAAATGTAAAGCTTTCGGAAAACATTATAAAGAATTACAAATCAAATGTAATGTTTAAAATAGTTAACTGTGCAGTCTTAACCGCAACGGAACCATTGTATCGAAGTCATGTGAGCGGAGACAGTTTAACCATAAGCGGAGTTTGGTTAGCCGCCAATCCAAACCACACATGTTTTCTGTCGGAGGTCTCAAAGCCTTGTGAACAGAGCTAACCACGGCGGAAAATGTCACCGCAACGGTATCCGCTAGCTCAAACCATCCGTCAGGATTCGCATGTGAACATGGCAGAAGTTAGGGGATGAGCCACAACAATCCCGTCCAGTTTTAAACCGTGACCGCCACCGTCAGAGATTTTATGTCACATGAAGTTGTCACAGCAAATGTAGGAGTAACCGCCGGATCCAAACCACAGAGATAAACGCCAGTAGATCCAACTGTTCACATGACGACAGTCCATTTCCGCGTTGTTTATACTGACCGTCAGCGATAAAATTATATCCTAAAGTCTATTATGGGTTTTGTTGCATAAGAATTGGCGATGTTGTAAATGAACACCTTATCCTAAGACCTTAGGTGTCAAGAAGCTCGAGGTCATCAAAAACTTCAAAGATCAACCTATATCCAATTGTGATTTGGATAATTTCGAGGGAGCATCAATATTTATATAAAGTCCAAAATAGGTCTTGATAGGGTTTTATTCATTTAATTTCTTAACTAAAAATGGAGTTCACATTAAACCAATGAACCATAATCTTTGAGGTATGAAGATAAAAATATTGGTTTAATGCCATTTGTTTCCCTCATCCTATTTAAGAAGACAAAGAATGTTTAGAAGAATAAGGAGAGGAAGAGAGGAGTTTTCGAGAAGACAAAGAGAAGTGCTTTTTGAAGAAGCATTAGAACACATTGTAGAGAGTTTTGTTTTGCAGGAAAATTGTGGAGAAGGAGAGCTCTATTTCTTGCTTACATTCAGATTTTGAAGTTCGTTGCAGCGCATCGTGGTCCACTTCAATCATCAAAACTCAATCCATCTACTTTTGTGTATAGGTCCATACGCTTCAGTTCATCAGTCAGAGTGTGTTGTTCGTTACAAGATTTTCTTGGCCAATTGAAGGCTTATTCAAGTAAAGAGACAGTATCTGTAAAGCATGACCAGGAGAATTTCCTTCTACATTATCAGTGGTGATGTTTTGTGCTTGTTAGTTGATAAATCAATGTATTCCTTTTCTCTCGACTTTACTAATACAATGGTCATACACTTCTGAAGCGGATCCAGAGAAGTAGTCCAGGAGGGACGAAATTTGTCATTAATCCTTGTTGTCATTTGGTTTTAATGTTATGCATGATGCATAATTTTTAAACTTTAACATTAACAGATTATATTTAAAAATGGTTTGTGCTAAGCAGTTAGAATCACATACAAGCAATTGTTTCAGTTATTATTCTTGCCATTCTCATTTTGTCAAGATTTAGAAAAAAATTTGTCATTTCGCATTCAGATCACTTCCCTGCCTTGATAGCCTTGATTTTCAACAGGAAATACCATTCCACTAAGAATAGAGCATAATTAGTGGTTGGTGCCCTGTAATTCAATACATCAGAGTAAAGAGAGAAAACCATATTGGTTTTCTTCTTAGTTTGTTCCACTTGATCGTGTGCTTTCTTTACTTTTGTCCTTTCTTCCCTGAGTTGGGAAAATGTTTCATCCTCAGTTGCAGAAAGGTCTTTGAATCGCTTTAGTAGTGCCTGATGTTCCTGTAAAGGTACTACTTCCTTTTTTCACTAGGCCAATTCATGATGGACTTGAATTAAATCGTTGCGAAACTTCTAACTGGTAGCCTTTTCTACTAGGGGATTCTAGGCAGGTGTCACCTCCGTTTGAGTCCCTTTATCTTCTGTAGGTTCCAAATTAGTCTACACAAAGGCTTCAACAGTGTGTATCAACTTTGTTTGTACAAAGGCATCAACCTTATTCATTAACTCAGTTTGTATATAAACTTCAGTGGTATCTATTAAATTGTTCTGTAAAGAGGCTTCAACATTGTCCATTAAATCCGTATGTACAGAAATTTCAGTAGTATCTACCATTTGGGTAAAAAAATATGTTTGGGTTCCCATGGTAGCCAATTCCTTCTCAAGCTTCCGAGCCTTTTTTTCTACTTCCAACTGTTTCCTCAGGTGTTTTATCATTTTTCTCAATCTCTTTTACTTCCTTATCATTTTCTTTAACTTCTTCTCAGCTAATTTCTCTTTTAGCAAGGTTTTGGTAGGGGAAGGAGGAGCAGTGGCTTCAGTTTTAGAAATGGTTGTGCCAGTTCTAAGGTTATCAGAAATGGTGTTTTCTTCATCCGCCGAAGATTTTATTTCAGCATTAACGTCTCGACTGGGTGAGATAATATTTCCTTCAGGTGTCAGGGGAACTGTCTCAATGCTTGCATTTTGTTCTAATGGGACAATGTCTCATGACTGGTTTCAAGATTCAGATATCCCTTCTATCTGGTCTTCCCTGGTTCTGTGGTCGAAACATGGGTTCTTTTCCCTCTTGCTCTCCTGGGTATGGTTATTCTGGGAAGTTCAATCTCTGTTCTCACAGGGTTTTCCTCAGGGGCAGGCAGGGTAGGATTAAAAAATTTGTCCCAAGTTATCTGATGTTTTCCTAAATCGTGAATGATGATTAATTTAATCAAGCCATGGTGGCTGACAACTTCTTGGGGGTTTTTTGATTTTCTAGTTCGAACAATAGTATCATGCAATACATAATTCATGAAAAAAGGTAAATTAACTGAAAATTTTCTCTTGAGAATAGCTAATATTATAAGCTGGCGGGACTTTACCACATCCTGGCATCCATCGCATGTGATATATCTTTGAATGAACACTGCCAATTCTTGCCAAGGCTGCTGCAAGGATGCAGGGTTAATCCCCTTCCCTTTTCATTCTAATGGTTCGACTGGGTATTGGTATATTGAGATTTCTTCTTGTAGAAGAACATGTTTTTCAGTCCATCTCTCTCCTTCTGTTGGTAGTCCAGAGACCTCAACAATGATATCCTTGTCGACTGGTATAATCCTTCCTCTGACTATGGTATGTTCTTCCCACAGGTTTTGCAGGAATTCAACTACTATGTCTATGTTAAACCCTTGTAGTCTGTGTAGATATGGAATCCAACCAACTTGCTGGAGAATAGTGCAAGTTGATTCTGAGACTTGGAAGGTTGTGGGTTCATTGCGGAGAGAATTACCCCCCATGGCTAATGTGTTATCTGAACTGGTTTCCTCTTCTGTCTGCATTTCTTCCGGCCTTGTTGGTTAAAAAAAACACTGCATGCAAAAAAAAATCCAACCTCATATCGTAAATGCAATGATATTTTAGTCCCATCAGCGTATCTGAAGGGATTTGCATGGGTAATTCACATGCTTATTCATTATGGATATTTTTACCCCATCCATCGGGAGAAGGGCATCCACCGCCTTAAGCTCAAGAGAAGAGGAAAGATTGAAACAATCATGAATGCATATGAGGCAAAGGTCAAAAATCAGTAATCATCACAATTGTACATCAGGTGGAAATGACCGAAGAAGGAGAGAAAAAGCGAGATAGCAATTATTATGACAGGATGTCCTATTTTGACGGTGTAGCATCATGGAAGCATGACAAGTGACGGATTATGATTGGTGTTTCCATCCCTTAATTCAAATATGAAAAGATAATTCATTCATAGTTAATTATGCGAGTAGGTAGTGATAACGCTTATTCAAATAGTGCATTTATCTCAGAAATGGATTAATAGGAAATAAGGCATATAAAAGTAATTGGCTATTGTTAGAAAAATACTTCCATACCACAAGAAGAGTCACTGCTGCCAGCAGGCGTTCATAGCCTCTACAGGATTGCTATTTTAACCCAGAAATGAGCCAGAATCCTCTATGTAAAAGTAGACATTTTTCTTATTTTATGGAGAGATCATTATGCTAGTGTAGTGGCCAAATAGTCAAAGTGCCACTCACTGGGATTGTAACAGAGTGATCAAGCCAGCTCGTGATGAGACCTCATGTCCTTCGAGCAGTTTGAGCTGTTGAGAAGGTCACTACCCTGGTGTGTTGGCCATTTTGGGAATTTCACCTGTTAAAGCCTTATGATCATGGTAGGCTGGCTTGTGATGAGACACACTATTCTCTCTTAAAAATTTGCATATAGAAATAATATTTTCTTTTTAAAAAGTAGGCATTTTTCTTGTTTTATGGAGAGACCATTTTGCTGGGGTGGTGGCCAGATAGTCATAGTGCCATTCACGGGGATTGTAAAAGAGTGATTAGGCTAGCTCGTGATGAGACCTCCTGCCCTTCAAGCAGTTTGAGTTGTCGAGTGTTGAAAATGCAGCAAGATGATGGAGCTTAGTGAAATGAAGTCGCCTTCACTAAGTGGGCCCGCAGGCTATTTTTGGCGCAAAGTCTATTTTTAGACTATGTCTATTTTTAGACATATGGAGCATGGTCCAGGGGTTGCAGTATGTTATTCTTGGAGTATTGGTCATGTTGGTAAAAATAGATGGAACTCTATTTTTTGACCTATAGGTCTAAGTCTATTTTTAGACTGCCTATCCTAAAAATAGGGAAGTCAAATATTATTTACCCTTAATAATATTTGGACTCTAAACTTCAGTTTACTCTCTTGGAGCACTTCAGTTCGAGCCTTGGAAGTGGCTCATGCATCTGACAGAGGAATTACGCTATTCCTAGGGTTTGGTGAGCTCATGCATGGTTGACTTCAGTTAGGACTTCAGTGGCAGAAGTTTGGTGGAGTTGATGAGACAGTTGGTGGAGTTGTGTTCGGTTTAACTTAGTTGAACTAGTTGAGATTAGTTTAACTAGCTAATAAACTAGTAATGAGTGGAGTGAATTAAATATTATTTAATTCACTAATTAGTAACTCATTATTCAACTCAAGAACACATCAGTTCACTATAGTGCATGGACAGTTCAGTGGAGACCAGTGAAAGAGGTAGATGAAAGGGTTGAGATAGCTATTAGTTGTGACATCAGTTGTGCATGAGATTTGCACCACACTTGGAGGAATTTCCCATGATGATTGCGCTGTCAAGCCAAGGAGATTTGAACCTTGGATCTCTCATTAGACCAGCCTTGATTGCGCAATAGAGGCAGGCAATTAGTGGTTGAATTTTGAACCCTTGACTTGTTCAAAACCAAGCTAGTTTGTGTGTAACTCATGAGATAGTACTGAGTACTTGTGAGGAGTATTGTGCTATGTACTATTACATGTTTTATCCATTATAATATACACAATAGCTGAGGGGTTTTCAGCTATAATATTTCCCCATACATATTGTGTAATGTGTGTGATGTTTTGATGATCTTTTGATCGCATACTGCTTGTTTTATTTCCGCATGTGTGATGATCTGAGTGGAAGAGATTATGTGTTGCATATGAATTCGAATTGATATGTGATCAGGATAATCTCGGTGGATAAATCTTCTTTATTCAGCAAATTTCTACATTGAGAAGGTCACTTCCTTGGTGTCTTGGCCATTGTGGTAATGCCACCTATTAAACCCTTATGATCATGTTAGGTTGGCTCGTGATGAGACCCCCAATTATCTCTTAAAAAATTTCACATAGACATAATAATTTCTTGTTCTTTGTACATGAAGGGAGGCTCATTAACTCCTTAAGAGTTAGGGATGGTGTGAGAAGTAAAAAGAATGCCAATACAATTAATACTTTTTATTCCTCTATCCTCATGTCAAGGAGAATTACTACTTGAGAGTGTAGAAATATATACCAGCATAAGACTATGAAAATGAATTGTGTGATAATATGTTTTAACAGGAGATGTCCAGCCCTTCATTGCATAGATAAACCATGTCAGCTTCTGGAGTAGAGATTTCCATCAAAGTTTCAAAGGATCAACATATTAGTAATATCACTGCTTTTCTCCTCTTCAAGTGCCAATTCCCTTCCAAAAATGGCTTTTATGGCAAGGATGTGTAAAGGGGAAGTGGATATTCGAAAAGAGATCATCACAAGTAAGAAAAAGACATACTTAGAAAAGAAATCAGCCGTTCCATTCGATTGAACGACAAAAATAAAATCACACAAAAACACAGTTGTTCAATTGAATAAAACAACAACTGTTCAATTCAATTGAACACCAGTTGTTCAATTGGATTGAAAAACATTTGTTCAAAGGTTTGAACAGAAAAATAAACACAAAAAACATGGTCATTCAATTGAATTGAACATCAGTTGTTCAATTCGATTGAACAACAACTGTTCAATTCGATTGAACAACAACTGTTTAATTCGATTGAAAAACATATGTTCAATTGGATTGAACAACAGTTGTTCAAATGTTTGAATAGCAAAATAAACACACAAAACATGGTCATTCAATTGAATTGAACAACAACTATTCATTTCGATTGAACAGCAGTTGTTCAATTCAATTGAACAATAGTTGTTCAATTGGATTGAACAGCAGCCGTTCAAAGGTTTGAACAAAAAAATAAACATACAAAACACGACCGTTCAATTGAATTGAAAAACAGTTGTTCAATTTGATTGAACAACAAATGTTCAATTAGATTGAACAGCGGCCGTTCAAAGGTTTGAAAAACAAAATAAACACACAAAAACACAGCCGTTCAATTGAATTGAACAAAATTTGTCCAATTCGATTGAACATCGGTTGTTCAATTGGACTGAATAGCAGCCATTCAAAGGTTTGAACAACAAAATAAACACACAAAACACAGTCGTTCAATTGAATTGAACAACAAATTTTCAATTCAATTGAACAACAACTGTTCAATTGGATTGAACAATAGTCATTCAAAGGTTTGAAAATCAAACACAAAGAAAGGATAAGAGAAAAAGAATGCATTTGTGAGCATGAAGAAGAGATGGAATGTACAACAATGAAAAAAAACTATAAATTGGAGGAGCATATATACAATATTTACAAGAGGAAATAACAGATTTTCATGAATTTAAAGCTGCGGGGCCATCACCCCCTGCAGCTAAAATTTGGATGGTGGGATCATCACACACCTGTTGACAAAAATACTCTTTTGTAAGTGGTTTATGATAAAGGTGCACTTGGTGTCCATTGAATCAGAAGGTGGAGCCAGATCCATCTATGGTAGTCAAGCTAATGGTACCAATGTTGTTTACTTCCTAAATTTCGTATGGACCGAACCACCTTGTTTGTAACTTACCTGGGAAGTCTTGGAATATGGAGTCGTAGAGAAGTGCCCAATCTACCTTCTGGAATGTCTTTTTTTTAATGAGGTTTTCATGCCACTTAGCTCGTTGTTGTTGATTAATTGCATTGTGTTGTAAAGAAAGTAGTCATGTTTCATCCAATTCATTTATTTGTTGGAGTGGCCTCCGTCAAATCCAACCCCACTTCCTAGGCCGTCCTTAGAGTCTTTATTTTGAATTTGATAGGAAAAATTGGTTCCCTTCCAAATACCAGATGTTACGGAGAATATATAATGGTGTTTCGTCATGTTGTGTGGTAAGCCAACAAGGCCTCTAGTAGTCTAGTAGCCTAATCCCGGCGATGTGTTGAGACTTTTTTACTTAGAATTTACTCAAGGAATTTGTTGGTGCTTTCAACCTGCCCGTTTGCCTGCGGGTGGTAGGGAGAGGTGACTCTGTGGATGACATGGTGGTTCTTTAGAGTGGCCGTAATTTTATTTCCCAAAAACTGTGCTGCTCCATCAGTTATCACTTCCTAGGGTAATCCATACCGCACAAATAGCTCAAAATGAAAACTGATCACAGATTATTTTGTAGCTCTTGATAAAGCCACTGTTTCTACCCACTTTGTTACATAAACTGTGGTAACCAGTATGTAGATCTTCTGATTTGATGGTGGTTTGAATGGTCCAATGAAGTCCAGTGCCCAATGTTCGAAATGTTCCACTACTAACTGTGGCTGTAATGCGATTTCCTCAGCTTGGATAGGGCAGCCCATTCTTTGGCAACTATCGCAGGCTTGGACATATTTCTTGGCATATTTAAAAATTGTAGGACAATAATAACCCATTTGCAATACTTTGTGCCCCATCCTGCGATCTACAAAATGGCCACTGCATGGTTCATCATGACATCCTACGGGGATATCATAAATATCGTCTTCTCAGATGCATCTGTGTATATGCATATCAGCTCCTGTATGAAAAAATATCCACCGATCCAGGAGAATATAACACTTTGTTGAACAATCATCTTCCATTCCTTTTATGTCAAGTGTCTTGGCATCTTTCCTACTGCCAGGTAATTCACTACATCTACATACCATGGTGTTTTTACTGCTAAAACAAACAAATGCTTGTCAGGGAACTGATCATCCACCGCTAGTGGGTCATCTAACTTTGGAACTCCATACAGGAAATCTGCAACTGCGTTCTCCTTCCCTGGTCGGTCTTTGATAATTATGTCAAACTCTTGTAAGAGCAAAAAACAACAAGTCACTCTTCCATTTGTAATAGGTTTATTGGCTAAATACCTAATGGCGGAGTGATCGGTATACATGAATACTTGATAGCTAGTTATATAATGTCTAAATTTATTAATAGCATAAATGATAGCTAAGAACTCTTTTTCGATCACTGTATAGTTTAATTTGGCAGGAGTGAGATTCTTCTTGATATAGTAAATAGCATAAGGCTTTTTATCTTCTTCTTGATCGAGGACTTCCCCTATCACTATGTCAGATGCATATGAGGAAATGTGAAAGGGAAAATCCCAATTGGGGCCGCGTAAGATTGGTGCAGTCGAGACCAGTTTCTTTAAATCTGAAAAAATAAGTGTCACATTTATCAAACCAATGGAATTCAAAATTTCACTTTAATGCATACAAGGGCACAAAAATTTGTGAAAAAATCTTTATAAACCTACGATAGTACCCTGCATACCCACGAAAAACCACGTACCTCTGTCTGAGTACAGGGTGTGGATAATAAAAGGATTACCTCTATCTTTGCTGGATCTACCTGCATCCAGCTGTAGAGATGTAGTGCCCTAGGCCCTACTCCTTCGATCATCATCATGTGACATTTTTCGTTGCTCAAACACAATCTAGTAGCAATACATCGTTCCAATATTTTTCCTAGTGTTTTCAGTGCTTGATCGAAATCATCTCCGTATGGAGTAAATTCATCCATGTAAATTTTGAGTCCTTCATTTATTAAATTAGAAAAAATGCTAAGTATGGCTCTTTGAAATGTTGTTGGGGAATTACATAACCCGAATGGTAATACCCTATAGGCAAATGTACCCCATGTGCAGGTAAAGGTCATTTTATCCTGGTCTTCAGGGGCTATTTGGATTTGATTGTAACCACTGAACCCATCAAGGAAGGAGAAGAACTGCTTTCTTGCTAATGTATCAAGGAATTGATCAATAAAAGGGAGGGGGAAGTGGTCTTTCTGTGTTGCTTTGTTCAGTTCTCTGTAATCCACATAAATTCGCCACTTCCCATTCTTCTTAGGAACGACTACTAAAGAAGAGACCCATTTGTTGTTCGAAATAGGATAAATGAAGTTTACATCAAGCAACTTTTGCAATTCATCTTTTACAATGTCTTTCAAATGTGGGTTTAATCTCCACTGAGGTTTCCGAATAGGTCAAGCATCCTTGTCAATATAAATGTGATGTGTGCATAGCTGAGGATCTATACCTTTCATGTCTGGGTAGTACCAAGAAAATGCTCCCTTATATTTCTGTAAAACCTTAATGAGATTTTGTTGTTGGTTACTATTCAAACTACCATTTATATTTAAAACCTTTCCTGGCTCGATTTCAATTGGTATGCTATTGCGAACAATAGTCGTGGGTATGTGCTGATTATCAATGTTTACCAAGGGATCTTCTTATGCTTCATTATCAAGAACTGCTTTTAACATTTGGCATTTTAAATTTTCAAAAGCAGATGGCTTATTCATGAAGTTATTTATTACATCATCTTCAGTTTGATCTTTGAATTCAAGTGCTTCAACTATTTTTAGCGGTGAACGGATGTTTGTTCCCAGTATGTATGTGGTTGTTTCTGAATATTTACAATGGGAAGACTTGGTTTGGCAAGTGGGTAAATGACAATATTTTTTATGGCATCACCTCTAGCAATGGTCATGTTGCCTGTCCGGCAGCCTATTTAAGCATCAACGATTGCTAACCAAGGTCGTCCCAGTATCAGGGGGTGTCAATCTAACCTAATTTTTGGGTTAATAACTAAAAGGTCTGCCGGATACTCCCATGAGTCCACAGAAACTAGGATGTCTTGTAATATTCCTTCTAGTTTGATAATAGATCTATCAGCAAGTTCTAGCAAGGTAGATGTGGTTTCTAACGTTGTTATGCCTAACTTCTCGTAGGTTTCTGTAGTTAAGATGTTGATGGCTGCCCCTAAGTCAATTAATGTGTTCGAAAAGGAGTGGCCAGAGATTTGTACAGTAACTATGGGATTCCCTGGATCCTCGTATTTTACTGGTGTTTCTTTACCCAAGAGTAAGTCTGACAGTGCTCCCACCACATGAATAGTTGGTACAATTTTTGCTTTCCTCACCTGTTTCTTTCCGCACAACTCTTTAATTGTCTTGGCATAGATAGGAATGTCTTGTATAGCATGTAGAAGAGGAATTTTAATGAAAAGGTTTTTTAATTCCCCCAGGAGATCAAAATCTGAAGAGACTATTGGTTTAGGTAATGTTAATCTCTGAGGGAATGGAGGGGAGGAAATAATAAGGTTTTCAATGTCTTTTCGGTCAACTGTGTCCCTCCCCTTCTTTACCTCTATTTCTGTCATAGTTGATTGTTTAGGTGCTGTCGGAATTTTAGATTCAAGTTGCAGGAGGGTCGTATCTTCTTTAGGTGAAATAACATGTCTTGATCTCAACCTAAGTTCATTTCATTGCTTTTTTTCAGTCTCAGATTTTGGGTTTTCGACAATCTGGATTAGTTGAACCGGCCTGTTATTGGGATTAGGATTGGGTTGAGCTGGCAGTTGAGGAGGCATGATAGGTTGAGGATTGTGTTGGAATGGGTATGGAGCTGGTAATGTAGGTTGATTTTGAGCCCCTGTCCCCATCAGTAGATTGGTCATTCGTAGGGGTCGTTTCCAGTTTTGAGACCAATTTGTGTTGTGTGAAGTGGAGGTAGGCCACTGGGACTGATAGGGATTGTTTTTCTAGTAAGGGGGAGAACAAGGAAAAATTGGCCAATTATTACCTGAAGAGGGTTGTGTTGGCCAAGGAGGCATGGAAAATGATTGGGATGACCAAGCATAAAAAGGCGATTGGTTCTACCACGCTGTTGCGGGGTTATGTTGATTAAATTGTGGAGAAAAAAATAATTGAGGTAGGTCTTGTGGCATACCTGGTCGTGCTTGCCAATGTCGACATTGATTAATTAGACAGACTGGTTTTGTCTCTTCTTTTGCCTCTTTAAAAACCACTTTCAACCCCGAAAGTGAAGGGAAATGGTCAGTGGTGTGGTCCTTGGTACAAATAGCGCATGACTGGACCATGTCTAATGGACATTCTCATTGGATGTGCTTCTTTCGACAGCGTGGACAAAAAACAACCAAGTTTTGTTCTGTTATAACTTTTTTCTACTTGGCTTATAGGACATCTAGATGCGTTGTTAGGGTGCCCAAGATATCAGTTTTAAAATATTCTAAAAGATTACCAAATTCTGCTCTGGTCATGTTGCCACCGGACTGTTTAGAATTCCTTGTAGTTGAGTCTCGCCCGGTTGGCCTACTTCGCGCACTACCTCGATAACACCTGATGCACAGTGCAATAAAGTCATCATATTATTCTTGATATATGTTCCCTTTTCCCATTATATTAAGTGTTTTGACCCATTATTATTTCATTCCCTTAATCATTATTGCTTTTAAGATATCTTTAGAGAGTGTAGTATATGGATATCTTTGCAAGTTATATTAAAATATTTCAATTTATTCTTCTAATGTCTCATTGTCCCTTACAGACATATTGAATATTTCGTCTTTTAATTCTTGAGTCCGACAATAGTCTTGATATTTGTTAAGAAAATAATTTTTCCTCCACTGAGCCCTATAAACCAACGTAATGTTGTCCCCTTCAAAGTAGAGGGAAATAATTTCAGTTTCTGAGGGTCAGTGGTGTAGTCATATCCCATACATAAGACATCAAATTCAAATAAGAATGCATCTGGATCCTCCGAGGTCAGCCCATGGAAGGTGGGGATGTTTTGTAATGGAATGGATTTCATATGGGCATTTGTAGCTGGATAAAAAATGGGATACTCCAACGTTGATGTCTACCTCTGATTTTGGTTGTTTTCCATTTGATCAAAGATATGCCAGAAATATTCAGGGATTTCTTGTTCTGGAGGAATAATCTGAGTGGAATTAGGGAGTGGATGTGGAGGAAGCCTTACAACACTTCCCCGATCTAGGATACTGGGTGTCTCTGTCTCAACCACTCTCTCAAGGGATCCATGCTCTTGAGTTTTTACTTGCACTGCACTGCTGGTTTCTCCCTCTCCTTCCTGCAAATTGCAAGAATTTCCCTCTCTCGAAGGGTCAGGACTTACGTGCTCAGCAGTCTGAAGGCTTTTTTCATACCCTTCTGTTTCACTGTGAATCTCAGCGTGGGCTACAGATGTTGAGGCTGCTGCCTGAGGGAGTGTAGTAGGACTCTGAGTAGGAATGGTTTTGGGTCCTACAGATACGTGGGATTCATCCTTCTTAATGATTTCGTCTATATATGTTGTTCTACCAAGGACCACCGATCCTTTGGGTTTTGTGGATTTAAGTGGGGGTATTTTGATCTAATTCTAACTTTTTCTTCCTAGTCATAAAACAAGAACACCTATCCTACTAAACTCTGCACAATTGCTGAGAATCAGGCTGGAGAGCAAGCGTTTTGCTTGCCAGTACGCAGTTTCTTACCTCACGTTTTCAATACCCAATTCTTTCATAGCAAAATGAAAAAGAAATAAAGGATATTAATCTTAAACACTCCCCCCAGCAATGACCAAAATTTTGGGTCATAAAGGTGACTGTTCAAAGGTAACCTCAATGTTTTTCATTAATAATCAACCCAAGGCAAGTCTTGTTATTTCAAGAGTGTAAGCACAATATATGCAAGTGACATCGAAGGTTGACAATATTAATTTTTCATAAGGAATATTGTCTAATTATCGAAGTTCAATCAAACCAACTTGGAAGTGAATTATGAAATGCTTCTAACTATTTGAGGGAGCTAACTCTGTCCTAAATCTATGCAGAAATAACTACTTAGGACTGAAAGACTAAAATAAAATTGAAAAACACACATTGATTAATTGAACAACAAGCGTAACGAATTGAACAACAATTCTAATAAATTGAACAACAATCAATTATCCTAAATTTTGCAATGGAACTATCTTTTAAGTAACTAATGACATCCTTCTAAATTAAACATCAACCAAACACTCATAATGATGATGAAAATATCCAAACATTAACTATATGAAAAATTGAACAAAAATCGTGTTGAAACTAATCTAACAATTGTAAAAGCATTGATTTCAAATAAGAGGACATGAATGGTAAACTAGTCTAATGAAAAGGAAGCTATAACATCTCACGCTCATAATTAACCAATTAAACAAAGTCTTATGAAATGCAATGGATAACTAGAAACATAAATTCTGTAAATAAACGTATAGCACAGAAGTAGCAGAAGAACCCCCAGGTTTGGGCCCAAAGCCACCAGAAGCCTACTGCTAAGGCATACTCAGAGGTTGTCTATTCCAAAAATGCCAAATTCTTTATTAATCTGCAGAGCAATACATTAGTAAAACTTGACGATTCTGTCCCAATACGTCTATTACAGGAAGATATAATACAGTCTACTCATCTTGTTCATATTCGACCTTTTATAGTTTAAAGGCGAATTCAAAAGTAGTAACGGATCCTTCCCATTATGGGACCCTGCTGCTTCGTGGCTATCGTTTGAGTACTTCAAGTGTGAAAATGCCTCTCCATCCTCTGCCAATTCATAGGATCCAATATGATTCCGTTTGCCTTCCTTGTCAATTGTATTTTGGTCATCAGCAGTTTGGTTTTTTTGCTTCCCTATCAATAAATATAGTGACAAGTCAGTTCTTACGTTATTAAACACTCCTTTTATCATTAGTCCACTTTGCCTTGTCTTTACATTATTTTCCTTTAATTTATTGCTAATATTAAGGGAAAATACATAAAAGTGCATGACAAATCGTGGTAAAGATGGGGTGAAATGTACCTTCTTCTTGGCCCAACACATACCTTCTTCAACATGCAACAAATTTTATTTTGGTTGTTCTTCTTTCTATATTTCTTCAATTCATCAAGAGAATTGTTGAGCTTCCCTCCAAGATCCACAACTTCTTCTTCTTCTTCTTCCTTAGCATCCGACACAATCTTGGTTTTGGGGTCAGCTTTAAGTGTCGTAAGAAAGAATTCATTGGACTCACCTTCTGAAGAGTCCTCACTATCAAATTATGATGTATGGTTGTCCTCTTGGGAGTAGAGCCTTTTCTTCTTGAAGGACTTCTTCTTTTGATATTTATGAGCTTCGTAATTAGTCCTTTGATCTTTATCATTTTCTAAATTTTCTTAATAGGGACACTTGGAAGTGAAAATGTCCAACCCTTCCACATTCAAAGCATTTTAAGGCTAGCTTGACTTTGTATTTCCTTGAGGCATGTTGTATTTTTCTAGAAAAGTGATCCAAATCCTGACCAGATTCATATTTGGAATGTTCTTGGTGATTTTTGTGCTCCTTAGCCTTCTTAGACACCTTTAATGGTGCCTCCTTTGGTTCACACTTCTCTTTATCTACTCTCATATCATAGGCTATGAGAGTACTAAGTAGTTGGTCCATCGAGATATTTTTCAAGTTTTTCATCTCCTTGATGGCTAACATTTTGGCATTGAATCTCAAAGGAAAATAACTCAATACCTTATGAACAAACACTTCCTCTATGACATCCTAACCATGTCCTCTTATCATGTTTGTTACCTCATAAAATTTGAGCAGATATTATGATATTATTTCTTCTTCATTCATCCTTAAGCTCTCAAATCTCATTATAAAGGTTTGGAGTCTGGCTTGCTTGAATTTATCATCTCCTTCATGGATCTTATTAAGTTTGTCCCACACTTCGTTGGCTAAATCACAAGGCATAAACTTTACAAGTTCATATTGACTAAGACGATACAAGATAACATTCTTGTCCTGGGCATTGTTTGCATAAACATTTTTGACATATTCATATGTAAGAGTAGTTACAAGGAAAACATATTTTGTTAACATAGTGCTCCAGAATTCAATTCCTATGGATATGAGATAGGATTTCATCCTAATTTTCCAAAAGAAATAGTTTAACCCATAAAAAGGTATTATTTTACTTGAGTAATCATCTTGGTTCTCTTGTCTAGACATGATTCCTTATAGGTCTACCTTCCAGTGGTTAAATTATTTATAAAGGAGTCGGGATTTGATACCGATTGTTGGAATACATAATTACTCGAGGGGGGGTGTGGGGGGGGTGTGAATAAGTAATTAATATTAATTTAAATGTTTAATATCATATGAGCATTCACTATTAATTGCATAAGCAACAAAGTAAGTCATTCATTTGAACACACATCATGAGCATCATATACACATGGAGACAAAGATTTAATGTGGAAACTCAAATGGGAAAACAACCAATGTATTTTTTATTATTGTTTGTGAGCACCCACTCATAGGAGGCCTCAATTCCCTTCAAACAATTAGAAATGCACAACTTTCCAACATGAACCAACCTCTTTTAAATGCAAGCCACAACCTGATTTAGCCAACTATTCTACTTTTCTTACAATTTTCAAACTGAGAAACAAAGGCCCACTTCTATTACAAATAAATATTCTCTATAGCCCCATTCTTCGTTTCACACTTCACTACTTCATCATCTCTTCATTCAAACCTTAATTAGTTTGTACAATTATCAACTCTTAGACACAACTCTCCTTATGCATACACACAATATATACCATTTTTCAAACTATCACACACAACATACAATAATGATTCCCCCACTCACTTAATGTTTCTTGGGCCTTTTTTTCAACAAACAAATAGTGAAAAATGGAACTCGTCAGCTCATTAACCAACAAATTATACCTAAAATGTGTTACAATTATCTTCAATTAAGAACATTTGTATGGGATCAATTTACTCATCCAACATGTACAAGAATTGTTTGAATTGTGGCTTCATAAGGCTACGCCATCAATGATTTAATTGTGCAATAGTTTCATCAAATTACTTGACCACTATCAGAAAATTGGCACTTGATTTTTTCTCATACTAAGAGCTAATTCTTAGTCAATCTATGCACTCCATGCTTATTAATTTATTGAAAATATTATATTATACTTTTTCATGTCACTATGAGCTTTTGATCAAATAATTTTCACCCAACACTCTTTTCCATTTAATTCTTTAGAGAATGCAAGGAAGCTCAGGGGTGGCTTTTTTTTTGTTTTAGATAGGATCTATTAATTTAGTTTTGTGCATCCCTCTCCTTGCTTCCTTGAATCAAATTTCCCTACCATTTCCATTGAATCCATAACACCAACTTGTGCATTCAAACTGTTCAGGAAAAATAAATACCAACTCATTCAATGCCTACACAATCTAATTGTAGAGAGATCCAGATATGGCATAAATGCCTATAATAGACCATAGGCCAAAATAGTTGCTAACCCTTCAAAACCTTTTCCTTCAATCTGTAGCGGACCCCCGAATATGGCATAAGTGCCAGACATAAAACATAGTATTGAAGAGTTGTTGACCCATTCATATCTACAGGTCTTAAGCCCCTTTTGAACTCCCTGCAACACTTTATCATTATAATAAGCTTAAAGGCCCATGGTCACAAAAATACAAAAACACATCATAACTAAGACCTGGGCACGCATTTTGACAATTGATGGACCATCAAGTGTCGAAAATATTTCCATCCCCGACTCTATTTCCCTAGCCTTTTCATAAAACTCCACCATTAAGATTCACCTGAGAGAAATCCTTCGGGATGATGTGTCATGTGGTACCGCATGCCATGATCATTGACCAATCACAAGGCTATCAGGATGACTTGTAACTGCCACCACATTTCCTTCATGTCCCAACGTTTAGTTAGCCCAAATTTATTTGCCTATGCATCCTTTAAAACCTTATGGGATCAACCTGTCAGGATTATATTTCATGTGGGATCCCCTACATAGTCCCTCCTCCAATCACTACTTTTTTTACCTATTGATGTCCTCCCAGGCTTACATCATCTCGGGCTTCATCGTTTGGGCCTATTTTTAATTATTCTAGGGAAGCTCTCATGAGATGAGTTTTCTTGTGGGTACCTCCCACTCTAAACTCCACCAATTAGTTCTCTAGTCTGTCTAGTGTATTTTCAAACATGTATTCTAGGAGCCTCTTTACCTCGAGTATTTAGCTTTGCAATCGTTTTGTCGCACCTGCGGTCTTCCTGTTGGGATTACATGTCCAAGAGAGAACCACACTTATCACTCATGAGCTTAGAGTGACAAATATTGTTTTTCCATTCATACTTGATTGCCACCTGTATGTTGACTGGAGTGTTGGGACCCACAACTAGGTTATTAGTTTGAATTTTGGTCTGCAAACTTTGATTGGCCATAAATTTCACTCCCAAGGGTCAATTTAAAACTTCAACATATTGTTGGAAAGCTATTTCTAATCACTATCCAAATATTCCACTTATGGAAGCATTTTAACTAATATCATAAGGTATAAAATCATCCAAATCCTGGGACTCCTAACCACCATAGTTATAATATTTTATAGCTTCTTTAACTAACCTACTATTATGATGGTTCTCTACTAAAGATTGCAACAACCATAAGACTCCCCCTGAACTTGAAACACCATGAATATTCCATTATTTCACATTTGACATCAATTCCAACATTACGCTCAACAAAAATTTCATTGTAGGATAAGTTATTCTATCATTTCACAAAATTTTCTTCACCAGAAGATGAATGACCTACAATTGTGATAGTTTTAGTGATAAAAATTTACATGTTGAGTATAATTGAGTTGAATTTTCTTCCATGTATAGATTAAATTAATAATATTTAGTAATAATATCAAGGTGACTCTAAACCTAATATAGATTTAATGATAAAAAAAATACAAGCTTGAACATCTTGATTAATTTTTTAATCTTTAGGAATTAATAAGAGGAAGCTCTAACCATTCTAAAACATTGATCATTATTAATTAAATTTTCATAGCTTGCATTTGGCCTCATTTATGCCCACCTAAAGGTTTTTAACTCATATTGTGTACTACCAAATTAGGGGTTTCACTATAGAAGAAAGATCTTCATTTAAGATGGCCAAATTTTTGTCTCTAATTCAACTTATAACCTAATATTCCTCTCCATAATCTATGTAATATACCTTCAATTTTCGTGAATAATGTTTGATTTTGTAGCTATGTTCGGTCTTCATAATTAATATTTTAGCCCTTGAATTAATATAAGACATGTTCTTCATGTCATTTTCAAAAGGAAAAAAATTGAATTTATAAAAGTTGAATTTTTGGCTTCCAATGACAAGTCGGCCCTAGTGAAGGGATGCACCCATTTGGGCACTTGAAACACATATATATAGGTTGTTCATTCTCCTCCATAGGGAATTAATTTGAATCACTTTTGAGGAATAATTTGGATCATCTGAGGCACTATTCTAATCTAGGTAAGGATGAATTTCTAATATGGCAGTGGGATGAATTTCTAATATGGTAGAAGGACAAAATACCTGTGGAAGGAAGCATACCAAATTCTAAGGCATACTGACCAAGACAAATTGTTTGGGAAGCATAATGACTAGTCTAGAGGGTAGTTTGACTAGGTGTGACTAGAGTTATGTTACTAGTTAGCTTGAACTTTTGTTTGACTTGAAGAATTATATGTATCTCTATTTAATTGAATAATTTCTCTAAGGAAAAAGGTTGTTTGGATTTTCCCCCATGTGGGTTTTCCCAGTGTAAATTCTTGTGTTTCATTTTTGGTTGTTTCTTCATGATCCTACTACTATAAAATTTTCTATTGTTGATGTCTTCTATGTATTTACTTAATTATGGATAAGAATATGAAAAATACTAAAGCATTAGAAGTGATCGTTAGATTAGAATACCCTGTGAAAAATCAACATTGTATCAGAGTTATGGTTGAAGAACAACCTTGAAGGTGTAAGGCAAAGAGAAGTCTAGTTAGGGCTCTGTCTAGGCCATGGAAAGGAGAAGAAATTTATATTTCAAGTTTTTCTTTGTTTTGTGACCAAAACAGGAGTGTCAAGCATTGGAATACAATCTATAAAGCCTAAAATTAGTCTATTATGAAGGGCCAAATTTCCTTAGGAGGTTGCAAAGATATTTATGAGGTAAGGTCAAGCTCTAAATTAGGATGAAAATTCCTTAGGTTTAAAACAATTAAGTTGAAAGAGTTGAGAGACCTTAGGGTTGGCCCCAGTCCATTACAATAAGCCAAGAAGGTCTTGGGGATTGTTACATGAGGAAAATGAACCTCATGAGGATAAAAGAATCTCATAATTAGTTATCTCAAAAAGACTAAGATGCCTTAGAAGACTAAAACAAGTTACGAATGTTCTTTTCAAAAGGAAAATTACCTCTCAAGATTGAGATTCATAAGTTTAAGAAAAAATTATACTTTAAGATTATCTATCTTAGTCCAAGCCTCTAAAATCTCTAGTCTAAATCTTTGAAAGAAGGATAAAGTCGAGGCTATCAGTAAGAGGAAATACCTCAGATGAAAGATACAACGACCTATTCTTAAGTGATCCAAAATAACCTGAGATGCCTCAAGCGAGCAAAGGTGTCTTCAAGAAGTCTACTAAAATCTGATTACATTGTAAGGTATGTATTATTGAGGGATAAAGTTTATTTTTACAAAAATTCTTATGGACTATGATCACTTGTCAAATGAGGACCAAATATAGGTCTGGTTGAAATTTATGTATTAATTCTTGTATCATTTTTTTAAAAGCTATTGATCTCTAATTTGATGAAGTAAGGTTGATCTTAGTGTATCTTGAAAGATAAAAAATAATTTGTGTAAAACAACATTATGAACTGTTCCTTAATAATATCAAAGGACTATGTGAATATTATGAAAATTTTCCTTAAAAAATATGTGAATTACATGAATTTATCATTGAAGAAACAATCAAAGACAATTATGTATAAATTGACCCTTCACCTACTTGTGCAAAAAATTTCAGTGATCTTCATCAGTGTTTGTGCAACTATAAGAAAATGTTAGATACATATATGATCTATAACATGTGAGCCATTTGGACAGCTAAGAATTATAAACCAAGTATATTTGGTTTACTAAAATATGATATGGGTTGAGATCAGTAACATGTATAAGAAATCTCATTTGATATACGTTCAATAAAATGCTACCCTAAAGTTACAAAGTCTATAATATCATGTACTATAGTGATATTTCTTGCATTACAATGGTATGAGTATGATTTTAGTAGCTGATGGAAGTGCTTTATAAATATATGGTTACATCTTAGAGTAGTCAACCAAGGAAGTTTCTCTCTAAGCTAAAAAGAGTTAAGAAAGGACATTGGAATGAACTGAGCCATCATGTCAAATGGTTACAATTATCTGAAGAATTTATTCAATCGTTGTTTGAAAAAGAAGAAGCTTTACTATAAATTATGCTAAATGTGAAGCAGATCTGTTGAAGTCCCTTGTTGGGGAAAAATGCACTTTGATATACTTGTTTCAAGTGTCATGAGAATTTTTGGCATTTCAATGATGATAATTATCAAGTTTACAAAAATGGTTAATTCATAAAGGAATTTTGGACCATTTGACGATTGTTTACTTATTGATGTTATTGAGCATTTTAATACAATGAGAGCATTAATCAAAATTTCTCTTGAAAACTGAGTCATTTGCAGAAAAAAAATTTCCCTTGTAAGGGACAAATTATTGTTACTACTAAAATATCTATAAGAAGGAATAATTACAATACTTAGTGAAGTATTGTTGATATAAAAGGCAGTAACTAAAGCATGAGAACACTAAGTTTTTTTGGACAATTTGTGTATGCCAAAGTCTGTTGGACCTACAAAATATATGGATGAAAATTTGAAAAATATAGGGTTTGTAAACCCTAGCATACTTGGATTAAAATTCCCTAGGGTTTGTAGATACAACCCTAGAGCTAGACCTAAATCGATGTTTTCGTTGAAAGAAGAAACCCTAGGTCTTGCAAGAAAGGAATGACATCATGTTGATGACATCTTACAAGATGGATGAAAAAAGGCCAAGATCAAGAGAAAGCTGACATTTCCCTATAATCCTCAAAAGATAAGCACTTTATATCTCTCCTCCTTGATTATTATTGTTGATGTTGTTTTTACTATTATTTAGCCTCTTGTCCTTGTTTTTCTTTTGTTGAGTTATAATTATTATTCCATGACCTCCTTGTGAGGATTGCAGGTACATAGTGAAGGCTTCTAAGGCTCAGGCATGACTAATTTAGAAATAGATTTAAGTAGTGGAAGAATGAAGTAAATATTATTAGAAGAGGACTCTCCCAAAATTGGTGATATTTGTTGAAATATATTGTGCTATATGAGATCTAAACTCAGAGGGAGCAGGAAGACCAACAAGTTTGGATATATTCTCCTTGTGAAATGTGCTTGATGATAATATAGTCAAAGCAGGGTAAGATCAACAAGTTTGAAGTATACCCTGATTGTGTCGAAGAGAATTCAATGGTGACTTCCAAATATATCTATAAGATCTAGCGAGCAACATATGGCATAGAACCAATATTTGAAATTAGAAATGCCTCCTAGAAAGGGAGAGGATCAGGAAAAAATATATCTCTAGTTGCCACATCCATTTATATTAAATTATTGTTTCTTATGTTATGGAATTACATTAGATAGATCTAGAGGCCATTTTTCTCAATGAATAATTAGAGGGAGAAGTGTAGATGAAACCATCTTAAGGCTTTGAGGACCATGAATAAGTATTTAGATTGAAAATAGAATATTGCACCTAATATTTGGATTGATGGATCAACGTATATATATGGTTTGTTTCTAATGGAAGCAGTAGGACTCATGTGTTAGAGGGAGTAGTTATGGCAGAAATATTTCCCTCCATAACAGAGGAAGCAACCAAGATTTCCACAACAGAAGTTGTTTTAGAAAGAGCACCCAATTACGATAACCAAAAAATAGCCAATCAGATTATGGTTGATCCAACACATGTGACTCAACATGGTACAACTATTTATGGCACATCCAACTATGGATTGAGATACATCTCAAAAAATGAAGTACAACTGTACGGATATGCAAATTTAGATTGGTGAGAGAGTGCATAAGACAGAAAGAGTTCATCGAGACATTTCTTTATTTTGATATCCATGATGACTTTTTAGACGAGTAAGAAGCATACATATGTCACAATTAGTATTGTAGAGGTTGATTATATTGCATCTTGGTTGGAAAGTTGAGAAGTGGTATGGCTTTAAAAAATACTTGCATAATTTTTTGATTAAGTGCAGGTGATGACCATTATGACAGGTCAAAGCATAATGAGATCTAGTACCAAGACATGGTACAAAAGGAAGAAATGTGGATTTATTACTATTCTACAGTCACACAAATTTCTAAAAAGATTTTTGTCCTAAGATGAAGTCTGTAAAATTCAAGGATAGGCTTGGAGTGATTGATCATGTCTCTTTCATTAAGAGGGAGTGATGAAATTTCAACACCAAGGAAAATCATTCTCCATAGGTCATATTAAATAGCATTAGGGAGAATCATCTGGAGTTTTGATGTGATAACATCAAGGATAGACATTCTCCCTATGTCAATTGTATTGACCAAATTAGGGAGAGTGGTCTAGCAGAGGACATCCATTATTCATTTACCAAGTATGTTGATCGAAATCAAGAAGAATGGTCTTAGAGGCCCATAATCAATCATTTGAGTGAAAATATTTTAGCATCAGGATCAAACTCTCCAAATAGGCTCAGTGAGAAAATTTAGCATCAAGCCCAAAATTACTCATAAAGTGTAAGGCCTTTAGAGATTCACTGTGAGTCAAATATATTGACCAAGATGATGGTGAACCAAGACCAGTATGTAGTGTTGAATATTGCAACAAGAAACAGTGAAAGTGGCATCCGGAAACATCATCCTTGGTCCTACTGAAAAATAAGCACCTAAACTAGGTGGGGCCCACACAGGCTATTTTTAGGTGTATGTCTATTTTTAGAATGGTGTGCATATTCTAAAATTAGCAGGAGGCTAATTCTAGATGGTTGAGAAAATTCTATATTTGGATGAATTTCTATTTTTATAAGATGGGCGAAGTCTATTTATAGATCGCAAATCTAAAAATAGAATGCATGTCGATTATTATTATCCCTTAATAATAATCAGGCAATAAATAGTAACTTATTCTCTTGGAGCACTTGATTTCAGTGAATAGATGTGGCACATCAGTGGGATGAAGGAATTACACAATTCCTAGGTTGGTTGGTGACTCGTGCATGGAGGACTTCGTTATAACTGATTGTGGCAAGTTGTAACAGAGTTGGAAGAGTAGTTATGGGAGTTGTTATTTAATTTAACTTAGTTCAGTGAGTTAAACTCAATTGTGCTAGTTGTAACTGAACATACAATAGTGAAAGATGAGTGAATTAATTAGTTAATTAATTCACAAGTAGTGCCTTACTTGCAACTGAAGAAATACAACAAGTAGTTACTGTCAGATCCAATGGAGACCCAGTGGAGAGATAGGTGAAAGGGTGTGGTTGAATATCAGTTGTGACTAGAATGGAGAATTCAATGAATCCACACACACATTGGAGATGATTATGAGGATTGTGCAGTTAAGGCAGGAGGTAATCATTCATTCAAATATTCTTCTTCAGCAGGGATTGTGCAGTGGAGGCAGGCTATCAGGAGGCAAGAAATTGGTGCATAGATATGAAAATTTCTGCATGATAGTGTGTGACGGTTGTATATTGTACTGAGAGCTCTATGAGCTGAGCTTTGTATGAGATTGTTACATGATCCATTGATATACATAATATATGATAGTTGGGGTTTTTATCTTTAAGTTTTCCTGGTAAAACATCTTGTTATGTGTGATTGATTTTGCTTCATATGTGTTTTGAAATTGGTGATTTAATTTCCAAAAAGAATTAAGTGGAAGGATTATGTATTAAACATAAGATTAAATTTTTAGATCAAGAGAATCCAAAAATACATTATTGTGTTTATAAATTTTTACATGGTATCAGAGCAGTGTTAATCACTGAAGATTGCAATATTGAAGCAGTGTTGAGTTTTGTGTTGGTGGAAACAATTTGAAATTGCTGCAAGAATTTCTTGGTGCGACAATTGAGTATACATTGAAATGGATTAAAATGGATTGCGGTTGGAGTATGAACTCGAGGGCAGCTCGAACTACATAGCCTGGAAGGACAGGATGGAGGAGGTGCTTGAAGATAATGGCTTGAAGGAATTCATCGAGAGAGATGTTCCTATGCCCACTTCGGCGGATGCTACAATACTTGACGCATGGCAAAAGAAAGTAGCAAGGGCGAGGAGGATTCTGTTAGAAGGTGTGAAAGACCATATTGTGTTAAGCCTTCATGGTAAATCCACTCCATATGCTATGTGGAAGGCTTTGACGGATCTTTTCCAAAGCAGCAGCGACCATAGGAAGTTAGCGCTAAAGGATAAACTCAGAAAAATCAAAAAGGAGAGGAACGACACTATTCCAGTATACTTGAAAAAGTTTGTCCAATGTAGGGATGAGATTTGGAGTGTAGGAGTCAGTGTTGCTGATGATGATTTGGTGAGCTTGGCTCTCCTTGGACTTCTGAAGAGTTGGCACATTTATGAAGACTCTGTCAATGGGTGGGAAAAATTGTCGGATTGGGAATGACTGTGGTCGGATATAGTGCAGGAGGAGATAAGGCAGACCAACAGAGATGGATCTTCATCAAAGAAATATGATGAAGAGGATTGTGCTTTGGCTACCAAGGCAAAGAAGAAGAAGGGGAAGAAATTCCATTCTAGATCTGAGGCCAGAGAAGATGGAAAGGAGCACAACATGTCCAAAGTGAAGTGTTTTCACTGTCACGAGTTTGGACATATTGCCAAAAATTGTCCACATAAGAAGAAGAACAAGATGGTTGTTGGAGCTGCAGCTGGTGAGGCTCTTGCCTCGCAATTTGAGCTTGACTTCTCATTGATCGCATGCATGGTTTCTAGTGCATTGGGATTAGGGTGGTACTTTGATAGTGGTGCTTCCTTTCACATGACGGGAGATGAGAAATTGTTTAGTGACTTGGTGGAGAAAGATCTCTAGATGCATATTGATTTGGGCGACGATGGACTATACAGTGTGACTGGAATTGGTACCATTACCTTTCAGAGGACGTCAGGTAAACTCTTTCATTTAAAATATGTTGTGCATGTTCCAGGTTTAAAGAAGAATTTAATCTCAATCGCAATGTTAGAGGATAAAGGCTATGATGTTGTCTTTAGTGAAGGAAAAGTTTTCCTGTGACACAAAGAAATAGCGCAAGCCAAGAAGGTTGGGATTCGAGTTAAGAATCTCTATAGACTTGAAGTAGATGGGATTTCTACGAAGCTTCCTACTGTTGGGAAGTACAAGAAAGCCATGCAATTGAAGCTTGAGAGGGAGCAGGATTTGCATGCAGGTAAGAGTGAACCTCAGGATGTGGAGCAGCCACAAGATGAGGATCATGGAGTGGGAGTGACCACTCATGCAGAGAAATTTCGAGCCAGATGGGCAGAGGGAGTGCATGCAGCTATACCACCAGGTAAGAGGTGGTGAGACATGCATGGATAATCCTAAGAAGATATTTCTGGGTAGGATTCATTTAGATGGTGTGGATCTCATGAATTAAACCTGGCTATGAGGTGCCCACAGAGCAGAAGTAGCATGATCAGTTGGATTGATGCAATCAGATCAAAGTGATAGTGTCGGATACTGGAGCGCAGATCAGAGTTGACAGCAAGTGGAGAGTGCATAGGTGCAGAGTTCAACAATGCAGTGGTTCCTGAAGACATGTATATTAGCTAAGCATAAGTCAGAAGACTTTGATGACATATGCATTAGACTGATTGAGTTGTTTGGAGGCTATTCAGTTTCAGAAGTGTTGCATACAAGTATTGCAGGGCGGATGCATGGAGTTGCAGGGCACATGCAAAGACAGTCATTTCTTGTTGAGAGGGAGTGTTGAATATTGCAATAAGAAATAGTGAAAGTGGCATCCGGAAACATCATCCTTGATCCTACTGAAAAATAAGTACCCAAACTAGGTGGGGCCCACACAGGATATTTTTAGGTGTATGTCTATTTTTAGAATGGTGAGCATATTCTAAAATTAACAGGAGGCTGATTCTAGATGGTTGAGAAAATTCTATCTTTGGATGAATTTCTATGTTTAGAATATGGGCGAAGTCTATTTATAGATCACAAATCTAAAAATAAAATGCATGTCGATTATTATTAGCCCTTAATAATAACCAGACAATAAATAGTAACTTATTCTCTTGGAGCACTTGATTTCAGTGAACAGATGTGGCACATCAATGGGCTGAAGGAATTACGCAATTCCTAGGGTGGTTGGTGACTCATGCATGGAGGACTTCGTTATAACTGATTGTGGCAAGTTGTAACGAAGTTGGAAGAGTAGTTATGGGAGTTGTTATTTAGTTTAACTCAGTTCAGTGAGTTAAACTCAGTTGTGCTAGTTGTAACTGAACATACACTAGTGAAAGATGAGTGAATTAATTAGTTAATTAATTCACAAGTAGTGTCTTACTTGCAACTGAATAAATATAGCAGTTAACTACTTGCATGTCAGATCCAGTGGAGACCCAATGGAGAGATAGGTGAAAGGGTGTGGTTGACTATCAGTTGTGACTATAGTGGAGCATTCAATGCATCCACACACACATTGGAGATGCTTATGAGGATTATGCAGTCAAGGCAGGAGGTAATCATTCACTCAAAGGTTCTTCTTCAGCAGGGATTGCGCAGTGGAGGCAGGTTGTTAGGAGGCAAGAAATTGGTGCATAGATATGCAATTTTTTTCATTACAGTATATGAAGATTGTATATTGTACTGAGAGCTCTATGAGTTGAGCTTTGTATGAGATTGTTACATGATCCATTGATATACATAATATATGATAGTTGGGGTTTTTAGCTTTAAGATTTCCCGGAGAAATATCTTGTTATGTGCGATTGATTCTACTTCATATGTGTTTTGCAATTGGCGATTTAATTTCCGCAATGAATTAAGTGGAAGGATTCTGTATTTAACATAATATTAAATTATTAGATCAAGAGAATCCGAAAATAAATTATTGTGTTTATAAATTTCTACATGTAGGGCCATGTGTCATAGGGATCAAAATTATGGTGGATAGATGATGCTAATTATTTACCATGTGTTAGTATAATCGTATAGTATTATGTTGTAACATAGGTAACGAGTACCGTCCATAATTATAGTAACTAGTTGATGTTGTTGATTTACCATGGGTCAAAGTTGTTGAGAAAGACTAGTAATTGAATGATTTTGATGTTGATGATGAATTTTTATAACCTTTTCTAAGAGAAATTTTTCAACAAGAGAACATCTAGATAGTCATTATGAATATCCCCATAGCTAAGAGGGAGTGTTGAAGTTTGTAGCTATGCTTGGTCTTCATAATTAATATTTTAATCCTTGGATTAATATAAGATGTGTTCTTCATGTCAGTTTCAAAAGAGAAAAAAATGAATTTATAAAAGTTGAATTTCTGGCTCCAAATGACAAGTTGGCCCTCCAAAATATGAAGTTGGCCCCAGTGAAGGGACACATCCATTTGGGAACTTGAAATGCCTATAGATAGGCCATTCATTTTATTCCACAAGGCATGAATTAAAATCACTTTTGAGGAAGAATTTAGTTCATATGAGGCTCTATTCTAATCCAAATAAGGACAAATTTATAAGACGACATAAGGACGAATTTCTAAGATGGAAGTAGGAAAAATTATCTTTGGAAGGAAACATACCAAATTTGGTGGCAGATAGACTAGGTTGAGTTTGCTAGGTAGTAGAATGACTTGTCTAGACGACAGTTTAACTAGGTGCGACCAGAGCTATTTTGCGAGTTAGCTTTACATTATGTTTGACTTGAAGAATTAGATGTATCTCTGTTGAATTGAATACTTTCTCTAAGGAAGGAGGTTGTTGGGTTTTTCCCCCATGTGGGTTTTCCCAATGTAAATTCTTTTGTTTCTTGTTTGGCTGTTTCTTCGTGATCCTACTGTCATAAATGCTTCTATTGTTTATTTCTTATATGTAATTGCTTAATGATGAATAAGTATATGAAAAATAATAAATAATTAGAATTAATTACCATATTAGAAGATCCTATGAAAAAAAAAACAAATAGATTATTTAATTTAATCACCATAACTATTTTCATAGGATTCGGCATGATTTGGTACTTTTTTATCTATCATTTTCAACGTTATTCTTTTCATCATGGTTTCAATCTAGGTGTATTTATCTTTCTAGATTTCGTTTTACTTAATACATTTATCCCAACCTCTATCATTCACATGTCCAAATTTGTTTCTTCGATGTGGTTCATGGTCCCTCGAAATTAGTGACCATGACATACACCAAATATTTATACCAGGAAGATATACTCGAAAGGATCACTTCCTACCAGCTGAGCCAAGGAGCCTGACCCCAAGAGTGTCATGAAAATTGAACCCATGACCTCTCATAAATAGAGGTTCTTTAATGACAGGGACTCGACCAACTGTGTTAAACCTCAAGGTTGTCCAAATCATCTTTATTTATTGATTTTGTGCTCTCTAGTTAGCACACCCATTGTTATAGGGATTTATGTCGATCAAGGTTTCAATTTAGATAGTTTGCATGGTAATGCTTTGTCTTACCCATTTAACCATAACTTAAGAGAGTAAAAAATAATTTTGTTTCTCAAAAGTGGGAATAAACTAAGTAAACATGAACATCATTGAACATTATAACTAAATATATCAACCCATTAACAAGAAACTAATAATATTTTTTTGATTTTGAACTAAAATGAAGATTGAAAGGAACATTAAGAATCTAGATCCAATGAAATCATGAAGAAGATATCCATAATACTCAATTATTAAATCCTAATTAATGAATATCATTAAATGCAAAGAGTGTACTCAAATTACAAATTGAAAGATGTAGAATTACTAAAGAGAATTACCTATGAAAAGAGGAGATATTAGTTTGGCATATAATTTGCATACAATAGAACACTTCACAATTGTGACACTATATTGTTAATTATTTCACCTACATGGATATTAGACTGAGGTTTAGATTGAGCTATGCTACTAGATATAAATTCTTAATGGCTAATGTCTTTTCTTTTCTAATGATCATAAGGGTATATTGCCTTGTTTGTTCTCTAATGTAATTTTTATGCAAGATGTAGAGGTTACCTACACACATATCTTTATAGAATTTCATTAGTAGCATAAGCCATTGTATGTGCAAGTTCTCTACATGGGTTTTTGGTATTATATTTGGGAACACTTATTATAATAACTCCAAATCTACTTCTATAGGTTGGAATGGAATAATAGTTTGTTAAAGATAGATATAGTTGAATTTGATAATTTTGGTTAGTTTCTTGCATAAAAACCTTATTAAGCAAGGCCATACATTATTGCCTCATTCTCGAAGAGATCATAGAATCCTTGAAAGATGGAAATTACCTTCTTCAACTATGTAGATATTTTTTGTGAAAAGCATTCCAAGGCTATATTGCTATGTTCATCTACTATAGTAGCATAATTTTAATTGAGCTCATTTATAAAAAAAAACGTTTGAAGAGATATATATTATTTGCATATGTCTTGTGAAAGAGTTTCTATGCAATTACTATTACTAGTGTTGCGTCTAGTTTTTGATTTTTTGTGCACCCATCCTAAGCTTGAGCTTGGACATGGGCACACTAAGTTGAATAAAAATCATTTTGTTTATGAAAATGTTAGGATTAGTAAAATAATGAGCGAAACAATGTCCTACATTTTTTATCATATTTACAAAAGAAGGTTGTAAGATGGTTGAGATGACATGTGTTGAAAATGATCACCACACTATTGAAAGTCAATTTATTACCCACACAATAGGGAGGATCTTAGTGGAGTTAAAATTGGAATATACTCCAATCAAGAGTGTTATGAAACATTTCTCCAAATCATTGAGAACACTTGTGGAGATGGTTTTATCATTATTATGTTTATTTATGTAAACTAGCAATGCAGTAGAGTAGTGGGAGAGATTGGAAATGAATTTTATTCCTATAACGAAATAACTTTTATGGTAGTTGCATAATATATTTATAAAAAAATTATTTGGAGTTAGTTGTGAGGCATATTCTCAACAAATTCCAAACTTTACTGAAATAAAAAACTTTTACCCTTCATGAAACTCTTCTAGCAAGCATAAAATAAAGTAGCTATATGGTGTTGTTAATGATGATAACTAGGGCTTTCGTATTTCATTCTAACCCATACCAATCAAAGGGGTATTTAGTCTACAACATTTTTAGACTTTTCTTTCACATATGTTATGTATATATTTGTTTACTATAGTCCTGTTGTAGTAAAATAACATATTTGAACTTTTCATCTTTCCATTTTTCTATGAGTAAATTTGACCTTTCTATTATTTTCTTTATATGTTTCTTGAATAGGAATAGGTGATGGATGTTTAGGAATTTTCATTACCATAATTCAAATTATAAGATGTAATAAATGAGAAGAACCACATATTAGTTACTACAAATCAATGAGATGTTCATAGAAATAAAATCTTCCATTTTGAGCAAATAGCTCAAATTCTTCCATTGAATGCATATTTATAAAAAATAATCCATGCTTTTTCAATAGCTTGTACCCCACAAATATTAAATAATTGTTTCTTCAATTAGAGTGATATTTAAGGCATATATTTTGTAATGTTAATTAATTGGATGGCATTGCTTAGGACACTGCAATTTTCTAAAGTATTATATTATCTTCATTTGTCGTCTTTCATTAGGTGTAAAAGAAAGACCACCTTGAGGTCTAAGATCTCCCTTATTTCCTCCACCATTACTAGCTCCAATTTTTCCTATGCCACTACCAAAAGTAGGCACTCCTCCCCCACCTTAACTACCATTAACATAATAAAAAATGCATTCAAAGGAGGATTGGATGTGATTTGTGCTATTTTATGGGAAAAGCTAGACCTAGAATGTGTCTATGGATATGTATGATTTAGAGAATTTGTGCTCCGAAAATGGATTTCAGTGGGTGACACACATAGTCTATTGTCCATGGACATTGACAAGGACAAGGATATTATTTTCTTGAGAGGGAGTATAGAAATTTGAAACCCAGAAACCCTATATTTTGCAAGAGGTTTATGTGTAACTTTTATCCTGATACTCTACAAATTCTACAACTCTAGGCTTTTATTCATTAGCTTTGCATCCATCTAATGTTCCCATTGATGCACTTGTTAACTCTATTTTCATACAAATAAACAACATAGTTTTTCCATTGTGATGGGAATTGATATCTTCTTATATTAAGAGGGAATGATAGCACATTAGCGCAAACCACACTCTACATTTTCAAACCAATGTTAATGTAACAATCCCAATTACTTGTTCTTACTAAACCACCACTCGCTTATCTTTTTTTGGTCCAAAATTGTTGTGTTAACTGGCTTAGTCTTTTCCTAATTTTATAAGCAACTGATGAAGAATTTGTGGCATGTCCATGGTTTTCACTATCTATATAAATATATGCACCACAATTATATTAATTTACAACAATAAACTCTCAAATAGTGTAAGAGATAAACACTTAAAGTGGACATGGGCATGCTTAAAATGCATGTCAAAATCAAGCCAAGATTACCATAGCAATATTTACAAACTAAAATCAAGACACGCCCCTAAATTTTAGACTTGGGTTTCCCAACAAAAAATATATGTGAAAAAAAATTATTTACCCTTTGGTTTTACATCCTTGTCTTGTACCAAACATACCTCATGCATACAAAATTAAATACATAAATTCCTAGCAAACCTATCCTTACTTGTATGCTTTTAATGGAAAGAAGATGGTGAAAGTGAGATGTTCATAACTTAAGTCACTCATGGGTCCTATGCACATGTTAAAGTGCTAGAATGAGCAAGAATTGTTGAGTCTTATATTTACAACCACTTACACATTTGGAAATATACCACTTTAATGATGCAATTATGTGTGTGTAACTTTAAGTACTAGAATGCACAGAGATGGTTGAGTTTGACATCTACAATCACTTACACATTTAACAACACATATATCATGACCTCCTCCACCACATCCTCCCACCATACATCCATTGTCCTTGATCCCAATAAGCAATCATTTTCATAATTTATTCACAGACCCTTTTCAATGGATCCTCTATTATTATATCTTCAAGCAACATAAAATAATCATAGCCAATGCATACAAATTTAAATATGTCAATTCCTAGAAAAACTAACCCTACTTTTATGCTTTTGATGGAAGGAAAAAATATGGTGGAAGTGGGGTGTTCATAACTTAAGATACTTACGCCCCCTATGCACATGTTGAAGTATTAGAATGAGCAGGAATGGTTGAGTCATGTTTCTACACCACTTACACATTTGGCAACACACCACTTTAATGATGCAATTAGGTTTATGCAATTTTAAGTTCTAGAAAACATAGAGATGGTTGAGTATGATGTCTACAATCACTTGCACATCTAACAACACATATATACCAAGCTCCTTCACCATATCCTCCCATAATATATCCATTGTCACTTAGCCCAATAAGCAATCCTTTTAATACATTATTCATGGGCCCTTTTCAATGGATCATCTATTATCATATCTTCAAGCAACATAACTTAAGCATAGCCAATGAATACAAAATTAAATATGTCAATCCCTAGCAAAACTATCCCTACTTTTATGCTTTTGATGGGAGGAAAAAAGTTGGTGAAAGTGACGTATTCATAACTTAAGATACTTATGCCCCTTATGCACATGTTGAAGTACTATGATGAGTAGGAATGGTCGTGTCATATTTCTTACACATTTGACAATACACCACTTTAATTATTCAACTATGTTTGTGCAATTTTAAGTACTAAAATGCATAGAGATGGTTGAGTATGATGTCTACAATCACCTACACATTTGAAAACACATATATCATGACCTCCTCCACCACATCCTCCCACTATATATCCATTGTCACTTAGCCCAATAAGCAATTTGGTTAATATGTTATTCATGGGACCTTTTCAATGGATCCTCTATTATCATATATTCAAGCAACAATACATAAGAATAGCCAATGCATACAAAAATGAATACATATGTCAATCCCTAGTAAAACTAGCCCTACTTTTATGCTTTTGATGGGAGGAAAAAAGATGGTGAAAGTGAGGTGTTCATAACTTAAGATAATTATGACCCCTATGCGCATGTTGAAGTGCTAGAATGAGCAAGAATAGTTGAGTCAGATTTCTACAACCACTTACACATTTGGCAACATGTCACTTTAATGATGCAATTATGTTCGTGCAATTTTAAGTAGTAGAATGCATAAAGATGGTTGAGTATGATGTCTACAATCACTTGTACATTAAACAACACATATATCACGATCTCATCCACCACATCCTCCCAAGATATATCCATTGTCACTTAGCCCAATAAGCAATAGGCCCTATTCATTGGATCCTCTATTCTCATATCTATAAGCAACATAACCATCTAGATGTATAACTATTATGTGTTTTATCTCTTTCACTAGAATCTAACGATATAATTGTTAGTGAGATTATAATTTTTCATTGTTTAAATGTATAATTGAAATCAACACACAAAAAAACTCTAAAACAATTATTCCAACAAATCCTTACCAACATTAACTAAAAAATGTACCCAAAAACAACCAAATCATAAAATATTTAAAACACACTTCCTAATTCACTAAACCAATAGTTAGAACATACTTCTTAATTTACTAAATCACATACTTTTTAATTCACTAAACCAATCGTTAGAACATACTTCTTCATTCAGGGTTTTTTTCATAAGTGAGGCAAAGTTACTATTGGTAACAAATAGGGAGAACATCATAAAAGTAGAGTTACTATTCTTTTAGAACATACATCTTCATTCAGGTTTTTTAACATCATTAAAACAAAGTTACAATTTACATCATTAAAACAAAATTCCAATTGGTAACAAACAAGCAAATAGTTAGAACAAACTTCTTAATTTACTAAATCGCATACTTCTTAATTCACTAAACCAATAGTTAGAACATACTTCATTCAGATTTTTTTACATTAGTAAGGCAAAGTTACTATTGGTAACAAATAGGGGAAACATCATTAAAGTAAAGTTACTATTCTTTTAGAACATACATCTCCATTCAGGTTTGTTAACATCATTAAAGCAAAGTTACAATTTACATCATTAAAGCAAAATTACAATTGCTAAATAATTTATTAAATCACATACTTCTTAATTTATTAAATCACATACTTCTTAATTCACTAAACCAATAGTTAAAATATACTTCTTTATTCAAGTTTTTTACATCAATATAACAAAGTTACTACTGATAATAAATAAAAGAAGTAAAATTACCATTCTTTTAGAACATACACCTTCATCCAGTTTTTTTAACATCATTAAAGCAAATTACACTTGGTAACAAACAGGGCGAACATCATTAAAGCAGAAGGGAGAAATAAGCATTAAAGTAAAGTTACTATTCTATCGTAACATAGTGCAAAATTACAATTGGTAAGCACAGTTACTGAACCAAATTTCATAAGCAATGCTACAATTTGTAACAAACAGAGAGGGCGAACACATCAGCGCATACTTATTTAATACGCTTCTTCTTTCAATACAAAGAAGTAGAAATACTATCGGTATCTAGCAAGGCATTTATCGCCGTCTGTGGGAATCGAACCCACGACCACGTGGTTAAAAGCCACGCGCTCTACCAGCTGAGCTAAGACGGCACCGATGAATCATGCTATCCTTCATTTTATGTTAATCATTTCATGAAACGAATTAAATGAATAATGCTGATGTTTAGAACGTCAAGTAGCGTAGCTGTAAACGCGTTAAAATATTTGATTGGTTTTTTTCCAATTTTTTATTTACTTACTTATCTATAAGTTACAATTTTAGAGAAGCATTGGAATATCATAAAAGTATTCATAAAATTTATCGATAAAATGAAAACTAAATTTTAAGTTTAGCATTGGAATATCATAAGAGTATTCATAATTAGAGAAGCATTGCAATATCATAAAAGTATTCCTAATGAGAGAAGCATTGCAATATCATAAAAGTATTCATAAAATTTATCGATAAAATGAAAAGAAAACTTTAAATTTAGCATAAATTTAGTTTGGTATATTAAAAAAATTAATACTATCAAAATAATACATATAATTATATATAAATATTAAATTATTAACAGTTGCTTTTAAAGGTGTAAAGATATATAGAAAGAATAGAACATATCTATGATGTTATTGTAAAAATATTGTAGCAAAAGAAATATAACAACTTAAAGGGTGGAGGATGGAGGGAAGGAAATGTGTTGAGACTTGCAATAGTCTCACACTTGTGTTGATACTGAGAGATGTTGCTCAAAACATCGTTCCTAGTTAAATCATTTTTTTCCAATCATATCACTATGTCAAAATCTTATATACATATTATATCTAGATTATAACATACAAGGTAATGAGGAGAAACATTAGTCTTAAAATATCTAATTAGTCTATAAGGCCTTGGATAAACACTGATTTAAGGCACTCCTAGATGCTAATTTAGGGGTTCAATTCTTCACTTTATTCTAGTGTTATTCTTGGACATGACCATAATGTAGCATCAACAACCAACTTACCAAAAAAATTTAGATATACAATTTAAATTTAATTTTAAACGAATTCTTTAATGATAATAATTTAATTTAAAATTTGTAAATAAAATTTTTTACTTCGGAATAAATACATGAAACATAAATATTTTAACATATTGAAATTGATATACATTTTAATTGCTAATTTAATATATTAATATAACTTTGAAAATTTTAAAGTTAAAATTTTCATTTTCATTAAATAATTTAAAATTTTATGAAATATATGTGAACGGAATCTTGTCAAATATTTGTGAACTTCATGTGAAAAATAAATTAGTTTTTGAATGGTGGCATGTGTGCTACATATGTTAGTCTGCGGTGCGACAACGACATCTTAGTCTGCAGTGCGACTGTAGCACCTTCTGACTGCGACATTCTTTCGACTGCGACATTCTTCGGCTCTGCAGATCATTCTTCTCTGCAATGTGACAGTGACATTATTATCTACGGTGTGACTACGGGTCTCTGGTGGGACTGCGACATTGATCGGTCTTCTTCGTCTCTGCGGTGCAACTGCGGGTCTCCAGTGGGACTGTGGGTCGTGAGCTGGTCTTAGTCCATCTCTCCCCTGCTAGTGCGTCGAGGGAGTGGGTAGATCTCTTTTATAGTCTGCGTTCTGAGGAGATCTATTTTCTGAAGACTGTGTTGGGATAAGGTTTATTTGTTTTGGGTTAATATGGACATCGTTTAATAATTGGATGAGTTTGCATTGACGACATCAATTTACAATTTGATTACTTATTTAGCCATCTCTGAAAAGCATCTTCCAAGCATTCACACAATTAAAAAGTCTGTTAACTGGTTGCGACTCTGTATTAGGGCATGATTCTGAGCAAGGTCTGTTAAATTGCAGACCCTTTTCTGATACATTTTCAGAACTGAGTTGAAGATAAAAAACAGATATCTTCTGCTCCATTGAACAAGGTTCGCACATCTGCTCTGTGGCCTTATAAGACTTGTGGTTCTTCACCTTTGGGTCTAGTATGGCTCCCAGCTTCGCGAAGATAATTGTCAGCCTAGTTCCATCCACCTCTGAGAGTCAAGCTCCTGCCCATATTGTCAGGGAAGCCCCAGCTCCCACTATGCAAGTGGTCAAGGCCTCACTGAATGAGGCCTTGAAGTTTTCTGAAAGTGCCTTAATCTGCCGGTTTAATGGCTTTTGGCCATGGCTGACAGCTCTCCAAATTTGAATCTCGGAGGTATGGAAGGCTGGCATTTTTGATGAAATTAATATCTACCCCTATGCTAAGGGTTTCTTTATAGTAGATTTTGAAAACTCTAAAAGAAAACAATGCATTTTAGATTCCGACCCTTGGTTTTGAGAAAACTCGGGCCTATTCATGAAGCCATGGAACCCATCATTCGATCCCTCAACAACAGTCATAACCTCAGCACCATTTTGGGTCAGATTTCCAAACCTACCTTTGCATCTTTAGAATCTCTCCTCACTAAAAGCCATTAGAAATGCAATTGGGAAATTTTACTACAGGTACCCAGAAACAAAGGAATATGTCATAACCACCTATGCACGCATCTGTGTAGAAATGGACTTCAGCGTCAGATTCCCAGCTGAAATAATCCTAACAAGAAAAGACTATGTATGGAACCAGAAACTCGACTATTAAAGTGTCCTCTTCAGATGTTAATCTTGCTTTGAGATAGGCCATCTAGCCAAAAATTTCTCAAAAGTCTCCTAGAAAAATTCTGCTAGAAAGAACCACCATAGATCTACAAGGTGGGAAGGAGCACAAAAGGAACATTACACTATTATCAAGGAAGAATACTCTCTAGAAAAATCTGAATCGCAAGAAATCAAGCAAGAAAGAAACAACCCTCAAGACAAGCAGGGGGGAGCCTCGCCCAACAAAAAAAAAATGAAATCGACAACCCTCAAGCATCAACATTTATGAGGATTCGAATACAGCGCAAAATGAATCTTTAGTTAGCAGCAAAGCATATCTCCCAGATCCCGAAGATAAGACATCAGTGTCCCAAGAATCAGAAGAGATGAAGGAGGTGCAAGATAAATGAAGTTGGAAAACCGTAGAGAAGAAAAATAAAGCTACAACACCAATCTCGCCAAGAAAGACGAGAAACTAGACAATTAAGAACTAAGAAGATTATAGGTCCGATAGACCAAAGTTTGGTCTCAGTGAACGTTAACCATCACCATCATCATCATGTTAGAAAATATGAATAGTATCATTTTTTTAATAATAATTTAGTTTTATAAATCTATAAATAAAATATTAAATTATAATGAGAAATAATATATAATTTTATATATAGAATTTAAATTATAAAATAAATATAAATATATGATATGATTTAATTGTTATATTTTTATATAATAACATATAATATTAGTTCTGTGATAATAACATTTTTATTTACATTAGTTTTTGAGTTTTCCAGTTAATTTAATTAATAACAGTGAGTTTAATTGGTAATGGTTTTGTAAGTTTAATTGATAATATTTATGTTATGGATTATTATAGTAATTATTGAATTATAATAGTAAATTTAATTGATAATAGTTTTAAAAAATTAATTAATAATAATTTTGATATGAATTATTATGTAATTTGGTAATAGCTAATTTAATTGGTAATGACTTTGTTAGAGTAATTGATAATGGTTTTGTTATTAATTACTATATTAATTATGAAATAATATTAATTTAAGTGATAATAGTTTTATAAACTTAATTAATTTTGATTTTGATATGAATTATTAGGTAAATTATGAGATTATAAATTTAAGTTTAATGTATGGCAAGTCTATATTAAAGCAACTCACTTACTCATTAATTAAAAATAATTTATATAATTTTGATATACATTATTATATAAACTATGAGATTAGAAATTTAAATTATAGTCTATATTAAAAACAGGTTGAGCTGGCCCACTTACCCCCTTAAATATAAGGAAAAATACTTTTTAAAATTTTATTTTTAATTGAAAAAATATATTTATAATACTTCAATATCTTGGAAAAAACATAACAACAAATTATAATGTTAAGAGCTTTTGAAGAACTGTGTATATTGCTTACTACACAATTTGACTAACAATATATATAGTTCTCCAAAAACTCTTTACATTATATTTATGACTATAAAAATATCCATTTTTTAATAATAACCAATTTATAAAAACCTTTTTAAGATTCATTCTTAAATACTTTGAAACTTTGGTCAAGAAAATATCACACATTTCAATATGCAAACCCAATTGGCCATGAATGATAGGTTTCGAAAATGTTGCTGGTATGAGACTGTAGCTTTGCAGACTTTTCAAAGTTTCACTGTTTGATTGGGTCTCTTTGCCAAACTCTGGTTTTCATCTACGCCGTTCAGATGGATGGATAGTTCCTCCAACACTCCACTCCCTTCGTCCTCTTCTATTTTATTTAAAGGGAGAGATCCCTGCTCCCCCATTGACCGATGGTAACATTTATAACTATTGATTCATTTTCTTGCATTATTTATGATAGGTCAAATTATACCCACCCTCCCTCGTCACATTTGTTTTCTTATTTAATTAATAAATGAAGAAAGTACCAATGTTCCAACTAGAATCACGATAAACAAAATCAGCAAAATATATTTACAGGGATTTGAACTATAATATCTGTAATATATTTTGCAATTGTTAGGGAAAGATATATATTGATATAAAAACTTGAAAGACACGATTCAAATCAATATGTAAGGATATCATTTTTAATAATTTTTTTTTTTTGTAATTTTAGGTGGTACATTTTATTTTCTATTAATAAAATTGGGCAAAAGATACAAAACTAGACCTCAATCTGCCCGCAGTAAAGCAGGTATTTTGGCCATCGAAGTTCGAAATAAGTCAACCAGAATATAAAAAGTCTTAATAACTTATACCAAATCTGTTTACACTGGATATCCAAGTTTAGAGACCATATCATGTACAAAAGGTAAGCAACATAAGAACCTTAAACAAAAGATGCAACATAAGAGCAGGAAAATCTTAATCCTCCTCAGATTCAACAGGCGCTGGAGCTTTGGCTGAAGCTCTTGGTAGTTCAACTGGAACCTGTTGCATTGCTTTAATTTCCTTCTCCAGTCTTCCAAGCCTCGCATATTGATGCAGCTGGCGTAAATTAATTTCCTGAATATTCCTATTGATATCCGCCAGGGTCGATTCTAACTTTGTTTCCGCTATAGACATAACAACTTTGGCTAACAGGCATTTAATTATCCAATAGGTTCGAACAGATTGTTGAAACAGAGAAGTTCGTCCCCGGGTATGCCCAGGATCCGGAATCACAGTTTGCATATCCTCTAGAGCCATGTCATCCTCCAAATCTATGTTATCTAGAATCTCAGATTCCCATCCATAAATGCGACCACAAACTGAATTGGGGATGTCAGTCATGAAGGTTTGAACTAGTGGCTCAAGGTGTTGATGGACCGACTTTCTTCCCCGTTTCTGGTGCGTGTCGGGAGAGGGTTGCTTTCCCTTTCCCCCAGTAGGATTTCTGCTTCGTTTTACCATTTAAAAAAAAAAAACCTGAAAAATCTGTTAAGACTTCCATCCATACAACAAGGTGAGTCAGCTGCACATATAGCATATAAACAACACCACAAAGAACATCACCATCTCCCAGGTCAGTGACCGAAAAAAAGGTAAGAGATAAACACCCAGCACAGACACAAGAATATCGAAACGGTACCAGACAAGGCTGAGAAATAGGCCGCTGAATAGAAATTCTATCGTAACGCAACAGGAAGCAAAGACAGATAAACGACCAATTCAAAATCCCAAAAATAGAGTTAGGCCAATAATAGGGATCGAGACTACCTAGAAGAAGATGCATACAAATACCATAGGGACCCCGGAAGAGAGTGAGGTGAAAAGGCAAAGCCCAATTCAAACACTGACAGAAGAGGAAGTTAACAAGACGACCATTATCCCTAAAACCCGATATCGGAACCAAGGTATAGTAATCTTGACCATCAACAGAGAAATTTCCAGTAGCCGAATCACAAACACTTTGCATGCGAATGGCCAGTAGACCCCAAAAGCAAACCAGGCTCATAATAACAATACCTCGATGAACTCCCAACACCCATATAACGACATAACTACAACTAAGAAACCTAGAAGTGTAATGCATCCAGCCCGCCCAAAGGTATAAAGCATACCCCAAAATACGAAAGATACCAGGTTCAGGGAAGAAGAACACAAATGTAAAAAGACTAACAGGCATGAAAATGCAAGACAAAGCAGGATCGAAGTGAAGAAACTGGATGCTGTGACCAACTTCATGACCCTGCCACAGGAATTCAAACCAGAAGCGACCATACCGCTATTCCCACAAATCTTCTAAAAAAACCATGAGAAAAATCCGCAGACGATAAGAGAGCAGAGTCGAGAATTGAAAGGTTAGAAACTGAGATACATACCACTGCTGAGCTTTCTCCGTCACCTTGAAACCCTTCCGACCTTCACCGCTACATGCATTATCAACCTCAGGAGCCAAAATCCGAGCTAAACAACTAACAATGAAATGGAAAACAACCTTACATGCCTTAACCCTGCACCGACGGCACTATTTCCAAAATGTGACTGACAACCTAGCTGGCCGATCCATCTGGAGGCTCCGGTAAATGTAGTTCATTTAAGATGGTGAGTGCCGGACGTCCCTTCAATCAACACCTCCCGACAGTTGCATGCAACCACCACGTGGTAGGCGTACACTACCCGCGTACCCTCCACCACGTAGGCGTACACCTTCCACATCAACCCGTTCGGACTGAGCTCCATTGTGTGGCATTGTTCGATGTATTTCGCTCATCGTTCTAAGTATTTCGCACCCCGATCGGGGAATCATTTTCAATATTTTATTTACGTTACTATTTCAATATTAAACGAATTCTTTAGTGATAATAATTTATTTTAAAATTTGTAAATATAGTTTTTCATTTCAGAATAAATACATGAAATATAAATATTTTAACACACACACACACACACACACATATATATATATTGGTAAATTTAGTAAACCTTTGCCATTTTTTATTTATCAAAAAGAGAGCACATTGTCATACATAGACTTAGTGGCCTCAACCTCTCCGAAGGAAACCAGGTCTGTTGGCCACCTTAAGGAATTAAAAGTCAACCAGTATTGAAACAATTTCTTCCTTCTACTTGCCGCTATATCTACTTTACTATGTCCATCAAAGTATAACTTAAAACAGTATGAACTTGCCCCAAAAAACATTGAAGACTATTAATATCTAAGATCAACCATCTGATGAGTCAAAAGGAGTCGGGTCCTTTTCAGTAGACCCTCACATATCTACTTGCTACATGGATTGGATTGAAGCTGCCGTTCAATTCTGCCAATTCTAGCCGTTGCATGATTATAAGATAATCCAATCTCTTGAATTTCCTGCAGCACTGAAACCACATTGGGGTTTCCTTCCATTTCCTGCATACTGGTCATTGCCTTAGCCAAAACACTTTTGAGAATATGAAAGAGAGATAGCCTCCCTCTTGTGTTCTCGGGGTCTGAGATGTAATCCATAGTGGCCGCAGGCTATTCAATGTCTTCTTCTTTGTGACTGCTTTCTGGTGGGTTTCCTGTAAAGTAGAGATCAAAGATATTCTTCATGACCTCTTTTTTAGTTTTCCTGCTTCTCTTGCTTGGACCAACATTATGAGTTGGAAGCTTCTGCCTCCCTTTTCTCGTACCCTGACGTTTGCCATATTAAAATTAACATAAATTTTAATTGCTAATTTAACATATTAATATAGCTTTAAAATTTTTAAAGTTAAAGTTTTCATTTCCATTAAATAATTTAAATTTTATGAAATATATGTAAACAGTTTAGTTAAATATTTGTGAAGTTCACGTGAAAAATAAATTTGTTTTTGAAAGGTGGCATGTGTGCTACATATGTTCGAAAATATGAATGGTATCAATTTTTAATAATAATTTAGTTCTGTGCTACATATGTTCGAAAATATGAATGGTATCAATTTTTTTAATAATAATTTAGTTCTATAAATTTATAGTTATATGATTATATATATAATTTAAATTATAAAATAAATAAAAATACATGATATGATTTTATTGTTATATTTTTATGTAATAATATATATTATTAGTTTTATGATAATAATATTTTTATTTAAATTAGTTTTTCAGTTTTTCAATTAATTTAATTAGTAATAGTGAGTTTAATTGGAAATGGTTTTGTAAGTTTAGTTGATAACAGTTATGTTATGGATTATTATACTAATTATGAAATCATAATAGTAAATTTAATCGATAATGGTTTTAAAAATTTAATTAATAATAATTTTGATATAAATTATTATGTAATTTGGTAATAGCTAGTTTAATTGATAATGACTTTGTTAATGTAATTGATAATGATTTTGTTATTAATTACTATATTGACTATGAAATAATATTAGTTTAATTGATAATAGTTTTATAAACTTAATTAATTTTAGTTTTGATATGAATTATTATGTAAATTATGAGATTATAAATTTAAATTTAATGTATGACAAGTCCATATTAAATTAACTCACTTTTTCATTAATTAAAAATAATTTATATAATTTTGATATACATTATTATATAAACTATGAGATTAGAAATTTGAATTATAACCTATATTAAATTCAGGTTAAGCGGGCCCACTTATCTGTTAAATATAAGGAAAAACACTTTTTAAAATTTTATTTTTAATTGAAAAAAAATATTTATAATATTTCAATAACTTGAAAAAAATTTAATAACAAATTATAACATTGAGTGCTTTTGGAGAACTGTGTATATTGTTTATGGAGCCCAATAAGCAATATACACAATTCCACTAGCAATATATACCATTCTCCAGAACTCTCAGCGTTATATTTATGACTATAAAAATATCCATTTTTTAATAATAACCAATTTATAAAAACCTTTTTTAAGATTCCTCCTTAAATACTTTGAAACTTTGGTCAAGAAAATATCACACATTTCAATATGCAAACCCAATTGGCCATGAATGATAGTTTTCGAAAATGTTGTTGGTATGGGACTGTAGCTTTGCAGGCTTTTCAAAATTTCACTGTTTGATTGGGTCTCCTTGCCAAACTCTGGTTTTCGTCTACACCGTTCAGATGGATGGATAGTTCCTCTAACACTCCTCTCCGTTTGTCCTGTTCTATTTATTTAATGGGAGAGATCCCTGCTCCCCCATTGACCGATGGTAACATTTATAACTATTCATTCATTTTTTTTGCATTATCCCCCATTCATTTTTTTGCATTATTTATGATAGGTCAAACAATACCCACCCTCCCTCGTCACATTTGTTTTCTTATTTAATTAATAAATGAACAAAGTACCAATGCTCCAACTAGAATCACGATAAACAAAATGAGCAAAATATATTTACAGGTACTTGAACTATAATATCTGTAATATATTTTGCAATTGCTAGGGAACAATATATATATTAATATAAAAACTTGAAAGACACGATTCAAACCAACATGTAAGGATATCATTTTTAATATTTTATTTACGTTACTATTTTTAATATTTTGTATCATTTTAAATTTTTTAATTAATGATTTTTTACATGAATATTAAGTATTTGGGATTAATTATTAGTCTATATTTATTTTAATTTTTAATTAATTTATTAAGAGTAGAGAAATCAAATCTCTTTTCACTTTAAAAATAATTTACACTTCAAAATATTTAATCTCTTTAAATATTTAATAATTAAGAATTAAAATAAATCTAAATTAATTTTATTATTAATTATAATTATAAATATAATTATTAATTTTATTATTTTATTTTTATATCAACACCAATAAAATATGGACAGTTCAATTTTTTGATATATATGTGCCATTGTTTTTAGAATACAAACCTGCTAAAATGTTTGTATCTTATTTTCCAATAAACATTTTTTCAAAAAGACTTTTTTGAAGAGACAGTAAATTATAATCATTATAACAACTATACTTTCATTTAAAATTGTATTTACTTAATTATGGAAACTAAAATACTTTAAAGACCATTGCTAATTTTAATTATAAGAAAATGCCAACAACAAAATCAACCTTTTAACTTTGGTATCGGATGACCCGACTCTACAATTGGTTAATCTCAGGGATTGGCGTTAGTTTTCCGGAATAAATTTGAGAATTTGCTTCTGCTCTTCTTAAAGGTCGGCATGGTCTGAATTGATGTTTTTGGTTGAGTTTGCATTTGATTCAACTTTTTCTGAAGGTCGGCATGGTTCCTGCAAAATCTCTCTTGCAACCATGTGAATCTTAATTTTAGTAAAATTTCTTAAGCAATTTATTTATCTCATTTGATATGTTTTAGTGTCAAATTAAGGATAGATCAGGATTGATTGAATGATTATCCTATTATGTTTGATGAGCAGGATAATCATTTATTTCTTGAAAAAGTTTTCCTTGAGGAGATCAAGAGCGTCCTCAAATCTTTCGCTGTTGACAAAAGTCCGGGGCCAGATGGTTGGACCTCGGATTTTTTCCTTTATTTCTATGATGTATTCATTAAAGACTTGACGGATATGGTGGAGGAAGCAAGGGTTAGCGGAAGGATTCATGGTGTGATTAATTCAACCTTCATTGCTTTAATCCCGAAGAGAATGGGGAGGCTTACCTTCAGTGATTACCATCCGATCTCCCTGTGCAATACCCTTTATAAAATCATCTCAAAAGTTATTGTAGAAAGAATAAAAGGTATTCTCTCCACGCACATATTGCTGGAACAGTTAGGGTTTCTGAAACACAGGAATATTCATGATGCTGTAGCAGTGACTCAGGAGATCATCCATTCAATTCAATCATAGAAGATGAGAGCTGCAGTGATGAAGATTGACTTGAACAAAGCTTACGATAGAGTTGACTGGGTGTTTATGCAGATGGTTCTTCATAAAATTGGACTTGGGTGGGAGGCAGTGGCATGGATCATGCGCTGTATATGCAATACATCAATGGCTATCCTCATAAATGGATCTGCATTGAAGTTTTTTCATCCTGGTCGGGGGTTGCGGCAAGGTTGTGCCCTTTCACCACTACTATTCATATTAGTAATGGACGTTTTGAGTTTAAGAATAAACAGGGCAGTGGCACAAGGGACTTTTAAAGGCATCGAGATCGGCCCTTAGTTGAAGACATCCCAGAACCTTTTCGTTGATGATACCCTCATCTTCGGAATGCTGGTGAAGGCATCATGGGTGGCCTTATATGATATTTTTAATATCTTCTATGCTGCCACTGGTATGATAATCAGTGTTGACAAATCTTGTTTATATTGCACTGCAGGTCACGATCCTGAATTTGATGAAGTTGTAGAGCTGTTTGGTTTCAAAAAGTCTTTTCTAGAAGCCAGTCTCACTTATTTGGGTTTTAGAATGCAAGCTTTAACATATTATGTGAAGGACTGGGAATGGTTTATACATAAGTATAGGAATAGGTTAAATTCATGGACTATGAATTTCCTATCCTGGGGAGGCAGATTAATACTCTCGCAGGTTGTGTTACAGCAAATCACTATATATTGGGCCCACCTATATATTATCCCTAAGAAGATTTTGAGATTTTGAAGGAAATTAAGAAAATCATGGGAAAGTTCATATGGGGCGGGCGGGGGGGGTAAGGGAAAAAATATTTTCACTTATCGAGCTGGGATAGTATAGCTTTACCTAAAGAGATGGGGGGTTGGGGCATTTTAGACCTGGAGATCTTTGGGAACGCACTAATCATAAAATCATTGTGGAGATGCCTACACAGTAATGGTATTTGGTAAAAAATCATTAAGCAGAAATACATGGGTAGTGACTCTCTGGAGGATTTTGACTCCTTGGGGTGGAATGATGGTTTAAAAAGATCTTGTATTTGGAAGGAATTCAGCACGCTATGGCCAAAGGTAAGTGAGAACTTAAGATGGTATTTTGGAAATGGTTCAAAAATTTTAATTGGCTATTGAAGGCTTCATGGGATTGAAAATTTCGTGCCTTTAAATGATGGTATTATTCAGACGCTTAATCAGAAGGGGTTTTTTTACTTACAACAGACAATATAGGATTTGGAATTTGGTGTTCCCCGGTGGAAAGATGCCACAGAAATGGGGCTGGAAAGTAGATGGGAATCTGAATGGAGTAGATATATAAACATTCTTAAATCATTGGGGATCTGTACTTCGGTGGAGGGTGATAGACTTACATGGTGTGGTTCCAAAAAGATGGATGGTTTGAGCGTAAGAGGGATATATTCAACACTTATTCTGAAAAAGCAATGGCAGATTTCAGACAGATGGTTCAAGAATATCTGGAGAGTCAATGTACAAATAAAACTGATCATTTTCATGTGGCTAGTGTGGAGGAACAAAAATCTTACATGGAAAAATTTACAAAAAAGGGGCTGGCAGGGGCCTGGACAATGTGTTCTATGTGGGGTGGATGAGGAGGATAATTGTCATCTTTTTTATAATTTCTCATTTGCAAAAGAAACCATGTCCATTTTCAGTGAAAAATTACATATTAAGGTACCAATTTTCAGCTCTACAGAGGAGTGTTTGGGATGGTGGCTGCATAGAGGAAGGGTCTTCTGGGCTCTGCCATTGTTGTTCCATTGGAATATTTGGTGTTGTAGAAATAGAAAAATCTTTGAGAATATGCCATGTTCCCCCATCAATGTGGCCTTACTGATTTTTAGCTCATGGGAAAACCAGAAGATAGGCCAGAAATCTCCACAAGATTTATATAGAAGACTTAGCCCATATGAATTTCATTACCCGGTGGGATATTTTGATGGGGCATCTTAGAATTCAAATTGTGGATGCGGAGCATGGTTACTGATCTCTCCGAGTTGTCACTATAAAATCTTTTGGAATGGAGGTAAAGGATCGAATATGAAGGCAGAATGTCTTGCTTTATGGGGCCTCTTATGGTTTGCTTGTCATTTATATGTGGAAAGGATCTGGGTTATAGGGGACTCGAAAGTTCTAATTGATCATATGAATCAAAAAGCTACTATTAATCTTGGGAGTTTAGCACAGTGGATGGATAGAATCACTATTTTAAAGAGGTCCTATTCATACATCTCTTTTCATCATGTTTATAGGGAGAAGAACACAGTTGCTGATAGCTTGTCAAAGAAAGGTTTGGAAGGGGATTTTGGTGAAATGCACTATTAGCTTGTTATTTCTAACGGACATGGAGCAGAAAGAAAGATCCTTATTTCATAAGATGACAGAGTTGTTCTTATCACTAGAAATCTGAGGATTTTTGTTGTTGTTTTTGATTAGATGATTTTTGTTACTGTTTTTTATTAGAGGCTGTTATTGTGTAAGATGAAACAAAATATGTAATATTGTTTTTCTTACAGTCCTGGAAAATTGTAATAGCGAGTTGAATGATGGACGATGATTCTGGGAGTCTTCTCCCTACTGTTTTTTATTATTGCTGCAGAAGTAGTCTTTACTGTTCCACATTATGTTAATTAGAAGTTGAAGAAACAATGTAAAAGCTTTCGAAATATCAGTTTTTGTCTTGGTACAAAATATAAACCAGATATTTATTTTTCTTGCCGAAAAAGTATTTGCTGTGAATTACTATTTTGTATATAAAATTTGTATTTTTTTTTGTAAGTTAATATTTTATTCATATGAGCCCACGAGGTGTAGAGCAGTTGGCGATGGGGTGCACTGTTAAGGCACTTCGTCTGCAAGGTCACCGGTTCGAAACCCGTGGGTGAGATGGGAGGAGAAAAAAATGGAAAGATTAAGATTAGTCTAAACTACCAAATATATATATAATTCATATGGAGAAAAATATATGCATCCACTTGAGCATAAAATCTGTGGTCTCACCCTGATCGGGTTTGTTGACCAAAGTTTGTAACAAGTGACAAAAATACAAAAATGAAGCTAAGGAAAACACCCACAAACGAGAGGGCCAAAGGCACCAGAAAACAGACAATACATAAAAAAACCCTAGAGAGCATCATCCGACGTAATGAAATCTAGGTTGTCCAGGGTTTTTCTTGGAGGAGGCGAGGGGCAGAAGTTGCACTAGACTGGTCCTTCAAAGTGCGCCATCCAAGTCTCCATATTTTCCACTTTCTCTGCAAGGTGGTTTTGGCCTTGCCAGACCACCACCACTCGCTCCCTGACCACTAAAAGTAGTGCATCTTATCCAACATAACCATCAATGCAACATGATCCTCCTGATGAACTTGTTCCCTTGTGTACACTTGATCCATCAGAGTTTGAATTATATCCTTACAGTTTTCCAAGCAACAATGTTGAATTTCATGTGTGGTGCTAGCACCATGCTGGCCAAACCCCCAGTTCCCTGTTCCGCCTCACCAACCACCACCCTGATGTTGAGAATTTTTCTTCCGCACACCACCGTCACTGCTGAAGCCCCGCTTGCCACCATCGCGATCTTTGCGCATGCCCACACCCCTGACCCGAGAGCAACTAAATGTCATGCCTAGTGTTGCAAACATCTCGATAACATCCCAATTTAGTCTCAAAATCACTATTTTTTGGCGTAACCAATGTTTGCTGATTTTTAAAGATATTTTTATGGTAGCTTAATTTTTTCGATGTTTGCCGATTTTTTACCGATATTTTCTTGATTTTTACAATTTTTTGTTTTTCCAAACCCTTACCGATTTTATCTTGATGCCGATGTTAGCAACATAGGTCTTGCCACCTCGGCGAGCTCCTGTCGTCACAATTGCCATGTCCTTCGCGCCCACAAAGCTAGGAATGGTCGGAGGGGAAGAATGTTCGCACTGCGCAAAGGGCTTCATTTGGCTCAAGGTAGGAGGGCCAACACCCATAATATTCGAAGTCCAGACCATTGGTCTTATCTGTGGCCACAACCCACGAGCGACAAGACCCCCAACAAGCTTACTACTCCACAGAAAGCCACCCATGACAGAATCACAAACAATTGGAGAAGTAAAAGTAAATGAGAACACACCTCCAACTGCAACTGCCCAGGCTGCTACACCCAACTCCCACTAGGACGCCAACTACCACCGCCCACCAAAAGCCACCCGCCGAGCCACCATTCGCTACAATTTCTAGACCAAACTTCAGAAGTGGGAAAATTGACCCAAAAGAATTGCCACTCTCAGTTGAACCTCCTACAATGCCACCTCTAGGAACCTCCCTTGAACTAGTCATTCAGACATATTATAAACCAGATAGAGCTGAAATAATAATTTCCTTTGCGCACCAACATCCAGATAATGCAGGCGCAGTAAAGCTCGGAGAAGCTTGGGAAAAAGTCATAACTAAATGCATCATACCAGAAGTCACAAAAAACTATCAAACACCACCCACCTGCGCCAAGGGTTCTCCGACAGTGCTTCCACTTACGCACATGAAACCACCCAGGATCCCAATACCACATGAAGCTGAAAACGCAAATGCCAAGTTCCCTCGCCATCCCACTCATTATCCATGCACTACCCCCGAACTCCAAGACGATGTGAAGGCTCACACGCTTGCTCTTTACTCCGCCGATACGCCTCCCATCACACCCGTTATAGTGAAGGGACCGGGAGGTCAGCCCCCCGCCAACTAGCCACCTGTGGTCACTCATAAGACTCAGTTGCCACGTGCACTGAAGTACTCACCCCATCGCGGAATATAAAATTTGTATTTTATTAATTGATTAAAATGTAATTTATTGTGAGAAATGTATTGTATTAATATTGTTAATGGATTGTCTATCATTAATACAATGATTTCGATTTCTAGTCATTGAGATTAATATTCATATTATTATTATATTGTTTAGATTTAAATTTAAATTAGATTTATTTTAAATAATTTGGAAACTATATATATTACGATTTAAATAAATTTGTTATGTGATTTGTTGACCTTTTAAAAGTTTAAAAAAATGATCTATTACATATCTATATCAAGATTGAAGGGTTTAAACGTGAAAGAATTGTCATCTGTACACAATATAGTTTGACGTGAAAGAATTGCATTCTCTCCATATTATTCCTTTCCGTGTTATTCATGGTTCCCACAATATAGTTTGACGTGAAAGAATTGCATTCTCTCCATATTATTCGTTTCCGTGTCATTCATGGTTACGAATTTATGTTGTTTAATAATTTAATATTATAATTATTTATTTTATTATTATTTTTTTTAAAGTTAAGTATGGTATGTTATATAAAATGAGGATTATATAAAAAATATATTATTATTATTATTATTATTTTTATTTTTGTTTTAGTGTGTGGAGAGAGACTAAAATATTAATATAAATTTAGAGTTTTTGATGTTTTTAAAATTTTATTTAATTAGACATTTTATAAATATAAAATTATGAAAATAATTTGGTTATATTATACTTTGATATACATCATATTAAAAGACAAAAAGACTAATAGTGTTACAAGCAAAAAGCCATTAAGTCATAACAATTATTGGGTAGAATCAAGAGGCATTCTAGTTCATTTCTCCTCAAGTCATAACAATTATTGGGTAGAATCTCCAAAAAACTTAGTTCATTTCCAAGGAGAAGGAGATGTTGACCGATCTCTTAGCTAGAATGATCAACTTGCAGTCATTATTGTATATAATTTTTTTAGTTATTTATGTTGAGTTTAAGGTATTTAATAAATTAATAAAGTGGATTATTATTATTATTATTATTATTTATGGATTATGTAGTGTGTTTTTCCTTAAATAATAAATAATGGTGATGAGTTATTGTACATTAAATTTAAAGATAAACAAAAATTAAAAAATAATATAAAACTTAAATTTAAATTATTCAAAGCAATAAATTATAAATATCCATAGGTTCAAATCTAAAATTTGGTAGAGTACTTACATCTCTATAGGATTTAGCAGTCAAATCATTGTGCTTAGATGGTTTTATCCCACAAACAAGGGAATTGTTGGGGAAAATACTAAGAGGGGGGAAATTAGTATTTTAAAACTCACTTGAACTTTTATTTTCTTATTCATATTTCTATATGCGACTATACTGAAGTAAACCTGCATATGCACGCACCTATTATGAAGACAACCAATGTATAACTAATTAACTAACTTTTCAATTAATTCATCATATTCTTAACTTGAACCAATATATTAGTACTTCATTAGACATTAATCAAACAGTAACTATGTGCAGTAATAACATAATAAATGATCACACATAAGCAACACATCAACACACATGAACACCAAAATTTTTAGGCGGAAACCCAATGTGGGAGAAAACCACCATTGTTTTCATCTCTGTCTTTTTTATTATTATAAAGAAACACTTCTTACATTCTTGTACTGGCGCAGACTCATACTGGCACGCAGACACCCACCTGCAGAAGGGTACAACCTAATATCATTCTCCAACACCCACTGGAAGGGAGCTCCAACTCTATGATATCGTTTATCGGCATCCGCTGAAAGGGAGCTCCTACCCCCTGATCTAATTTACCAACTACCACAGGAAGGAAGCTTCAACTCGCTCATTGAAGGCTCCAACCCTTAACACCTTCGTGGACCACGTTTCATAATTGTCATATTGGATCCACCTAAATCAAAACATAACAATATGTAGGCCTCCTTTCATCATATTTTCAGACTAGAACCACTACCATAATTTAAGCCCAGTGTAAAATAACAACGCTAAAACCAAACACACTGTATCAAGTCACTTAATCACTATGCCAACTAAGACCTAAATTATTAAACTCATTCTCAAACAAGCAAAGTAGTTAGATCAACTTATATCCTTGTAAGTATATTCATCAGAATACCAATCCACATATTGTTCATCACTGAAACGAGACCTTGTCACTACAAACACTGGTTAACCATGCGTTATAATATATATGCTACTGTTCTTAAGCATATCTGCGTATATACACACTTTTCATGAAGCATACTTGCGTACAAATCTCAACACACTGACAATTGATTTTGAATCACTGTCATACTGAAATAATCACTGAATCACATACATAGCCCATCACAGATCATTGAACTACATACAAATATCATCATCATTACTATTCAACATATCATTCCACAACTAGTTCAACCCAAGAAACACTTTCAAACATAAATTTATATAAGAGAGACTTCATCGAAAAACAATAATAAACATAACAAGACTGATCAGACACCATTGACAACTCACACAAAAAAACCTTGGAATACGCATGTGACCCTTATAAAGAATTTCCGCGTATGTACGCACTCTTGCAGAGAAAAACCTGCATACAAATTTGTAAATATTGACTCATAACTTCGCTGCACAACAAAACTTCAATCAAACCCATATCACGTCATACATATTAACATACACACGTTATAACATTATCATCACAGATCAAACCAACCCATAAGAATATTATTCAATGTGTAGTCATTTCATATCTATTGGATTTAATCCATCGTCATACTCCTTGGTGCACACTTATTTCAGATCAAAACCATTCATCAAATAACCCATTCCATGCACACAAAACACTTTGATCTCCATCTCCTTATATAGCTTAGGCCTTAGCCAATACCTTGGGACAAACAATTAGTAATGACGATGGTATTTTTTGATGGGATCACATATCTTTTTTCACACTCATTACTATGGGCCAATACCATGGTAAATACCCCTAGTATTTAGAATATGATGGTGTATAAACTATACACGCTTTCTCTTATCCATACCCGCATATGTACACAAATTTTCTTCATAGAACTCGCGTATACTTCCTCAAACTTCACCTTCAACATTCCTCTGTCTCTGAACTGTTCTTGCTTCATCCAAACTCTCTGTCACATCTGCATTGGCCTACACACCCATCATTTTGACATTTTCATCAAGTAGGTTTCCATTATGGACAACACATCAAGTAGGTTTCCATCAAAGAAAACACATTTTTCATATCTCCAACAATATCCCCCTTTGGACTTGATGGAAACCACTTTTGTGTTTGGTTACCAACCATCTACAAATACCTGTAGACATACCAAGACATTCTTTCTCCAAACACCAAGCTACTCTCCCCCTTTGTCGATATGAGCACTGTAGATATGATATGTTGAATATGAAAACTGAATACTAACCATGCTCCCCCTGAGCACATGTTGAATCTTATGAAATACATGAAGCTATGACTCAACCAAATATGAAATTTCCTATCACCTTTGACTCATGCTTACATCAATTACCCAACATGGTGGGGTTACATATTGTGACAAAATATTAAATCAAATTCCCAAAATAATGGGATTACATGACTTTGATCACCAGTAGTCCATACATGACTGAATTTTACAATTAATTATAACATAGGTATTTACATGACCTCTACATCAAGTTACATATATAACATTTATAACCAATACCAAAGAACTCAATTGTGAAGTAAAAATACTAAGATGCATCATAAGTATCCAACAACAACACTTTGAACATCATTAAAAAGATATGTAGTTCCAATATCATCAACCTTTGAACAGGTATGCATCATCAAAAGCATAAGATTTTTCCATAGAACTCATCCCTTTGACCTCATAAGGAAAAAATTCCCTTTTCCTTTGTAGGAAGAGCCTCAATCCATGTGAAAGTCATATAGATATTTTGCAGCACAATGACTCATCTTTTCATGCATCAAAAAAATATGTTAGAATCAAGCATATCATCATAAAGTAAGATAGGGCAATCAACATCATCAATATGTAACTAAATATGCTAGGTCTCCAAGTATCATTCAATAGATGTAGCAGTAGTATATCAATAACCATGTCTTCATGAAACTTGCAACAACATCATTCTCTTGGCCCAAATTCTTCATTCAAGAATACTGCCTCATCATTATATAACTTAAGTAATAATCCATAAGATCCTTTTTCACAGTTTATTGATATCCCATGTCATAGAGATAACAATATGTATGAATTCAACATCATCAAACAACCATAAGACTGTGAAATAAACTCATCTCTGTGATCCCTTCTCAGGATCAATATGCTAAGAACCATAATATTCTAGAAACATAAATTTGCATCATATAATGTACATGTATCATCATTATGTAACATGTGTAAGAACCAAGAACAACACTATAGGCATCATCCATGGCGGTATCATCACCATCAAATAATCATAGCATGAGATAATAAGATTTACTTTTTCTTTCCACATATAAGAAGAACAAAAATCCTCAATCATATCATATATACATTCATCATCAATAGGTGTATAGAAAGAGAGTCTTCCATCATCACAAATTTGATCAGTGGCTCAAGCAATATATAAGCATCATCCATAATTTCACCATAAGAAACCCATGCATCAAGACAACATCATAACATCATTCAAAAACTTCAGCAACATCACCAATGATAAGCATCATTATGTACCAAGGAATTCTTAAGCAAACATCATGCCAACAATGCACTATTAGAAGCATAGAAAATGCTCCCCTTAAACCTATGCCAACTGTTTATTGTCATGTTTGTTCACATAAACTTATACATAAGGCAATTCAACAACTTCATCGATCCATCAAAAATCAATGTCATATTGTAGCAACTCATAATCCAAAACCACTTCTAAATAACATCAACATACTATAATCAATCAATTTAAGAACCATAAAGCCAAATAAGAACTAACTGAAGTATATCAGAACTTCTCCCCGAGTCTGTCCCGCTTTTTCTTCATCATAGAGAACAAATGCAACTGTCTAAATTAGAACTTGAGTATATATGTGATTTTCTTTCACAGGATTCACGTACATAAATTAAAATATTGAATTTTCATAACTACAACTCCCCCTGAGTTTGTACTATCAGTATTTGTCCATTGTTATCACATTGGATACACTATCACTATGAATATCAAAAAAACCATGGGGATCATCATCAACATATGTATTTCTCCCCCTAGGATTATATATAATTGATCCTGATAATCATCTGCTTCTCTCCATGAGGCCATGTTCCTCACACTACTTCTGTAGTCACTGTTAGAAATTTTATTTAAAGAATAATGGACTGAAATGGACACCATCTGTTGGAAATACTAAGATGGAGGGTGAATCAATATTTCTTATCAATTATCACTTTTAAATCTTTTCAGAGCATTAGTTAATCTTCAATTATTCTTGATGTTTATCTAGTAACAATAGTAAACAATAGAACACAAGAGGCACACAAATTTTAGGTGGAAAACCCCCTCCGGGTCAAAAACCACCGAATGATTTTCTAATAAATTCTTTAATCTTCATCCCCAACTGAAATGAAAGGTACAAATTCCTAAAATTCTAGAAAATAATTCCTCTCCATCTCCCACTAGAAGGATGCCCCAATGCCCTAGTTTCTTCAGTAGTCAACTGAATGGATGCCCCGACATCCTAGATCGACCTACCACCCTGAAGTGTCCACACGCTCCACCCTGTAGGTGACTTCATGCACCAACCTAGCACCTCCCTTCCACCCTATAATGATTAGAAATAATACAAGAGTGTCGAATCCCGTACCAGGGACAATGATCCATGATACAATATGATTCGCAATGATTTTCTTGACTAGACCAATCACCCAATCAAACTATGACCTGCAACCCAACCATAACATTATCCAACAATTACACTTATACCTCCCAACAATGCCTCTCCAACTCTAGGCAGATTGAGACTTTTACAATAATGAATCTTTTACAATTTTACAATGATGATTTTTATAATAATGACTTTTGATACGACTTGATACTTGACTTGACATTGATTCTTTGATCACTAGCAGTTGCTGAGGTATTGTTGTGCTTGCTTCAAGTAATGGTAATTTGATGTTGCATTGTCCTTCTAGTATGTGTATGAGTTTTCCTCCTAGTATGTGTAATTTGACTTACCCTTTACTGTTGATGTGTTGTCCTTACTGCAGTGATCCTTGAATGCATATTTTTTATTTCCTTTTAGAAGATCGATATTGAATCTGATGTATCTATGTAATTTCAGATCTCCAAGGTTTGAAATTGCATCATGTGGTAGTCCTTTGAGTCCTCTTCCCAACCCTGTAGGTCTGATCAATATTGGATTCTTCAAGAAATAGTTATGCCCAATCTCATACGATGACCTGATTATAGAATGGTTCAATAGAGCGAAATTGTACGAAGTGCCACGTGTCATTGTTTCAACCTTTGGTCCTGAAAACAATACCCAACAAACTAAAACCCGTCCTCTTTCTTTCACTTTTTACAAAATTTGAATCCAATGTTGAGAGAGAAAGTTATGACAATTTTCCCAAGGTCACCTGTTTGACATGAAATTCGGGAGCCTGCAAAAAACATAACTTCCTTAGACCTTATCTCCAAAAATATAGCGAACCAATATCTGAAATACGGACACACTCTTCATCAGGATTTCGACTCAAATGGGTTTTTTTTTCAGCATCTGAAGCTTTGTAGAAAAAAAGGTTATAGTGAAAATGCCACGATAACCTGTTTTAAGTAATGAAATCCTTACATGAGGAGGATATGAGGGTCACAATTTATATAAATGTTTAGGTTGAGAGGGTCTTCAACAAGTGAACATTGGAGGGATTTTAGGAGCTTAAAAAATTATTAATTTTTTAATATTCAATGACCACAACCAATGATTAGTGTCATGCTACAACCCATGGGGTTTTAGCCCACTAAATGGGGTTAATACAAACACAAATATCTCTCAAATCGTGAAGAATTACGTGGCGTGCCATATATTAATGGAAACATCTCGACAAGTAGGAACCATCTAAAATATTTTTGAGTTGTAATAGAGTAAGTTGTCAAGTCAAAATTCCCATGCAGGATCAGGGTAGCCCCTGGTGCTGCTTCGGTTGAAATCAATGACAACCACTGATCAACACCATCTTCTTTTACTCTAAATATGAAGAAGAGGAAATATCCTCCTCATATCTGTGAGAATTCATTTCTTTAAATATGTATAATTTTTCTAGATTTCTATATCCTCTTGCTATGACCTTTCAGGTTTCTTCATCTATAACCTTACATTTGGTTGAAGTAACCACAATTACATTTCATTTATCTGCCATTTGAACTATACTTAGAATATTTTGCTTTAGCCCTTGAACTAATAAAGTATTAACTGCTCTTCTATGTTTATTAATTTTGGCTCTAAATTTCCCATAACTTTTGTTGGAGCACTATTTGAAATAATACCCTTACCATCTTGGTTTTTCCTGAGAGACTCCATATTACTCTTATCTCCAATCATGTGATGATAGCATTTGTTTTCTATGTACCATTCATCTTCATTTTCAAACGAGAAGAGAGCAAGAACACATCTTATTTTCTGTTCTTTCTTCTTATTAAGAAGAATTTAGGTGGATCCATCTTCTTTAGGACTTTCATCATCAATATTCTTATCCTATTTTTTGCCATGTTGTCTGTTGCGATTCATTGATTTGTTCCTGCATTATTTTGCTACATGCCCAAAATTTTTGCATGCATAACATATTATATGAATATAAAATGGAGGAGATGAATCATAATATTTTTGTCTCATTTTCCTTCTATTGCAATCAATATATTTGTGACAAAATATGTTTCAAGAAAACAATATCCCTTAAAGAAACCTGAGTACCTAGGAGATGATGATATTCTAGTGGAGCGACTATTTTCTTGAGACCAAAACAATCTACCTCTGTAATTGGCCGCAACATGTCCATAATTATGACATATAAAACATTCAACATTATTGATCATAGGAGATAATCAATTAACACTTATATATTTAGGAGTAAATGATTTCTTTTGAGGATTAATTATCATTGGTTGTTGATCAAGTTTCCTTCTTATCTCTTTATTAAACACTTCAGGTTTTGCATTGCTACCCTTTGGATTCCTAGCACTAGCTTGTGAACTAGATTATCCTTTAATAGTTTCATGAAAACCAAGACCATATTTAATGGCAGGAGACCTTTTGCTACTAATAATATTATCCAAAATCTTAGTCCTATCTTGAAATATAAAATTTTTATCTTTTTCTTCAAATTTACCTCTTAGAATGTTGACCTCAACCTCCATTCTTTGAAATTACTTTTCTTTTTCCAAATACTACATCTTCGTACCTTCTTTAACCCTTATTCCTTCTTCCACCTGCTCCTTTAATTTCAGAATATCTTATTTCAACCCATTTTCTCGTTCTTCAAATTCTTGAAGTAGTTCTTCATTCCACTTATCTGATTTTTCAAGATTTTCTCTTAGAGAGATGATATCAACTTCAAGAACTTCACAATATTGTTTAGATTCCACAAAAAAAATTACTGATTTAGTATGATCATTGTTATCATATTCCAACAACTTATCTTTAAGATTAACAATCATTTTCAAAGAAATATGAAGTTTTGTTCCAATATCAACGATTTCTTCTAACCTGTCTTCTTCTGAATCGGTGACTTCATCTGACATGTCATGTTCATGTTTTGACACATTGTTAGGAATAAGATTACCTAGTAGTTCCCTTGATGAGAAATATTCCTTTGGAATTTCTTCATGGATTTCTTGTACCTTATCCCACACTTTATTTTCAATTGTATAATGCATAACCCTATTTAAGGCTGAATTAGGTATGATATTAATGATGTCACTTAATGCCTTACTACTCTTTTTCACTTCCTCCTTCGATGGAGGAATTTTAGTGTAGCCATTGCATATTAGATACCAAACATCAAGACTTAATAGATTAGACTTCATTTTTTCTTTCCATTCTTAATAATTATTATTGCTCAGCATAGGTACAAGACATTAGAAAATGTCAAGAAAATAGTACAAATAAATATTTTTTAGTAGAAATACATTATGAAGGACACAATTTAATTATTTACTAAGGTTGAGTTAGAAATTGGCGGCTAGCGCATTAGCAACAAAGGATTTTTTCACACATTGCGCTTTATCCTTCGATAGTCACATGGTCCCGGGGATGGCGAAAATTCACCATCCGAGACCACTTCACACACTTTGTGAAGATTATTCTTTGTCAATTAAAATCAAGGACAACCAAATTCGAGCCACCTTGAGGAGGCATGAAGCCCACAAAGGAATCCCTTGTCCTACTCTTGGGTCATTATCAAGATTGGGCCTAGAGAGGGAAGAGAGTTCAAAATTTACTATAAAATTGGCCATGGGAAGAGAAAAGGGAGACACATTGTTATGCTGGCCAAATTGCTACCATAGAAACACCATCTTGCAAGTGTTGAAGCAAGAGGATTGGAGAGACTAGCATGTTGGCCATCCAACATCCTAGTGAAGAAGAGAGCTCCATCATTAGTGAGTGATCACAATCCTTTTGAGAGAGGGAGGAGATACTTGAAAGGAGACCAAGGAAAGGGACCCCCTTGTCTTGAGTGTTTGATCTCCATAGCTCAAGGGACTCATTACATGAGTGTTAGCATTGTATTCTTCTTACCACCAACAACCAATAAATGGAGTTTTCTCCATTTGTTTTTATTTGTTTGTTGCTCCATTTGAGCATTATTGTCTTGTGTTTTTCTGTTTAATTTCATGTTATTGTATGCATTAATTACCTTATGAGTTTTTTCTTACATTTTTTTTAGTCTATCCATTAACAACACCATAATATTCTCTGTGATATTTTGCAGGTAGCAATCGACTACTAGAGAGGTGTCTTTTGGTACACTTGTGTAACAAAAACACCACCACATTGTTTTCTCTTTAGAATTCTTACTTTAAATTTTACCCATGAGTGAAAGTTCATCATTTTCACTGTTATCATCACTATCGTCATTATTACATAGACAAGGAAAAGATCCACAATTAGAACAAGAACCCATACTTGATAATTCTTTGTTACTGTCTTCTTCATTCTTGATCAATAGAAAGCAAGGTGCTACCAAAAATGCATATTTGTCGATATTTGTAACTATTACTGTGTCTGATGTATCACTGACACTATTAGAGGTTTCTGACTCCTTCCCTTCAACTATCTTCTTCTTTCCCATCATTTTGATGGATCTCCTTCAAAGGATCAAGCTTCTACTAAAGGACTTGCTCTGATACCAATTATTGGGAAAAATATTGGGGGCGCGGGGGGGGGGGGGGGGGGGGGGGAATCAGGGTTTTAAAACTCACTTAAATTTTTCTTTTCTTATTCATATTTATGTATGCGACTATACTGAAGTAAAATTGTGTATGTATGCACCTGTTATGCAGAAAACTACCATATATCAAGTTAATTCATCATCTGTTTAGCCTGAACTAGTGTATCAATAATTCATTAGGCATTAATTAAATAGTAACCATGTGCAGTAAGAAAAAAATAAACCATCACACATAAGCAAAACATAAAAACACATGAACATCAAGATTTTTAGGTGGAAACTCAATGTGGGAGAAAACCACCATTGTTGTTGTATATTTCTTATTTTTTTTATAAAGAAACACTTCTTACAATATTTTAATAGCGCAGACTCATACCAACACACAGGAACCCACCTGTAGAAGGCTACAACCTTCTCTCATTCTCCATCACCCACTCGAAGGGAGCTCCAACCCCTTGATCTCGTTTATCGGCACCCACTGAAAGGGAGCTCCTACCCCCTGATATGATTTACTAGCTACCACTAGAAGGAAGCTTTGAATCCCTCACTAAAGGCTCAAACCCTCAGCACCTTCGTGGACCACGTTTCATAATTTTCATACTGGATCCACCTAACTCAAAAAATCACAACCTTTATTCCACCTTTCATCATATTTTTAGACTGGACCCACTAACATCATTTAAGCCCAATATCAAATAACAAAACTGGAAAAAACACATTGTATCAATTCACTTAATTACTTTACCAACTAAGACCCAAATCAATCAACTCATTATTAAACAACCAAAGCAGTTAGATCAACTTATATCACTATAAATCCATCCATTGGAATACCAATCCACATAATGTTTATCACTAAAACTAGGCCCTATCACTGCAAACATTGATTAACCATGTGTCATAATATATACACTATTGTTCATAAGCATATCCACATATATACGTGCTTTTCATGAAGCATACCTGCGTACAGATCTCAAAACACTGATAATTGATTCTGAATCACTGTCATACTGAAATAATGACTAAATCACACACATATCCCATCACAGATATCTAAACCACACAAAGATAGCAACATCATTACTATTCAACATATCATTCCACAATCAGTTCAACCCAAGTAACACTATCAAACATAGATTTATATAAGAGAGACTTCATCAAAAAACAACATTAAACATAACAAGAATGATTAGACACCATTGACAGGTCACATTGAAAAACCCTATAATATGTACACAACCCTTATAAAGCATTTCCACATAGCTATGTTCACTTTTTGAAACAAACCTTCCTACAGATCTGTAATAATTGACTCATACCTTCACTGCATAACAAAATTCCAGTCAAACCCATATCTCGGCATACATAGTAACATAAACACATTATAAAATTATCATCACAGATCAAACCAAACCATAAGGAGATTATTCATTATGTAGTTATTTTAGATCTATTGGATCTGATCCATCATCATACTCCTTGGTGCACACTTATTTTAGATCAAAACCATTCATCAAATAACCCATTCCATTCACACAAAACACTTTGATCTCCATCTCCTTATATAGCTCGGGCCTTAGCCAATACCTTGGGACAAACCCTTAGTAATGCCAATGGTATTATTTGATGGGATCAAATATTCGTTGTTGCGCTCATTACTATGGGCCAATACAATTGTAAAGATCCATGGTATTTAGAATACCATGGTGTGGAAACCGTATATGATTTCTCTTCTCCACACTTGCATATGTACGTGGCTTTTCTTCATAGAACCCATGTATACTTCCTCAAACTTCACCTTCAACATTCCTTTGTCTCTGAAATTCTATTCCTAATTAAAATTTCTTTGTTACATCAGTACTGGCCTGTAGACTCATCATATTGAAATGTTCATCAAATAGGTTGCCATCAAGGACAAAACATCAAGTAGGTTACCATAAAGGACAATACATTTCTCATAATTCCAACAAGAATATCATATAACAATTTGGTATCTAACTTGGTTGTGATCTTAAAATTAAATTATTATTATTATTATAAAAATAAAAATAAAATTGTTAAAAAAAATGAAAACTTAATTTCCTACTTTCTAATTGGACTTGCTTTTGTGGGAAAGTATTTGGAGAATTGTTCAATTATACTTGTTATAGAAATATTTATTTATTTGTTTTTATTTATATATTTGTTTTTTGGGAAATAAAATAACATTTACAAGGATGGAATCATCCAAGATTGTAGAAGAACCAATTTGATTGGGGTTCAGGAAGGATATCTAAGAATGTTGTCCAAACATATTCGCTTCAGTTAGGACCTTGATTAGCCAAAGTAAATATATTCAATTCATATTAGTTACTGGAGACTTAATTTCTAATCAAAGTATTAAATAAAAAATCCTTCACATTGGTCAATCATATTCATTTGTGCAATTTGCAACATATCTTTTCAAAATGAACTTGAATTCAAAAGCTAATCATTGATCTAAAATGGCAGCAAACCATGAGCCTGAGGCCCAAATAAAAAAATGAGGTTATAGGCACACTCCCAATTTCTTGGATATGATTTCAAACATTAATAAAAGGCCCAAGAGGGACATTACCCAAGAAAATAGCTAGCTACATCATGTGAATAAGGACCTTGTTTGGGTAGCCCATTCCCCTTCTTAGCGTTGTGTGGGGGTAATCTATGTGGTGGAGGCATCCTAAAACTATTTAGGATTATGGATGATTTATTTTGTGTATGGTTCTATCTATATTTTCTAGATATTTAGGCATGGTAGTGTATCATTGTAATAGATAAAGGAAGTGGGAATTTGTTGGTTTGTGGGGTTTCTTTCCTTCATTCAAGTTCATGAGGTAATGCCCATTCAGAGAGTTTTGGAAAATAAATTACTCGGGGTTTTTTTGTAATTTTGGATCTTTTTCATAGCTTTCAGTGAATTGAATTAATTTTGTGTCATCCCATATATACACTCATGTAATTCTAGTCTTCAGTTAAAGACACTCTAGTTTTAATATGAGTTTTATTTAGTTTCAATTTGCAACTAATTAGTCCCCTAGTTTTCTCAATGTAGAAATGGATATAGTCGTGAAGAAACAAATCAATGAAATAACAAAGCCTTGATGGCCACTACTGCTAAGATAATAGAGTTAGAAGAAGTCAATGCAACTCATAACGTGAATATGATGAGTCTCTTGCACTTGCAAAACCAATGGTAGGACTTTGTGGAAATGGAATGCAATTATCTTCATACCCTATTCCTTGCTCAACATATGAATGCTTTGTCTCTGGATTAAAATAAATTATCTTCATGGAAATCTCTTCACATAGGGAAAGATGAAGAAGAAACTATGAATTTTCTCTGTTATTGGAGTTTTCTTTATTGGGAGTTCTATCTAGTCTCTTCTTGGGTGCGAGAGAGTTATTGACTCTACCTATTCTAATCTACCCTACTGACTCCTCTCGGTTGCGAGAGTTATTCGAAATAAAATACTAAAACTTACTCATGATAAGGATTCAGGCATGTGCCATTCACCCATCTTGGTAATATCTGGCCATCTAGTTGTGCTAACCGAACTGCTCCTTAATCTCGGATTTTAATTACATGGTACGGTCCCAGCCAATGCATTCTCAGTTTACATGGGAACTTCTGGAACTTGCTGTCGTACAGTAAAACTTTTCCTCCGACCGTAAACGTTTTGTGCTTGATATGGCAGTCGTGCCAAGCTTTTTGTCTTTATTTTTGGACAGTTTGGTGGAACTCTGCTAGAAACCTGTCCTCTTCCATTTCTTGTAGCTCTCGCAATCACTCTTTCAGTGAGTCTTCCTCTGATAAGTGTAGTGACGATGCAATTAGAAGGCTTGGTATGACAAACTCGGTCGGTACTACTGCTTCCCTCCCATACACCAGCTGGAACGGGGTCTGGTTGTTTAGTCTTTTGATAGTTTTTCTGTACACCCACAATGTTGCTGGTATACGTTCATCCCAGTCATCTCGATCAACGTTGAAAATATTTGTTAAACCCTTTTCCAGAATCTTATTGAATGCTTCTACTGTACCATTAGCTTGTGGATGGTACAGACTTCTTTTATGATGTTGTACCATGAAAATTTATAGCAGAGATCTGACTGTTGCATTGATAAAATGCGTACCTTGATCACTGGTCAGACTTCTTGGACAACCAAATCTGCTGATGATATTTTCAAATATGAATCGAGCCGCTATTTTGATTGTGAAATCCCTTACTGGTACTGCTTCTGCCCACCCAGTCAAATAGTCTCTTGCGGTTATGATGTACCTGGCCTGTGAGTGCCTTGCGACAGGTGTAATTGGTCCTATAAAATCAACGACCCACTTATCAAATGGCTGCAATGCTTTTACAGGGTGAATTGGTAGCTTGTCTCTATGTGATGGATGTCCCGTCCTTTAAAAGACATCACATTTTTTTACAAATGCCTTACTGTCCATGTGTACTGTCGGCCACCATAAGCCTGCCTGCAGTATTTTTCTCACCGTTGGTTTTTCTCCAACATGCCCTCCCGCAACTCCACAATGGCATTCCCATAGTATGATTTCCCTCTCATGATCCAGGATGCATCTCCGCAAGATTTGGTCTAACCCCATTTTATATAGGTGTCCTGCTATTAGTTAATACTCTACTGCTCGGACTACTAGATGTTTTTTCTGGGTTGTTGTATATTCATTCAGGCACTGTCTCGTTGTCAGATAGGTTGCTATCTGGTCTAAGTAGTATGGGATGGCTTCTACTCTAAAAAGAGGCCCTCCATTTTCTCCATTTTCTAGCCTTGACAAGTGGTCAGGACCCACGTTCAGTCTCCAGGGTTTCACTATCACCTCGAAGGTGAAATCCTGAAACATTAGGCCCCATCTACAGATTATCCCCTCCAAGACCGGTTTGTTAACTAGGTACTTTAAAGCTGAATGGTCTGTGAAAAACTTAAACATACCTCCTAGTAGGTAGTGGTGAAACTTTTGAAGGGAATAAACCATTTCCAATGCTTCCCACTCTGTTGTGGTTTAGTTTCTCTCAGCTGTTGATAGCTTTCGGCTTACAAAATAAACTAGGTGATCAATTGAAGTATCTCCTGGTTGAGCCAGAACTGCTCCAAGTGCAATGCTGGAAGCATCAATGTGGACATGAAATTACTTGTCCCAATTAGGGTGAAATAATATGGGTGCACTTGCCAACTTTTCTTTCAAGGTATTCAGGGTCGTAGTGCAGTCTTCTGTCCAACTGAACTTCTTTGATTTCCGCAACAACTTCTCCAATGGGGCTGTTATCTTCACATAGTTACGGATGAATCACCTATAGTAGCCTATGTCGCCTAACAACGACCTCAACTGCTTCACAGTTTTTGGTGCCTCAATATTAATTATAACTGCCACTTTTGCTGGATCAACGCAAACCCCTTGTTTGCATACAACATGTCCTAGCAGTGTCCCAAAGGGTACTACAAAGATGCAATTCTTGAGGTTTAATGAAATCTGGAGTTGCCTACATCTATCGAACATTATCCTCAATAACGTTGCACAGTCCTTTAGCAGGCCATAGACTATCCAGTCATCCATATAGACTTCCAGGAATTTGTGGATGTATTCCCGAAACACTGCTATGAAAATTCATGAAAATAATGCTGGTGCATTTTTCAACCCGAATGGCATTACATGATATGAAAATGAGCCCCATTCGATTGTGAAAGTTGTCTTATTCTTATCTTCCTCGGCTATCCTTACCTGATGGTATCCTGAAAATCCATTCGTAAATGAATAAGCCTCATTCCCCGCAACATTGTTGAGAACCTCATCACTGAAAAAAGTAGGGAATGGGTCATGTATGCATGCATTGTTCAAACTCCTATAGTCAACACAGACTCGAATTTCAGACTTTTCCTTTTTACTTTGTATGACTATAGGACTTACCCACTCTGCTTCTTCCACCGGGAATATCAACCTTGCCTTTAGCATCTTATCTATCTCTTCCTTGAATTTTTCTTTCACTCTTGGATTCAAACGATAGGGTCTATGCTTGGCTGGTCTTGCGTTGGGCTTCAAATTTATACGCATTTCCCCCATGTCTCCCTTTATTCCTTTCAAATCTGCTATTGAGGATGGGAACAAGTATTCATATTCTTGTAGTAGATTAAATATCTCCTTAGTCATCTCTACATCCCAATAATCACCAATTGACGCAAGTTTGGGCTTTTCCTCTGTCCCAATGTTCATCTTCTTGGTCTTCAATGGTAGCAGATGAATTCCTTTTGTTGTTGGTCCTTCTTTACCCCTCTTTTTTTTCGAAATACAAGTGTCTAAGACCTTCTAGATCATCATCATCCATCTCGCTGTTTATCTTTTTGCATGCTACCGATTGTCTGATGCCTTGGTTTGGGAGCGGTTGTTCTTCCTCCTCCTAAATCTTTGGGAAGAACAGTACCATTTTAATGGCCTGCAATGCTTGGGTGACTAGTTCTGTTTTTCCTTCAAAGGAGAAGCATTGAGTAAATTGATCCGAAACTGTTTGCCAAGTATTGGTTCCTCTTTTCTTCTCTTCAGTTAGGTACCAAGCTTGCGGAATTGAATCCAGTGTATGTAGAAACTTGTGTACCCAGAGCTCTTCCAGGTATCCTGCATTCTTCCATTGTTCTTCACAGTATTGCAAATGTTTTATGGGGTTTGAGTCCCCTTGTTACTTTTCAGTGAATTGTGGTCCCTCTTCTTCCTTGAGCCTGGCTTTCAATGCTGCTACAAATTTGTCCCATCGCGACAGGGAGTTGCGGTGGTTGCTCCACCACCTTGCTGATGTGGATTGTAAAGCCACATCCATGAGTGGGACCCTATGGTCCACTGGTACCTTATCTTCTATTATGGCAATAAGGGTATTTACAGCATTCATATTTGATAGAGTTGGATATTCTCTTACCTCAGTTTCGATCCAGTTGATCCTTCCGATGTTAGCGCATCTTCTTGTATTTGTCTCATATCCCCCCTGCTACCAATCATCCTAGGCTATCTATGAGCCTAAGTCTGAGCTTTGAACACTTCTCCAACTCATAGTCCCCCCCGCTGTTGGGTTGATATAATTGTCTCTTTTTCCTGCTGTCATTTGATAAATATGATCAAGACGCTGAACATCTTCTTTGTTGTCGACATAATCTGTGTATCGGGGACCTTCATATGGGTCGAGTGGATGGGTGACCCTTACTTCCCCATCTTCAAAGATCATCAGTTCCTTCTTTAAATCTATTACTTCATAGTTCTCAAAAGCCCAATCGACTTCCTCCAGCCTACCTATGGGCACAATGTAGTACTGGTTTACCATGCGGAGCTGGATTGGTGAATATGTCAGCTTCAACCTTCCCAATGCTTCCCATGTCTTTCTTGGAAAAATGTTGACATCTTACCCTAGGTCAAGCATTGTGTCCTTAATTTGGAATTCTGTGACTTGAGTGTTCACCCAAAATTCTTTCCCTGTTCTCCTCTTATTTATTTTGACTCTCCGTATGTATTTATGTGTTGCGTCATTTGATTCCCCTGGTTCTGTGGTCTCCTGCACCACCATTTCCAGGTTTTTCTTCAACTGTTCCAGCATTAGTGCATTGGTAACAATATTTAGAAATAGCCGGAACCATTCTTCAATCGTAGTACTTGTACTAGCTTGGTTCTTCTTATCTACCTTGGGATGTGGTAACCCGATGCCTTTTCTTCCCCCAAGTTGGGAAAATGTTTCCACTGCTTCTTTAAAGTATTGCTTTTGTCTTTTTGGCTTAAAAAATGGCTTTGGAGATGCTGGCCTTATCAGTTTTATCGGGTCTATAGTCTGTGCATCTTCCCCGATTCTTTTTCCTCCTCATGTCACTATGGCTACATTCTATATAGTTTGAGCCTCTATTATTCTTGGCTCTACGTTTACCAGATTTGTTCCTCTTTGTCTGGCTCTTTCTTCCAATATTTTAATTAGCTCTGGGCAGTCTTCTGTTGTGTGTGTGTTAACTTTTCACTGAGAGCACCATGGTCTTCTTGGAAGTAGACATTCCTTGGCTACGTGGCCTTCTTGGTCACAGTTGTAACATCGTAGTGGTCCTCTTCCTCCAGCTTGGCCTCCTCTCATGCCTCCCCCTCATCCCCTGGGAGCCTCATTCACTCTGTATGATGGTCTATCTAATCGTTTCACTAATGCATCCAGAGCCCTACACTGCTATGTGTTGTGTGTTGTGGAAGCACAAAACTCACAGTATATATTGTTCGTAACTTTGGAGTATTTTTACAAGATTGGGCATAGGTGGGGTGGATGACCAATGCTTTTACATATCTCACAATATTCAGTTGCGGCCTGATTCTGTTGTGCGAGGAACCCTGGGTACTGGTGTTGCAACATATATAATCCTTGAGTGTTTATTTGCGCCACTCCCCCTACTAGTGAAGCTCCCTATGCCCCTGCTGTCGATGCACCCACATTTTGGCCTTGTAAACTTGGACATTCGGTTACCACGTGTCCCTCCATTAGACAATGTGTACACCATACATTTTGTCTTGCCGACCGCATTGGTTGAATCTCTTTCAACTTTTCTGTTAGCTTAGCTATCTGATGTTGTAACCCCAGTATGGAAGGGTCTTGAGTTGCGGCCCCTCCTTTGAACTCCTGCGGATATCCCGCCATGGCCTCTATCTTCATAGCTTGCTCCAATGCATCTTCTAATGTGTCGATATTCTGTTGTGTTAATGGAGTTCTTGTTAATGGAAGAATGGCCTTAATGAACCAATATCTCTGATGATTCAAATCGATTGGGTAACTCAGTTTTCCAATCACATCCTTGAATCTTCTCATCAGATCCCATGCAATTTCCCCTTCTCGCTGATTAATCTCCCACATGTCTGACAAACCTTGTTGATCTGTTTGGGGTAACTTGAATTCTTTAACGAATTCTCTCTTTACATCATCTATCGCTGGGTTTTGATGAGCTTCAAACCATTTGATAAACCAGTGTAGAGATCTCTCCTTGAGAGTAGTTTGGAATTCGATCAACTTGCCTACCTCTCGTGTCTGCCGAGCCCTCCATTTGGCCTGGCAGAGATATCAGTGTAGTTCCACATCATCATTACCCCTTCCAGAGAACTCTGGGTATCGGGTAAATGATCCTGCCATGCTTTCTTGTGTGGGTGTTACTAAAATAAAACCCCTGTTTCCGGGCTGTGAAATGGTATTACTAGCATTACTTCTAGTGTGTATTACTGTTGTAGTCTGAACACTATTCAACTTACTCAATTCTCGTAACTTAACAAAAAAATCACCTATTGGCTAATGGAGTACCAGGGGAAGGTTGGGACTAGAGCTGCTTGACCTTTGGGGAATAGAGTTACCTTGAGTTATGGGTGCCGACCCCTCTCATAATAGTTTCTCCATCGCAACATGCAACTCCACATCGGACATCTCCTCAGGGCATGCATCCACTCCGTCAGACTTCTTTCCCTTCTTTATTTGGGTTGGGCTCCTATACACCTGCCGAACTTCCTTGATGGTCCCTCCTATTTCTTGGGAACCCATCTGACCTTCCATATCCTTTGTCATCTGAGGCGCCTTCTGCTTGTCCTTTCGATTACTTTCCTGCTTCTCTAACTCCTTCATCACCCTTTCTCGTCACTTCTCAATGATTTGCGCCCTCTGATGTGCTCCTCGCTCCCTCAATCTATTGGAGGTCTCGACATCCATATCCCTATTCCCCCTTCCAATGTACTTGTAGCATCTCTCCCTCATCTCCTTCCCCCAGTACTGGAGGTTTAAGTCTCCATCTCAGATTTTTGAAACTCCATCAATCCTTCATCTACCATTAAGGCTTTGATCCACAGAGGCATCTCCTTCAACAAATCTCCTCACATTCCTGATCTGAATATGTCTTCTGCTTTTGAGAAAGACTGGTAACACTCAGCTGTGAACTCTACTATGTATCCTTCCAAGGTAGATTGCACCTAGAAATCTACAGCTCGGGTCAAATCGGTATCTAATCGATGGAGTGATACCAGATATGCGTGCAACCACTTGTGACAGACCTTCTGCGAGCTTCCTTGGACTGTTTTGGCCTGTAGTCTCCGCAACCAATTATAGAGTTCCTTTGGAAACTTTCCCCAGAATATCTCATAGATATCACTGGCAGATTTAGAGAATAGAACCCGATCCTTAACAATTTTCTCCCTCTGTTGTATCAATTCATCTTGTTGTGTTATGACCTGATCTAAGCGGTTATCCCACCAGCTTCGTATTTCTCTCTCAAAGATCCGCAATACCATGATCTAGTCCCTAAATGAAATTTTGGGTCCCGACAACGAAACCATTTGTTGGAAAGAAAGAAGGTCTCTTGGGCAAGACCCAGGTTTGGGATGGAGGCCAACAAGGTTTCCGCAATAGTCTGGCACAACGCCGACATTTTCACTCTACTTCGAAGAGCAAAGAGTCTCACCGAGGCGTGCCGTGACCTTAGTAAGATTAGGAACATATCAGATATTGACATATTGTAACTATAGAATGAAACCGAAAAAACTAAGTGCTCCGAACAGGTGTAAATAATTTGCAAAAGACACTACTCATGAACATATTTAGGATGAAAAACAAAATTTAAAATGACCAATACATTCATCTTAACCAGAGACACATTACAGAACTCAGGATATCAATCCCAGATAGGAATATATTGCATTAACAGTAGTGGACAGTTACATTGCTCCTCAGAGCGATCCTGGTAGGCCTAATTACAATATCATCAGATAGAATAGAACAAAATGAACAGAGAGAACAAAACGAACAGAGCTCTCCTCCTCTGCTTTTCGCTATACCCCCCTCTTGTCTATGCTGGCTAACTTTGTTTTGTTCCTTTGCCAATGCGACTATCAATTTTCCCTTCCTTTCCGCTCTACTGTTTACTACATCTCCCTGATCACTGGGAGTTCCACTGTTTTTTCTTGTCACTCACTTCTGCCATTTGTGCTTGTTTCCGCAACAGTCGCGCCACCTACTCTTCAACTCTTTGCAACCGTGACAAATTTCTGTCTACCGTGGTTGCACTTTGCCACCTGTTACCCACAACTCAAAACTATTTCATTTCAAAACAAGGACCCCAAAAAAATCCATATTAATGTTATATAGAATAAGGTAAATATTTATATTAACTTAGTATTAAACTATTAATTTTATTCAGAAGAAAAAAAATTAATTAGTATTATATATTGTAAAATATTATAATATTTTATTAGAAAAATGTAGTGTTAAATTAGTATAAGATTAGAATATAATATAAATATGATAAAAGAAGAATTAAATGTTAGATTAAATTACTATAAAGTAATAATAAATTAGAATTAGCATAAAATTATTTTAAATTTGGTCAAATTAATTATATGGAGTTTCCTTTAAAATTAATTATTTTAAAATGATTGAAATCTTGATTTGTGTTATTGAAAATAGTTTTTTTTTACTGTATATATGGATTCAACACCCTGAAAAACCCCTATGGCACTTGGATTATGCATAGGTTACTCATAAAGCTTGTGATTTCAATGAATTCCAGCCGGATTTTAGAGAAATTAGACCGGAAAAATCCACCAAAAAAACTACCAAAAAGCCACACTAAAGACAACTCCAATTAATATTAATACTAAGGAATAAGGTTGAAAATTTATATTAAAATAGAATTAAACAATTAATTTGTGATCATTATCAAAATATTAAGTAGTATTAAAATTGGAATTTTAGACTAGAATAGGATAATTAATATTAATTTAGAATACAAAAAGAATTAAAGAAGTATTAAAATATCATATTAAAATAGAAAAATGGTAGTAAATTAAAATTATATTGAAGATAATGAAATTATAAGAATAAAGGATACAATTGGATAAAGAATTTAAAATGATAATATTATATAATAAGAAAAAGATGATAGAGGTAAAGGGGAGATTTGTTTTTATTAGAATAGTTTAATAAATAAAAAGGGGTAGAAAAGAGAAAGGGGGGATGAAATAAATAAGAAAGAAGAATCAAGGAGAAAGATGAAAGGTAAAGAGAGGAAAATGGCAAAGAACAATGAAATAAAAAGAAAAAAGAATCTTAAGAGAAATATGAAAGATGAAAGGTAAAAGGGAGGAGGGAGTTTAAGAAGGGTTAGGATTGGCATTTGTGTTAAGGGAATGAGGTTTAGAGTCCAAAAAATGGATGGTGAGCTTCCAAGAATGGCATAACTAGTATCCATCGTTCCAATTAAAGTTGTAGAGTGTTTTTCAATTTCTAGAGCTACCCTTACTTTACAAATTTCTATTTTGTGTGTGTGTGTGTTTGTGATTTTTAGAAGTTATACAAAAATTAATTAACAATTAATTTATGAAGAGTAATTATAAATTAAATTTAATTCAATATGAGAAAGATAATTTTTTTTTCCTTTGAAACACTTGAGTTAAATGTAATTGAAAAAAATTGTACTTAAGTGAGAATGTAATAATTGGTACCTTATCAATCCCATCAAAAATTGGCTCACAAAGAGGGCCAATCAACAATCAACTCATGGAAAAATTTTTTGTCACAAGTAGGTTTTATCATCCCTTAAAATACTATTTTTGCTATACTCGAGCCTATGACTGAGAATACGAGTATTAATACATTTCCAATCCCATGAACAATTGGCTCACAGAGAATCCCAATAAACAATAAGGTAATGAAGAACAAACTTGTCAAAACAAGGTTTTTTATATTTTTTAAATACTATTTTTCCTATGATCATGCCTATAAGTGAGAATTTGATTGTTGATAGCTTGTGAATCCCATCAATAATTTGCTCATGAAGAGCTGCAATCAACTATCAGCTCATGAAAATCAAACTTGTCACAAGAAGGATTTGAACCTAGTTGGAGAAGATAACATTCCTCCTCTTAACACACAAGCTAAACCTAGTTCCTGTGTAGATTTGAAAGACATGGGAGTTTTTTGATCTACTTATATGTGAATTAGACTTAATATCATTTAATTTACTCTCTTTTGTGCATTAATGCATGTGGCATCTAAATCAAGGTTAACCCATTGCTCTAGGAAAATACCTCATGAGAATTAACATTCGTCACTGGTGAATATATACTTGCTCCTTACTAATAAGTGTAAATTTGTTAATATGTTATCGAACCTAATTGATGCACAAAGAATAGGAATGTCATAAGAAGGATTTAAATCCAAGTGTATAAGTTAACAATTTTTTCTTTTAATCATTCAATCTAGACACAATTGATAAGTCCTCACCATCTATATGATTATTCTCCTTAGTTACTTTCCCTTTTTTGCCAACATTTTTTTTTCCATGGAAAATATTAGAGGATTCCCACCCTATAACAATCCCTCCAACCCCATTGTACCTTCCAAGTTAAAAGAGTGGAGTTACTTAGTCCTAATATGGAAATGGGGCTATAAAATTTCCTCTCTTTTCAAAGGTAGCATAATTACCTTTGGACCACACGATATTGTTCAGCTTGTCGAGAGATTTTTGATGATATAAGTTCTATTGAAATATGACTTCCAGATATAACGTTACGGCCATTTAAATTTTTAGCCTTAATAACCCTACCATGTTAGAATTACTTCTACACGGAACTACCTTGTGGCCCATGTGGATCTTTCATGACACCCTTGACCGCCATGCAGTGTACCACGTGATTGTGGGATATGTCATGACATCATGCCCTACCCTTTGAGTTCGAAGTGTAACTTAATATATGGACGAGAAGCGCATGACATGAATGGAAAACATCACATTAATTTTTAGGAAGTCTTTCCCATCCGAAATCTATTATTGTGGCCTCTGCTTAAAACAAGCACCTTAATCCTCTTGGGGTCATGACCCACGAAGACAAATTTCTCATCAAGTGTCGAGGAAGTTCTCTGTCCCCCGGCCTCTATTGACCACGATAAAACATAGAGAACATATCTTGATCCTCTTGAGGTGTAAGATGGTGTCACACTAACGTCACGTTAAATTCATCTCATGATTATGTCATGATGGAAAATTACCCATTAAGTGAAAGAGAATTTTCCTGTCCCCCAACCTCTATTAACCGTGGTTTGTCCATAAAATGCACCTCCTAATCCTCTTAGGGTCTACGATGATGTGACATTGTCATCATCTCATGGTGACATCATGATGTCAAATTACACGTCAACTAAATAAAATATTCTCATTTCCCCATCCTCGTCATTTGTGCGTCGACCCATGAACATGCAATTAGAACCTCCTAATGATCACAAGCCTATGATGATGTATACTAGAGTCATGTTGATGTCATCCTACAATGTGTTATCACTCCACCAGATCTCCGAGGTTGAGAAGAGACCAGCAAAGGTAACCATAGACCAACAACCAAGATGACTTGATCAATGAGATTTTAGGCTAGGTATAGTAGCACTAGAGTCTGTTTGATAAATTTGAGGTGTTGGATGGTGAATATGTTAGAGAAGAAACTAGGTCAAAGAAAACAAGTATCATAATTGCAGGGATTTGATGGGGCAAGGTAGGTAAGTAGCTCAACACATTAAGGTATCAAGATGTAATGGTTTAGATTGTTAGGGTTTCAGAAAAGAGGATTGGAAACATGAATTCTTTTCAATTAGAAGAAAGATGAACATAAAATTGTAACTATTCCTCCAAAACATAGCATAAGCTAATGACTTTTGTCTTTTTGACTTAGGAATAAATTACATATAGAGATGGAATGAATATGAAATCACAATACATTCACACATTTGCAAAACATAAGAAGAAACAATGTCAAATCAAATTACCATAGGTATCCCATCAAAATAGCCGCAACTCAATCTGTGATTTCTTGCCAAAAGTCTGATTACAACAGTGATCAATGATCAAATTCTACAACATCCAACCCTTGCAATGAGAAAGGAAATGAAATGAGTAACTTTTTGTCTTTCAACTGCTTGTTTTCTTGTTCAAGGAAGGATATGACAAATTATGCTCTTGCCATGTTGTCATGCAGTTCTTTTATTGTGGCATCCTTCTCTTTGATGATCAGATTTGAGGTCTCATGATCATCTTGGACATCCAAGTCCACGAATTCAAACTCTCTTTCTTCCTCATGAAGGTATTCCTCCTCTTGAACAACTGCCTCTTTCTACTTTTGATTTCCCTGCTTTGCTGATGAAGAAGGAAAGGTCCCTTCCACAATCTATGGAGAAAACACTTTCCTAGGTCCCCTCTGGTAGGTTTTTACCTTTTTGGCTTCTTTGACCTCTTTGGCATGTGCGGCCCCTTTCACTCTAGCCCTACTAGTTTGCCTAGTCTTCTATGAGGAACTAAAGCTGTTGTGGAATTGGTTTAGCCGGTTGACTTGGACCTGCAGTGAAGACATCTGCCTCTATGACATTATCCAATGATATGTTCAATTGATTAAGGTGGTGAAGGACAATGATTTTAATCACAGAGTGATGGAAGAGGTTGTTCATCTAAAGCTCAAAATCTTTGTTTTTCACAATGTAGGTCATTTTATCAATGCTTCTGTAAAATTAGTAGGGGAGGTTGAGAAATTTCACCCTAGTGAAATGCATAAGAAACCTGATGTGATAGCTGTATAATCTAGAGAATCTGCCGTCACAAGCGAAGTATTTCATAATGATTTTCATCATAGGGGATAATCTGTTCAATAACTGATCAAACCATTTTCACCCACATTGGGTATCCTTGTTGGTGCTGCAATGATATTAGTGGAAATGGTGAAAGTCACCCGTGCTATAGTCACTTGGTTGTTTTGGAAGTTGTTGATGAAAACCCTAGTCAAATTAGGATGACTTCTGACTCTTTGTACCATCTCACAGAATTCAAAGAATGCCAAGTGAGTGAGTTACCTTTGACGGGATGGTTTGACGAATGAAAGGCAACGGATAGATAGATCCCTGGCGGGGTAAAACAACCTACACGCTGGAAACATATGACAACTAAAGGTGATGGAAACATCTGACAACCCACATGTACATTTATGTAAAATTAGTTAATATACTAAAATAATAAAGAAGAGATGATAAATCCAATTACAGAATTTCCCTTATTTTTGTAAATTTAATATTAAATCAAATAGATCTACAGAAATCACTAACAAAAAAATAAAATGAAACAAGCTATGAATACAACTGTTTTTCTGAAGCTACAATGATTTAGCTTTAAAGTCGTAGCTAAAATAACTATGTCAAGATACCCATACTCAAATGACTTTTGAGTCATTTTCTACCTAAAATACTGTTTTCGTTTTCATTTTTAGTTTCTGATCTATTTTCACATATCTATATCTTGTGGTTTGTCTATCACTTCCCAGTCGTCATCTAAATCATGACCAACATTTTCTATGTCAGCCTCAATTAACTCGAAATCCAATTTCACGGCCCTGTGCTTGAGGGAAGACTCTTTTAAAGAGTTATCAGCTCTGGCATCCATAGTCTCTTTGGGTATAATTTTTTCACCATTCACAGAATTCTTCCTTGATTTCTCTTTTGATTTCCTTGATTCGTGGTACTTAGTGTCCATGCCTGAAGACTCTTTTACTGGTTTATCAGCTATGGCATCAATAGATTCGTTTGGTTTAATGTTTTCGTCATTCACAGAATTCTTCGTTGATTTCACTTTCGATTTCTCGGATTCTTCTGATTTAATGTTTTGACCGTTGACAACAATCTTTTTTGAGGAGTCCATGCCCTGCATACAGTAAATTAGATAAATTAGAGCACATTAATATTAAAATTCTTACCATAAGTCTGATAATTTAGCGCACATTGTTATCAAAATTATCAGCATAATATCTCAGTTAGCATTGCAGATTGTAACGACTCATTATCTTTAAATTTGGAACAATACAAAATCATGCATAGAAATTCTGAAGATGTATCACTAAAATAATAGGAATTTACAATGACTTAAAAGCTTTACCGTAGTTATGACACTGGTATTTTCCATCTCTTTAGAAATTGCCAACTTCCTGTTATTAGACAGAGATGACATTTCTGAGGTGTTTGAACTTGGTGGACCTGAATCCTTCTACGTATCCAAAATGTTGTTACTATCCACAGATTCTCTGGGTCTAATTTTTTCAGCACCCTCAGAATTCCTCCTTGATTTTTCTTGTAGAGTTTGCCAACTTCCAGAGTTTGATTTCTTCAGTAATCTCAGAATTCCTCCTTGATTTTTCACGGGTCTAATTTTTTCAGCACTCCCAGGATTTCTCCTTGACTTTTCTTGTAGAGTTTGACTAAAAAGCTTTACCGGCTTTATGATAGTTGTATATTCCATCTCTGTAGATTTTACCAACTTCCCGTTCTTAGAGAGAGATGACATTTCTGAGGTGTTTGAACTTCGTGGAGCTGAACCCAAAATGTTACTTAAAACGGTTTTGTTGGGATGATTAGTGACGCCAATCCTGGGATAATTAGCAACCGAGGAATTATGAGTTTGAAAATGGTGCACAGGGAGGGAGAAGATATCTTGTTGAAGCTCTGGCATGAGCGAAAGGTGCGTTCTGGAAAAAGGGAGCAGAAACCTTTCGGGATTTTGAGGGTCGAAATTTGGATTGATTTGCTTTCCTTGAAAAGGATTGCGAGGGTTGAAATCAGAAGGATTGAATTGCATTGCTGCAGTGCTTAGGGTACGCAGAAAATGAGAATTAAAGCAAACGGAAAACCTTATTGGAGAGAAAACTATGCATTCAATATCGTAAGCCATTCTTCATTTATACAAAACAGAACGATGTTATGTTGGCCGACAGTATAATTAAACTATTCTTCAAGGGCTATGGATTATAAATCGTAATTACAATATTGATATCCATCTATTTTAATTTATTATGGGGTAACTTCAAGATTATTTTTGGAATTTATTTTACTAATTTCATAATATATTAAGGTGTTTATTTTTTAACTAAACAACATATAAGAATCTAATATTTACAACAAATTAGTTTTTAAGATACATATAATCGATGTTTTGAATATCACATCAGAAATTTAAAAAATTATAAAGTATGTCAAAGAAAATGTCAAATGTATATCTCCACTAATAAAATTTAAAAATATTAAGAATATTTTTATTTATAAAATGTGGAATTTCTACTAAGATAAATAAAATTGTTAGGAGCATTGATCTACTAAGTATTTAAAGTAAAAAAATGGCTCAAGGTTAACATATTTTTTTGGTTTTGCACTCAAAGTGACATTTGAATTTTAAGATATTTGATACAACTTAGCATTTTGTAAATATAGAATTAATATCATGCTAGTTTAATTATTGTTACTTTATTTGTACTATTATATTTATAATTGTTTTATTGCTAGTTGTATTTCGCTATATTTAGTTGATTTCTGTTTTAATTTTATTATGCATTTTGTTTATCACATATTTATGTCCGAACATTGAGATTTTAAAAAATGAATGTCTTTTTTTATAAAAGAAAGAAAAAAATTCTCTTATAAAAAATATTTCTAAAACCTTATAATCTCTATAACTTATATAATTGACCTATCAAGTTTGTGACACATATATTTTGTTTTAAATAATAATCAAATCAAACAAAATTATATTAGATATGAAAAAAATATTTACACTAAAACAAAACAAAATTAAATTTAACATACTTTACATAATTTTGAACTAAAAAGTGCATTCCACGTATCATAATGAGATTTACATGAAATATAAATATTGCAAATAAAGTTCTTAATTCATTATAATTTATACAATCCAAGTCAAATAGATGAATGAGAATGGTTGAGCTAGTAATCAATTCATTAAATGGTAATAGAGCTAAACTAAAAACATTAATATTAAATTTTTCTTTATCATATTTTGTGTATATTCACATTACTAGATTATACTAACAAAGTATTGTTGGTATTACACAATGTACTCAAAATAAACTTATGAAATTAATGGAAGTTTTTAAACCTCACATCAATCAATTAGTTCATTAGAGTCATGTCTCCTTTTCATCAAACAAATTTTAATGAAAACATATGTATTATAAACATATGAAGAGAGAGAAAGATTAAATCATGTATTTGTCTTGATAGGTCTTTTATTATGAAGTATTTTATTCTATATTAAAAATTTAACTTACTATAAATGTTATTTGTTTCTTATTTTCAAATAAATAAATAAATTAGTAGATTAACTAAAGTAGAATTGATCAATTAGTTTGAGTAATATTAACCTAATTACTATAGAATTATTTAACTATTTAGAATTAGAGTTATATTAAATACTATAGTCTAAAAGTTTTATAGTTTTTAGTTTTTGTCAAGTTTTCCTAATTAATTTTAAGCAAATTTTCATTAGAAATGTTAAAATTAAAAATTTTAATTGGATTACACAATTCAATTTCCCTTGGGCATTTCAAAATTCACGTGGGAGAATCTTTGGACTTACACAATCTACATTATCCAAAAGTCAATTTTGTTTTTAGTTGTTGAAGATATGACAAATATAGTACTACTATAGGAAGCCACTACTAGAGGTGTTACATAAATATGCTATATAAATCTAGTTACTAATTTTTTCTTTGAAAATGCAACTGTAGTATGAATGGGAAATAAATTATTGGAACATTATAGATTTATCTCAACTATGGATTTATGAAACACTTACAGTAATCAAATCACTCATGTTTCAACATTTTTTTGTGATTTGCACTCAAAATGAGGTTTGAATCTTGGGAGATTGGATACTTGGCACTTGGTGGATGTAGAATTAATATCATTCTAGTTTTGTTATTCTCATTTACTTGTACTATTATATTTACAATTATTTTATTGCTAGTTGTGTTTTGTTATATTTAGTTTATTTCTCTTATATTTTTGTTATGCATTCTATTTCTGACATATTTATTATTTTTAAAAATGAATATATTTCTTGTCAAAAACCCCTACTCTCAATGTCAAAAATGTTTGTGAAACCTTATGATCTCTATAATTAAATATAATAGTTGTGTCAAGGTTGTAACACATATGTCTTGTTTTAACTAATAATGAAACCAAACAAAAATATATTGGGTATGAATAAAAATATCTACACTAATACAAAACAAAATTAAATTTAACACCCTTTAAAGAATTTTGGAATAAAAAGTGCATTCAAATTGAGATGAAAATTGAATATTGTAAATATGGTTATTATTTTACTAGCATTTATAGTCCAATGTTGCGAAAATCGCTATCCGGAAAAAATTGGCAAGGGTCCAAAAAATTAAAAAATCGTAAAAATCGGGAAAAAATCGGTAAAAATCGGCAAAAGATCGGAAACATTAAATTTTTTTTTTTTTTCAAATTTTCAAGTATATAAATCATCCACGATTTTTTACGATTTTTGGTGATTTTTACGATGCAATTTTTTCACGATTTTTTGGGTGATTTTTACGATTTTTTGGCAATTTTTTCAAAAATGAAAAAATTGCTGATTAAATCGACGATTTAATCGTTATGAGGAAAAAATCGCGATTTAATCGCGATGTTCGCAACACTAATTTATACCATCCAAGTGAGTTGGTTGAGCCAATAATCAATTCAAAAAATGATAATAAAGGTAATATAAAAGCATTACTAGTAAAAAATTTGTCAATCAAGTTACATTTTACATTTTAAAAACTAAATTTATATGAAAATGGGTATATCTACATCACTAGATTATATATATTATAGATAATATATTTGAGATGAAATTTATTTTAATAATCAAGTGCCCCTAAGTGGGGATGACCTTCCTCATAATATCTTCCATTGGATTTCATAAGTTTATTTTGAGTGCATTGTATTTTATGTTCACTATTTTCCAAGTATTTATAATTTAATTAAAAAAAAATTCGGAACCTATTATTTACAATGTTATCACGAGGCTCGAGTAGTTGGGCTGTGACAACCATTAACCTAGCATAACTATTTCAAACCACTTTGGACTGGAGGTTAGCCCTTCCAATCAGAGATGGTTCTCTCAAAGAAAAAAATCAACGAAATACTCAAGACAAGATCTACATTGTAGATGGCTAAATATTTTTATGTTTTATGTGATTTTTATATAAGGAAGAGTGTCTGATAGTTACCATTGGGCATGGAGTGAGCTAAAAAATTCAATTACTAGAAAATTGCATCAATGGAAGCTGAGGCGAATGACTTAAAACATAAATCTTACAACAAAACATAACATATGAAGGAAGTTGGAGCATAAAATTATGAAATCCAAGTATTCATAATACCATGAAGCTGATGAAAATATACAAACTGAAAAGGGAAAAATACATAAGCCAAGAAGAATCTCAGGTTTTGAACAAAATTGCTATAAACTGTGTATTAGCTTGATAAAGAAAAATTACATAATAGCCTCCTCATAACATTCATCCACTCTACAAAGTGAAAAATTCCACCATATAAAGAGTCAGGCCCTCATAAAATGGTCTTCCACCTAGGCCCACCTCGAATTCCTACCTAAGAGACCTATTTCTATTAGAATTACATCACATGGAGACTTTCTAGGGATATATTTTGTTTGGCAGAGTTTGTACACAAAAAGACTCTTTTATTATTAAATAGATCAAAACCTTCTTTTAATAACCCTTATAAAATGCAACCAACTTATTTTCTGAATGTGCTGGACTGCTGATGTGTCATCATGCCACGTGGATGTTGAACTTTTTGAGTTGGACCTCCACCAAGGAAAAATTCAAATTTATGCTAAAATATGTAAAATTATGTAAGATAGGCCTCAAAGATGAGTACGTATTTTCCAAATCCTAATGGATGTACAAAACGCGAGATGGGATTTTGATAAAGAAAAAAATCCTTTAGAGTTCCAAAATGCATTTCCATTTGGTCAAAAAGTTAGCTTGAAGTTGACTACTAAAACAATCATTTCAAGAAATTCGGTAGCAAACTTTGGTAACAAATCTCAAAATCAACCCTCTCCATATTTTTTAACTTTTCTCACTATTCCAGGGTCTTCCTTGAGGTTAATTGGTTAAACACATACCTTGATCCTTCTTGTTTATGAAAATTTGGCTAATGTTTACCTCCATGGAATGCTACAACATGTCCATAGCAAATTTCTGCCTTCAAGCTTGGAAGTTGCTACGGAAGTACCTAGTTTCCTGAAATTTTGCACTTTCTTCCTTCTATCACCTCCAAAACATTTATAGAAGCCTATACATTCCTGTATAATAGGATAAGCCATATTATAGAAAAAAATGTGTCATCTTACCATATTTATGGAGTAGCATCATCAAATTTTACAATCATTTTTAGGCCCTTTTTCAACAATTCAGCTTGTACCATTTCCATATGTGCTTCTAAGTCTTTGACCTGACCCTACAACCTTCTCCAAGTAACCTCATGTCCATGGGCTCGTAGCAGAAAACATATCCTCCTTTATATTTCTTCTTTTTTGACGCCATGGCTCCAAGATGTATTGAACAACCCCTTCCCTCACATCTGCAAAACCTATTTAGGGACAACACACTGACCTTTGACACTAATATAATCTACCCTGAGACAAAAAGATAGACTTCAATACTAATAGATCGATACTAATACATCTAAAGCAGCTCACAAGGGTGAGATAAAAGCGTATTTGAGACAAGAAATCATAATGAAAACGTGAAACGAGAATATGATGACCAAGTAGCATGCGTTTCACAAATGATGGAAAATTAAAATAGGGAGCAATCATGAGCCAATATGCTCTAAAAACCTCTAACCAAACCCTTTTTGATACTCTGTGCACTTTTCCCTACCGTTAGCAGAAAAATCAACTTTCGTAGAAAAATATGAGTTTGGGAAGGAAGATTTTCTACGAAATTTCATGAATATATATCCGCATATATATGTGTTTTTCATGAAGCGTACCTGAGTACAAATCTCAACACAGTGATAATTGATTCTGAAACACTGTCATACTGAAATAATGACTGAATCACATACATATCCCATCACAGATCTCTGAAACACACATATATAGAAACATCATTACTATTCAACACATCATTCCACAATCTGTTCAACCCAAGAAATGCTGTCAAACATATATTTATATAATAGAGACTTCATCGGCAGAAAAAATTAAACATAACAAGAATGACCAGACACCATTGACTGCTCACATTGCAAAACCCTATAATATGTTCGCGACCCTTATAAAGCATTTCCGCGTATGTACGTGCTCTTTCTAAAACAAACCTGCCTACAGATTTGCAATTCTTGACTCATACCTTCACTACACAACAAAAATTCAGTCAAACCCATATCTCGGCATACATAGTAAAAAACACACATTATAAAATTATCATCACAGATCAAAACAACACATAAGCATATGATTCATTATGTAGTCATTTCATATCTATTGGATATGATCCATAATCATACTCCTTGGTGCACACTTATTTCAGATCAAAACCATTCATCACATAAACCATTACATTCACACAAAACACTTTGATCTCCATCTCCTTATATAGCTCAGACGTTATCCAATACCTTAGGACAAACCCTTAGTATTGGAAATGGTATTCTTTGATGGGATCAAATACCCGTTTTCGCACTCATTACTATGGGCCAATACCATGGTAAAGATTCATGGTATTTAGAATAACATGGCATGGAAACCTTATGTGCTTTCTCTTCTCCATACTCGCGTATATACGCAGATTTGCTTCATAGAACCCGCGTGTACTTCCTCAAAATTCACCTTCAACATTCCTCTGTCTCTGAAATTCTATACCTTTGTCCAAACCCTCTGTTACATCAGTACTGGCCTGTTGTTACACAACATTTGTCACTGTCCCTGCAATCCCCATCTCTCACATTGGAGGGTCATTTTTGTGACTAATAAGAAGTGTCATGCCTTGCAAAGACCATCATTGCATCCATTTACATGAGAGTAATATTCCTTCTATTGACAATTCCCTGAGCAGAGCTTCAGAAACCCCTATTTTTTCCTTGGCGTGAGTATCCAGTTCTGCCCTGGCGCCAATGAGGAAGTTTAACACTGGGACCCACGCCAGTTGTCACTCTGTCCCAGTTAGCCACCCATGCCGAGCTGTTTATGGAATGTTTTTTAAAAATAGAGGTGCAGATTCCACTCTAACAACTTCGAGGATGAGTCATTGGAATTGGTTGGACTGAATAACTAGAGACTCCCTCCTTTAGTCTATGGTTTCCACCTCTTGTGGGAACCTCCTAAGGGATATGCCTCCCTTCTACACCTTTGTAGGGATCCTAACCTCCTCCTTTTCCTCTATAAAAAGAAGCTATCTCTCCTTTCATAAGCTAGATGAACATGGAGAACTGAGTATACTATAGTTGAAGAGATAGAACAAGAAGGAAATTCGTTGAGAGAGCTTAAGTCCATGCCCTCATCCCATCCGAATCCCCTGACGAGTATCTGAGACGCGCTTCGGCTGAACCCTGCTGGAGGATACTACGACGTCAAAGCTTTGGTTGTATCTTTTTCTTCTATCAATACATATATGTGACTGTTGTTTGGTTCCCATTTTGCATTATGTCATTTGTTTAATGCAATATGCTTAGCCCTATTTGACTGGATAGTAGTTATGAATGAAGTTATTATGTCGTATGCTATTCTTGTTTGCTGATCTATGTGCAGGTATTCGAGCATGACTGCAGAAGGATCGTGACTTGCCGAGCCAGGAGCAAGGGGCCACCACTACTACAGTCGCGATGACAGCATTGGACTCTAGGTAGGTCGATCTACCATGTCCTCTTTTCATTCAGTAATTAGGAACCTACACTCTAGTATGTCTCTTTGTTTCTAGACCCACCCTAGGGCTAGAGGGATCGTCTTTGTCCGCATAGGGGATTTACCTGCTTAAAAAATTGGCGACTCCACTGGGGATCAATGTGAGTTTGTCGTTTTAGCTTGTTGGGTCGGCCTCGGTCGTTGACTTGCTTATCTGTCTTTTTTTGGTTTTCTTGCTTGTTTTCAAATCCCTGTTCAGCTCCAAAGTGTCAAGATTGACCTTTGCTCATTGGTTTTCCCCTTGTCCCATAGTTATCTGGCTTGGCGCACTTTTCGCTGGAACAGTCGCGCCGATTGGCGCATGTTGCTTTTGTTATAGTTGAGGCAACCCCTGTTTGGCGCGGATTACCGCCTTACAGTCATGCCGAATCCTGTAAGATTTGGTTTGACCTTCTTGACGAGCCTTTTGGTCAATTGTGCTTGACTTTGGGTTGTTTTTGTGTGTAATTGAGCCTTTGGGACTATTTTGATTGCTGTAGGTTTGTTTTTATTAGTTGTTTGTCTATTTTCTTATCAGTGTAGTTGAAGGACTTATAGTTTCTGAGTGTCTTTATGCACTAAGCCTTCTGTTCGGAAATCAACTCTTTTTTATTGTTGTCAGTCTCATTCCCGAGTTGATTGCACTAAGTTTTCTTGATCCTTTTGAGTGTTTGATTTGGTTGGATGATCATTTTGTTTTTGTTTTATTCTTCTCCTTGTTGCTCCGAGCATAGATTACATTTCTTGTTTAGGTTGCTTTGAAAACTTTCTTTTGGTTTGGGAGATTGCAACATTAGTTTGAGTGCTTTCTTATGTTTGTTTTGCGTTGATTGAGTTATTCAATTTCGATTCCTACATTCGCAATACTCAGGCTAATGTTCATTTTGTTTTTTCATGTAATTAGTACATTGTGTGCTTCATTTCATTGGAAAATGAAAATAAAAAAATATTTTTCATTCTTTCCTTTGCATCGAAAGTGAAAAGTTATTTTGCATAACTAGCATTTGATCATCTAGGAAAGAGTTTTTCATTTTCGTTTGATTGCATTAGATGCATTAGTGGATTTATTTGAATATTCTCATTGTTTACTATTTTTGAAAGATCTCCATCCTTCTCGTAATTAGCATTCATTGAATGAAAGATGGCATTCTTTTGCATGTAGTTTGCATTTAGGAAATTTGAGATCCAAATTTAGTAGGACCTTGAAATTGAAACATAATCCAAGATCAACTTTAAAATTCATTCAATTAACCTAAGGAAGCATTGGAACCTAACTCAAAATCTTTAGTGGTCTAGGCTAGAGACATGTTCCGGCGTCTTAAAATCTAGCAGTTGTCATTCGCCATCTGGCTTTAGACAGTGCTAGTACAGACTTGTGCTCTCTGTACCATCACATATATAAAGGGAGACCCTCATAGGTTCAAATCCTTTATCCATAGAAACCCGAGTCTACCTCCCTGTGACTGTGATACATTGAACACAACATTCGGGGAGACTACCTGCACTTACATTAAGTCCTTGGTCATTTCTCTTTCATTTTCTCACTAAGGTGTATATGGTAGTTCACGAAAACTTGGTACACCCTCTTACTTAGATTACCTAAGTAGTCATTTCGATCTTTTCGTGACTCCTTAAAAAGTGAAAAGATCATCGAGCTCTTGTCCTTTCATGCTTGTTTCAACCTAAAAGTGATAGAGTCACCTTTTGCCTATTTCTCGACTCGTAAAATATGAAATGAAAGAGTTTTGTTTCAATGTCTTAAAAAATATTAACTTCCCACGAAATATTCCTGGTTAAAGTTATCTTCCTTAGTTTTTTGTTTTACGGTTGTTTCCAATGGCAATGTTTCCAGAGTTTACCAACCAAGGAATCCCCTCCGAAGGGAATCCTAGTCCTTTTCCTGCTTTTAGGAATGTTGGTGCTCCTTATATGGAAACATTATCCCTCCCTGGGTTAACTGTTGGGTTGTTTGTTTGGTTATTTTTGACCTCGATGGTCTTGAGTATTCCACCCTCTGTGCAACCATCTCCTCCACTTGGACAACATCATGTTGATTCTAAGGTGGACCTCCCCCCTTCTTCGCCTATTTCTTCGTCTTCCTCCTCTACTTCGCCTGGTGAAAGTATGGATTCTAGTAACCAGGTGGCTAAGAAGAAGAAGAAGAAGAAGAAGATGAAGAAGAAGAAGTTAGATAAGAGAGAGGCCAAATCTGCGGCTATTGTGCCTCATATGCTTTCCACTGATAAACCATCCAACCTTCCATGGAAAGTCAAATTCCTTGCATGTTGTGCAAAGGTAACCATCTTCTTCGAGACTGCCCTGGTATTCCTAAGGTACTCGAAGCATGGTCCAACGGTCGTCCGCCATTTCCTTTGGCTTCTGGAAGTCATGTTGGTGACACATCTTCGACTAGTCATGATAAGACTCATAAGAAACAGTGTAAGATTACCAATCCCTGTAAGTTGTGTGAAGGGCATCATCCCATTCACCTTTTTCCGTACATGGATGAAGCCAAGAGAGTGTTGGACAACCCTACTATTTCTGCACCTTGCCTTCCAGCTGGTTACCAGAAGATTTCTTTGAGTCCTCTACTAGTTGATTCAACGATCGGTCAAGGGTCATCCTTGGTCGATCCTGTTTCCTTAGAAATTAAAATTCATGAATCCATTATCGACCAACGATTGGTCGTGGAATCGATTGATCTGATCCTGCTCATGGTTCATCAGGTCTTTTTCGTCAAGAGTGGATCTCTTTCCGCCCACGTTCTTCTTGTTTCTTCAGATTACTCGAACTTGGAGAAAGATCCTCCCGTCCCTGTGACTCAAGAAGTTGCTCCTCCTGCTCCCATGATGGAGGTCCAGGAGGATGCTCCTCTTGCTCCGGTAACACAAGGGGATGACCATCTCAATTCAATGGTACCCCCTCCAAGTAGTTTGATCGCTTCCTTATATTGGAGTCAATTTGCAGGATACCGCCTTCCTTCTTATGTGCCTTTTGAGATCACGGTACATACCTTTGATTTGATCATACCCAACACCATTATAGATGAAGGCGTGTATGTTAGTATTATGTCTTCCACTACTTGGAAAGGTTTTGGTTTTCCACTGTTTGTGCCTGTTATGCAGAATCTGTTGGCTTTTAACAGAGGAACCAGTCAACTGCTAGGGATCCTTCCGAAGTTTCCTATTACTTTGGGAGGAAAAATCATCTATATAGATGTGATGGTGGTGCAAGGTCCCTTGGATTTTAATTTACTCTTGGGATGCAACTATGCTTATGCCATGGGTGCGATTGTCTCTTCCCTCTTTCGTGTGATATATTTTCCACACAAAGGTTAGATCGTGACCATTGATCAGCTTTCATTCTTTGGTCCTGACGTGACATCTGGTCCACCATCGCCCCTTCTGGGTCTTTATCCGTCGGTTGTATCTTCCTTGCCATAGGTTAATTATGTGGCTACCTGTCACATGCTCGCATTCAGTGATAGTGCCATTATGCATTGTGTGCTAGGGTCATTGGGTCCTAATTTCCATGATGTTGTGAACCTCTTGGAATCCATGACTTCTTATTTGACATGATGAGTTGTCTTTGGAGCATAGTTCCTTTCCTTGTGTCGAGCTCCCTAAAAAATGAAACAAGATGTCAAGGATAGTTCATCTTCTATGAAAACCTCATTAAAAAATTAATTAGGTCATGAGGATAGTTCTTTTAATGTGTCAACCTCGTTCAAACAATGAAACATGTTCCTGTTCAATTCAAGTCTTTGATATGATCTCACAAAATCCCAGTCGAGTCTTTCTCTTGATCTCATAAGTTGAACCTTCACTCCATATGCCTTTCATATGGACTGAAGCTTGGGGTGCATGTACCTCGAATTGAGTCACCATGCTGGGGCATGCCCATTTTTCCCTATTTTTCAAGCATAGTTTATCTTTGTTTCAAGTAGTGTTTGTTTCAATTTTAGGCTTGTGTAAAAATAAAACTGGTTTCAAGCATAGTTTTCTACAAAGTTTCAAGCTTGTGTAAAAATGAAACCATTCTTATTTTACCTCTAGTGATTGACATTTTATCAGCCTGTTTTTCTAGATGAACCTTGGTTTTCTCATTCCATCGTCACCATATACTTGGCCGATCATATGCCTTCACTTGATTGTTTTACCCATTCCTGAGGAACCGCTACAATGAGTGGTCTTGTTAGCCAGCCTCTTTACCTTTATGTGTTATGAGTAGTTCCACCATCGCTGGAACCAGTTGCGACCCTTAATACCACTCGTTCCTCCAGGAGGAGTCAACTTTTAGCACTTTTCTGACTCTCTAAAATTTAAAAGATTGTCGAGATTCTTGTTGTTTTGAACTCGTTAAATGGTTGCGAAATGATATCTGCCTAGTATACGTTTACCCCTTTTTCGGGCTGGGATGGATTATTTATGAAAAATGAATACCTTAGCCTATCGTGACTAAAAGGTTCTTTTAGATATTATTTTCTACCTTTTTTAATCTGAGAGACTATTTACGAAAAGGGCTATGCTAGAGTTTTCTTTTCCACCTTCTTTTCAAATTCTCTAAACATGAAAAGATGTCGAGTTCTCCCTTTGTTAGACTCGTTAAACCATGATGACATCGGAATTCGTCTCCATGAAGTTACTCGAGTTCCTCTTTCCTAGGGCTCGTAAAATGTACTAGGTTGGATTTTTCCAAAGGACAAACTTACATTACAAGCATATGCTACCCCATTTAAGCTTGTTTTAAAAAATAATTGGGGTACTCGCCAGAAATGGTGGGGGAAAATGGAACCAGTTTTTAGTTAGGTTGGCAGTATGTCGCTCTTGAACATGGCACTTGCCTACATTCTTGTCAGGTTGGGGACATCTCATTTCGTCATTTTTGCCTCCATGGGTTTGGGTAATCCCTTTTGACCTCTCATTTTCTCTTTGCCACGTCATCATGACCTCAGATCCCTTGATATCAAATACTGCCAAATCCAGTGTCTATCACTGATATGTTCAAGAGAAGTTTTCCTCTGCATTTTTCAACCTCCCTTTGATTCTCTGTTGGTATTGATTCACTATAATTATGTTCCTCTGTCTCGTATCGATGGTGTGGGAAACATTAGGGCCCTCCTTCGACTAGGTCACTTCATGTCGACTTCAGCTCATTATCCAGGAATTTGATCTAGAGACTCCCTTCCCGTACCTTGGAGCCTGCATGCCTCAATGGCAGGTTCTTCACATTCGATGCAAGGTCCACATCATTGGCCTTCGATCAAGTGATTCTGTGAGTGTTCGATGTCAGATCATTGTTCACATTCTGTGGATTGTAGCTCTCGTACCTTGAGGGCCATTGTCATTATTGGTGGTTTCTCTCGCGTCTGCTAACATCTTTTGTCATTGGATGGTAATTAGATGATTTTCTTGCATGTTCGACTTTAGCTCATATATTTGCATGCTTGAATTTGTACTTGTTTAGGTTGAGATGGAGCGCAAGACCCCAGGTTTTCTCTGATAAAATCCAGGTTGCGGGTTCTTGTGGATTATCATGACTTATTGCATGACTCTTTTGATTGGATGGATGCGACCATACCTGAGTCTATTTTTTGATCCTTACTGCTAGATGGCTGCGTCCATACCTCGGATCTCAGTTTTTTATGTACTATATTATGGATGGCTGCACACATACAGCTTGTTAATGTATCAGATATATCAGTTTTTTTTGTAATTGCAGGTTTTTTGACAGCGGTCTTTAGTTCGAACGTGTTCTCATAAAGCATTTTTCCCCTTCCTCTCCCTTGGACCTCATGCTTTAGGGGGCATCTGTTATACAAAATTTTGTCACTGCCCTGCAATCCCCATATCGCACATTGGAGGGTCATTTCTGTGACTAATAAGAAGTGTCATGCCTTCCAAAGACCATCATTGCATCCCTTTACATGAGAGTAATATTCCTTCTGTTGACAATTTCCTGAGTAGAGCTTTAGAAACCCCTGTTTTTGCCTTGGCGCGAGTAGCTAGTTCTGCCCTCACGCGAATGAGGAAGATTAACACTGGGACCCATGCCAGTTGGTGCTCTGTCCCAGTTAGCCACCCGCACCGAGCTATTTATGGAATTTTTTTTTAAAATAGAGGCGGAGATTCCACTCTAACAACTTCGAGGATGTCATTGGGAGTGGTTGGAATAAATAACCACAGACTCCCTCCTTTAGTCTATGGTTTCCACCTCTTGTGGGAACCTCCTAAAGGATAGGCCTCCCTTCCACACCTTTGTAGGGATCCTAACCTCCTCCTTTTCCTCTATAAAAAGAAGCTATCTCTCCTTGCATAAGCTAGATGAACATGGAGAACTGAGTATACTATAGCTGAATTGTTGAAGAGATAGAACAAGAAGGAACTTCGTTGAGAGAGCTTAAGTCCATGCCCTCATCTCGTCCAAATCCCCTGACGAGTATCTGAGATGCGCTTCAGCTGAACCCTACTGGAGGAGACTTCGACGTCAAAGCTTTGGTTATATCTCTTACTTTTATCAATACATATACGTGACTATTGTTTGGTTCCCATTTTGCGTTATGTCATTTGTTTAATGCAATATGCTTAGCCCTCTTTGACTGGCTAGTAGTTATGAATGAAGTTGTTATGTCATATGATGTTCTTGTTTGCTGAGCTATGTGTAGGTATCTGAGCATGATTGCAGAAGGATCGTGACTTGCCGAGCTAGGAGCGAGGGGCCACCACCACTACAGCTACGATGACAGCATTGGACTCCAGATAGGTTGATCTACCGTGTCCTCTTTTCATTCAGTAATTAGGAACCTACACTCTAGAATGTCTCTTTGTTTCTAGACCAACCCTAGGGCTAGAGGGATTGCCTCTGCTCGCAGAGGGGATTCCTCTGTCTATAGAGGGGCTTTACCTACTTAACACATGTAGACTCATAATATTGACATCTTCATCAAGTAGGTTGCCATCAAGGACAAAACATCAAGTATGTTTCCATCAAGGACAACACATTTCTCATAATTCCAACAATAATCTCATATAACAATTTGGTATCTAACTTGGTTATGATCTTAAAATTAAATTAATATTATTATTATAAAAATAAAAATAAAATTTTTATAAAAAATGAAAACTTACTTTCCTACTTTCTAATTGGACTTGCTTTTGTAGGAAAGTATTTGGAGAATTGTTCATCAACTATACTTGTTATAGAAATAGTTTTTATTTGTTTTTATTATATATATATTTTTTGGGAAATAAAATAAAATTTATGAGGATGGAATCATCCAAGATTGTAGAAGAACCAATTTGATTGGGGTTCAGGAAGGATATCTAAGAATGTTTTCCAAGCATATTCGCTTCAATTAGGACCTTGAATAGCCAAAGTAAAAATATTCAATTCATATTAGTTACTAGAGACTCTTTATTTCTAATCAAAGTATTAAAAAAAAATCCTTCACATCGGTCAATCATATTTGTTTGTGCAATTTGCAAACATATCTTGTCAAAATGAACATGAATTCAAAAGCTAATCATTGATCTAAAATGGAAGCAAACCTTGAACTTGAGACCCTAATAAAAAAATGAGGTTGCAGGCACACTCCAAATTTCTTGGATATGGTTTCAAACATTAATCAAAAGCCCAAGAGGGACATTACCGCAGAAAATAGCTAGCTAAATCATGTGAATAATGACCTTGTGTGGGTATCCCATTCCCCTTCTTAGCTTCATGTGGGGGTAATCAATGTGGTGGAGGAATCCTGAAGCTATTTAGGATTATGGATGCTTTATTTTGTGTATGGTTCTATCTATATTTGGTAGAGATTTATGCATTGTGGTGTATCATTGAAATAGGTAGAGGAAGTGGGAATTTGTTGGTTTGTGGGTTGTCTTTCCTTCATTCAAGTTCACGGGGTAAGGCCCATTCAGAGGGTTGTGAAAAATAAATTACTTGGGTTTTTTAATACTTTTGGCTCCTTTTCACGGCTTTATGTGAATTGAATTAATTTTGTGTCATCCCATATATACACTCATGTAATTCTGGTCTTCAGTTAAAGACACTCTAGTTTTAATATGAGTATTGTTTAGTTCATTTTGCAACTAATTTGTCCCCTAGTTTTCTCAATGTAGAAATGTATATAGTCGTGAAGAAACAAATCAATGAAATAACAAATCCTTGATGGCCACTATTACTAAGCTAATAGAGTTAGAAGAAGTCAATGCAACTCATAACACCAATATGATGAGTCTCTTGCACTTGCAAAACCAATGGTAGGACTCTCTGGAAATGGAATGTAATAATATTCATACCCTATTCCTAGCTCAACATATAGATGATTTTTCTGTGGATTCAAATAAACTATCTTCATGACACTCTCATCACATATGGAAAGCTGAAGAAGAAACTTATCAATAAAGCAAGGAATTAATGGAGATTGAGGAGCCAAACCCTCTCACTATGAGGGCGAGAACACTTAGGGAAACACCAATTACAAGAATGTTGATCCAAATTTAATAAGGAATGAAACATAATACAGATATAATCACAAATACAGAGATGTAACAAAAATAATATTTCCTTTCATTAATATCAAATACTGAAAATGCTTATAGACAAAATAGAAAGAAACTACCTTTGGCGATGGTAGATTATCTTTGAGAAGAGATGTGGCTGTTACATGCCTCTGAACTGTGTTACAATGAGGCTCAAGGGCCTTTTTACTATTGAAAAATAATAGAAAAACCTAAACAAGCAAAACCATAACCCGGGGAGATGTAACACCAAGAGTTTATCGGCCCCGTTGGGGTTAGTTGGAAAACTAACTTCCCTGGGTCGTAACTTGGTCATATGATCTCTGTTTGACGCATATGATACCCTGTTACAAAGATCTATAAAAGAATACAACTACTAATATTGAATTTTGAGTTAAGTTCTAACATTCGTTGAAGGTGTATTTCTAAAAAAAAACGTCATTTAGGGCCTCAAAACGGCTTCGGAAGTTCAAGACTTGAAAAATTGCCAAAAATATTAAATTGTGCTACAATTAAAGAAACTAAAAATATGAAAGAAAGAATGTTTGGGGTCCAAGTGAAATAGGTGGGTGGCCACCAATATCCAGCTGGATCACTCCTCCTCCCTTAGGAAGAAATGGTCCCCATTGCATTGAGTTCCTCCATGAGATGTGGAAAATTATGTTGAACTTGGTCCCTCATGAGCCAATTGCCCTGGTGAAGGAGTTGGTCTGCTTTGACAACTCAATATAATTCGATTATTTTTTTTCGGGTGTCCTTGATCTATGTGTCCATGACCCGATCAGTTGTGGATTTTTGCATGCAATTTGAGTTTAAATTGGTTGGTGTGAGTTGTTTTTCCATGTTGGATGTGTCTCATAGAGGTGGAAAGTAGGGTCGAAGGTGGTCCACATTGAACACTGGGTGTAGACCAATGAATGGTGGAATACTAAGCTCAAAGGAATTGGCCCCTACGACATTGGTGATGGTGTATGACCCATATCGAAGTGTTTGAAGCTTGTGGTGGGGTTCAGCGAGGTGCTCCTTCTGCAAATGTAGCCACACTTTGTCGCTCACATCAATGTTGTGTGGCACTCGATGCTGATCATGTAGCTTCTTGTACTTAGCATTGAATTTGTCCAATAGGTCATGAAGTTGTTGGTTAATGTGCTGAATGCGCTCAATGAAGTTGTTCGCCTTGTCAGCTTCAGATTGGACATGAGCCAAATCTGCTTGAGTAGCCACAAATGGCATGGCTACATTAATGGGACATAATGGCTAGAATCCCAAGCCCACCTGAAACGGGTTGTGGTCGGTTGAGCCGTGGAGAACCCAGTTATTACAGTGTTGTACATAGGGGAGGCTCTCATACTATGTGTGTGGATGATTTGAGTTGTACATGCACATAATGTGTACGATCATCCTGTTGACGACCTCTGTCTGTCCATAGTTTTAGGGATGGAAAGCTGTGGAATTGGTGAGCTTGGTGTCTAGATTCGACTAGAGTCTGGACCAAAATTTTTTGAGGAACATGTTGTCCCGATTTGAGATGATGGATTGTGAGATCCAAAAGTGTACCCGCATTTGTTCAAAGAAGAGTTTAGCAGTGGATTTTGTTGTGATATTCTTCTTACAAGCCGCCATAATGGCCATCTTCGAGAATCTGTCGACGACCACAAAAAAATAGTCATTGTCATGCTTAGTAGAAGGAGGCTCGACATGTAATTTATGGAGATGGATTCCCAAGGTCGACTAGGGGTAGGAAATGGAGTATAGAGGCCTTGCTTCTTGATGGTCGGTTTGGAAATGATGCAGGATTTGATGTAATTCCTGAAATCCTATCAACGATTCAGCCAATAGAAATACCTTTGTAGTACTACCACTATTTTCTCGACCCCGAAATGCACAGTGACCCGAATATAGTGCGCTTCCAAAACCATATTGGCATGCTCACTTGAAGTAACACAAATGTGCTATAGGTGACATAGCAGTGCATCTTGGAGGTGAAAATTTGGAACTTGCTTACCCTCCACGAGTGTCTTGTATGTGGTTGAATTCTGGATCACCTCTGTAGAGAAGTGGCCAATCGTAATTCTCGTTCCCACAAGAGTTGAGCATGGTGGTTAGCGCCGAGATCGATGGTCTGTTGAGGCAGTCTGAAACATTATTGGTGCTTCCCTTCTTGTACTTTATGTTCAAATGAAATTGTTGTAGGTATGTGGACCACTTCTAATGGCGATCATTTTGTAACTTCCCTTGTGTTTGTATGAACTGCAGGGGTCAGTGTTCTGTGTGGATGACCGCTTCATTCCATAAAATGTAATGCTTCCATTTTCCGCAAACCTACACAATGGAATACATATCTTTGTCATAAGTGGGATACTTCCAGACCGTGTCGGAAAGCGTCTCACTGTGATATGCCACTGGATGCTACTGTTGAGTAATAACTGCCCCAATAGCATAATCAGAGGCATTTGTCTCAATCTCAAATGGTTGTTGTGCAAGTCTGGTATTGTGAGCACTCATGCAGAGCATAGACGATGTTTCAAATTTATGAACGCCTTTTTTTTAGATTCATACCAAAAGAATTTTTCTTTAGCTCCTTCCTTGGTGACTTGACTCAAGGGCCAAGTGATATGAGAGAATTTAAACATGAACCTACGGTAGAAATTGGCAAGTCCCAGAAATTTGTGGAGCTATGTTAGAGTGGTTGGGATTAGCCAATCCCAAATGAACTAGATCTTAGTTGGATCCACATGCACCCACCACTCATCAATAATGTATCCCAGATACTGAACCTGGGTCACGCCAAAAGTGCACTTCTCCAAATTGGCACACAACTTATGCTTCCAAAGTGTTTGGAGGACCTGTCGGATGTAGTGGAGGTGTTCTTCCCAATTTTGGCAGAAGATCAGGATGTATTACAAGCACACCAATTACAAGAATGTTGATCCAAATTTAATAAGGAAAAAAACATAATACAGATATAATCACAAATACATAGATGCAACAGAAATAATGTTTCCTTTCATTAATATCAAATACTAAAAATGCTTACAAACATAATAGAAAGAAACTAGCTCTGGCGATGGTAGCTTATCTCTAAGAAGATATGTGGCTTCTACATGTCTCTGAATTATGTTACAATGAGGCTCAAGGGCCTTTTTATTATTGAACAATAAGAGAAATCCCTAAACAACCAAAACTGTAACCCAAGGAGATGTAACACCAAGAGTTTATGGGCCCTGTTTGGGTTAGTTGGACAACCAACTTCCCGGGGTCGTAACTTGGTCATATGACCTCCATTTGATGCACACAATACCTTGTTAGAAATATCTATCCGAGGACTAAAACTGCTGATAGTGAATGGTGAGTTGAAAATCGAGATGAAAACTCACATTTTTCGGAGGTGATTTTCCAAAAAAATGTCGTTTACGGCCTCAAAACAGCTCTGAAAGTTTAGGACCCGAAAAACTGCCAAAAATAGTTAATTGTGCTACAATTAATGAAACTGTAAAGCTGAAATAAACAATGATGGGGTCCAGATGAAATGGGTGGGTGGCCACTAAATCCACCTAGATCAAATGTTTTATGTATTTTTAGGTTTTATATGTTTTAGTGATTTAGATTGGATCAATATATTATTTTTCATCTATTTAGATGATTTACAATGAAAAATTTAGAAAAATAAATTAATTTTACCAATACTTTATAATATTTGTAAAAATGATACTAAATATTATAATAAATTTTAATTACTTTGATTTTTAATATGTATAAAAATGTTTTATTTTTTATTATAGATATTTGAGAAGAACATTTATTATAATATATAAACCTCCATCAACTTTAATAATCCTTTAACAATGATATATATATATATATATATATATATATATATATATATATGAGAGACAAACAAACTTTTATATATATATATATATATATATATATATATATATATATATGCTTGTTTATCTTAATTTTTGCAAATTTATTAATTTGAAGAAATATTTTTGAAGTTATATGATAATCCCAACAACAAAATCATTAATTAACTTTGGTATATGACCAAGGTATTGGCCTTAGTTTGCAGTAACACATTTGAGAATTTGCTTCTTCTCTACTTCTTTTTCTGAAAGAATGGCAATGAAAAGAGTATTTGTGTTTGGAGTGTGGTCGAGGATAATGTGAATTCCAAACCTCGGTATATGCCTCGGATTTTCTCGTTGCTCTCCTCTCTCACACCAAAACACCAACTTGCATGGGACATCGGCACATGGAATGGCCAAGTTTCCCTTCAAGTGAGTCTTCGCCTTGACATGCATAATGAAACCCGTCTCAAGTGTTTATAATTTTTTTTTCCATGTGTTGCAGGTTAGCGAATATATTACAAGTGGGTGATAGCCATAGACATAAGCGAGGATCCGCTACATCAGGAAAAGAGGAGGCCCAACATAAGGTACGCCATATAATCGCTTGTGCTGATGGAAGGTACACTCAATTTGATTGTCAACCCGGAAGGTTCGGTGGATCTCATTTCAGTGGCCGTTGTAATCCACTAGTTCAATATGAACAAATTTTACGCACAAGTAAAGTGTGTTTTGAGGAACCCCGAAGGGTGATTGCAGTGTGGGTAAACACGAAGTCATCGACCCATGTATTGTATCAACCCCAGCCCTGCCATTTAAAGAATGAAAAGAAAAAATTTACGAGGAGGTTCAATCACAATAGAATATTATCTAGCGAATATGCCACCATCCAAGAATGAAAATTGGCTTAGCCACTTTCTCACTATGAGTAAAAGGTGGTCGGTACACTACCACAAAGCTCATATATGTTGCACGATGACAAGTGAATGATGATCACATATGTCAAATTGAGATGAAAAGGAACATTTTCGATATAAATATAAATATCTATCAGCTAAAAAATTTATACCTTAAAATAACATAAATATAACTAATTATTTCATATTTTAAATTATGTATGTGAGTGTTTCAATATGCATCAAGGCTCCTATTTCTAGAATGATATTCATTTTCAATTATTATTAATTTTTTTAAACATTTTGTATTTTCTTTTTTAATATGTATCAATTTTTAATAGTCTTTGTTGCTCAGAACTGCTGTTAATTTTTCCTGTGGAATTACATTCAAATATTTCTGGGTTGGTTGTTTCTTCTTGACATTACCTCATTCATCCAGTGTCCTTGTTTCTAAAATCTATGTTAGTGTAAAGGTTCGTTGACCATCTTTGTTTTAGGGAATTTTGTGTTGGGTGGGTCTTGTTTCTTTTATGTTAAGAACTTGATTATTTGGTGATTTAGTTTGGCAATTCAGTGATAATATTATGCTTATTAGGTATGATGTTCTATTTCGTTTGTTGAGTCCTCCTTCATACTTTATTTGAAGTTGTTATTCCTTCAACAGATGACCCAAGCATTATCTTCGTATAGTTTTGTTGCCTCCAAGGTAGAGAATGAGTTGCAGGTGAGGTGGAGGAAGTGATTCCTCTTTGGAGCGAAAGTGGTCTCACCCTTTTTCATATGATTTTATGGCTTCACTTTTCAATGATGTTCCTCCGGAGGTGAGGAAAGAAAAAAAAATTTAGTGTCTCATGATGAAGGAGAGCGTTTATATCATTATGATTTGTATATGATGGGTGCTTGTTTGAAATGGAAAGGAATTTCCTACCCTTGAAAGTTTAAGAGTAGGAAGCTTCATATTCTAAATTATCTTGCTTTAAATCTTCAAATGTCTAATCTATTGTTAAAGGTATTTAAGGATAAACAAATGGACAACTACAATGTGTTCTCATCTCTGGAGGATATCAAATCCATGCTATGAAATCAAAGGTTTTTTTTGGATAGATTGGAATCACGTTTGGCCCATGTAGAGGGATTAATGATGAGTGACTCTGCCTTTGGTGACCTCACGGTTCCCCCAGGTTATAGTGATAAGGTGTCGGCTACAATATCTTCTTCCATCCATAAGTAAAGAGGAAAAACCCCAAAGTTTTTGGTGGAAATTTTTGAGAATATTCAATGAGCTTGATTAGTTATGGTGTTTTGGATTCCCAGTCGCTTGGTTTGTATCCTCGACATGTATTACACTAGTTTCTCTTATATAATTTATGGTATAGTACTGGTGTGAAATGATTCTATTCAAAGTTGTTGGTTCAAGCATAGTTTATATGGTTTTTATGGCTTTGTACATTTATGAGGGTTCTTGGTCAAGAGGGTTTTTTTCATGTCACTGCAATTGATTATAGTGGATATGGTTCCCTTCTAAATTTTTCAATGACGTTGGACTCGAGGTGTATTTGTTGAGCTACCTATCTATTGTATTTGTGTTGTCTTGGTTTCTCTAGTGATGGGTATTTCCTAGATGGTAATGATACATTTTCTTAATTATTGTTAGGCTTGCTAGAGATGAGTTGTTTCTTTGGTGGAAATTATATGTTTATTATTTCTGAATGGCATGGTGGTTATTTGCTTGGCTCAATTCGTTAGTGTTGGCTATTTCCTAGAAAAATATTTTTTATTATTCAAAAATCGTCTTCTAGTGCTTCTGAGGTGTAGGGATGAATGTATTGCTTTGGTTTTTTATCAATTGGATTAATGTTTTTCTCGTGCAAGACTTTCTCACTATTTTACTAGAGATGGTATATGTTATTTCCGAATTCAAGAACTTGATGGCCTTTATTATTAATGTAATGCCACTTTGTAATTTGGTTTGAGGAGTTCTTATGGTCCTGGTCTCTTTCAATCCCATTTTCTTCCACTATGGAATTGATTAGTATATGTAGGCCTAGTTGTGTTGGATTTAGCATTCTACTTTATTGCTTTACATTTTCTCGGGTTTCTGGGTTATTTTGGTTTCCCGATATATTGGGTGGTTCTAAATGGCATCCTCTGCAATCTCCTTTTTTCACTGGAATATAAGTTCAATTAAAAAAAAAAATTACCAAATCCATATTAATGTTATATAGAATAAGGTAAATATTTATATTAATTTAGTATTAAACTATTAATTTTATTTAGAAGAAAAACAAATTAATTAGTATTAAATATGTTAAATATTATAATATTTTATTAGAATAATATAGTGTTTAATTAGAATAAGATTAGAATATAATATAAAAAGGATAAATGAAGAATTAAAATGTTAGATTAAATCACTATAAAGTAATAATAAATTAGAATTAGCATAAAATTATTTTAAATTTGGTCAAATTAATTATATGTAGTTGCTTTTAGTGCGATTTTTTGGAGTTTCTGGTACCTGATTTGGGGAAAACATTTGAGGTGAAAACTTGATTTGTGTTATTTGAAATAGTTTTTTTTACTATATATATGGATTCAACACCCTGAAAAACCCCTATGGCACTTGGATTATGCACGGGTTACTCATCAAGCTTGTGATTTCAATGAATTTCTGCCGGATTTTAGAGAAATTAGACCGGAAAAACCCACCGAAAAAACTTCCAAAAAACCACACTAAAGACAAATCCAATTAATATTAATACTAGGGAATAGGGTTGAATATTTATACTAAAATAGAATTAAAAAATTAATTTGTGGTTAGCATCTAAATATCAAGTAGTATTAAAATTGGAATTTTATATTAGAATAGGATAATTAATATTAATTTAGAATACAAAAATAATTAAAGAAGTATTAAAATATCAGATTAAAATAAAAAATGGTAGTAAATTAGAATTAGATGGAAGAAAATGAAATTATAAGAATAAAGAATACAATTGGATAAAGAATTTAAAATATAATATTAAATATTAACAAAAAGAGGATAGAGGTAAAGGGGAGATTTTTTTTAATTAGAATAGTTTAATAAATAAAAAGGGCTTATAAAAGAGAAAAGGGGAGGGGTGGGGGGCACAGAACAATGAAATAAATATGAAGAAAGAATCAAGGAGAAAGATGAAAGGTAAAGAGAGGAAAAGGGTGAGGAGGAGGCAGAGAACAATGAAATAAAGAAGAAAAAAGAAGCTCAGGAGAAAGATGAAAGGAAAACGGGGGGAAGGAGTTTAAGAAGGGTTAGGATTGGAATTTATGTTAAGGGAATTAGGTTTAGAGTTCAAAAATGGATAGTGAGCTTCCAAGAATGGCATAACTAGTATTTATCTTCCCAATTAAAGTTGTTAGGCTTTTTTTCAATTTCTAGAGCTATCCTTACTTTAAAATTTTCTATTATATATATATGATTTTTTATAAGTTATAATAAAATTAATTAACAATTAATTTATGAAGAGTAATTATAAATTTAATTTAATTCAATATGGGAAAGATCATTTTTTTTCCTTTGAATCACTTGAGTTAAATGTAATTGACAAAAAAATGTACTTAAGTGAGAATGTAATAATTGATACCTTATCAATCCTATCAATAATTGGCTCACGAAGAGCCACAATCAACACTCAACTCATGGAAAACAAATGTGTCACAAGTAGGTTTTATCATCCCTTAAAATACTATTTTTTCTATACTCAAGTCTATGACTGAGAATACAAGTATTGATACATTTCCAATCCCATCAACAATTCGCTCATGAGGAGCTGCAATCAACTATCAACTCATGAAAAGAAAACTTGTCACAAGTAGGATTTGAACCCAGTTAGAGAAGATAACATTCCTCCTCTTAACACACAACCTAAACCTAGTTGATGTGTAGATTTGAAATACATGGGAGTTTGTTGATCTACTTATATGTTCATTAGTCTTAATATAATTTAATTTACTCTCTTTTTGTGCATTAATGCATTTGGCATCTAAATCAATGTTACCCCATTGCTCTAGAAAAATACCTCATGAGAATTAAAATGTTTCACTAGTGAAAATATACTTGCTCCTTACTAATGGATCTAACCCCTTTGGGCTTAAATATTTGGAAACATCTCATCCCACCCTCAAGGACTTTAATAAGTGTAAATTTGTTAATATGCTATCGAACCTAATCAACACATAGAGAGTAGGAATGTCATAAGAAATATTTAATTCCAAGTGTATAAGATAACAACTTTTTCTATTAATCATTCAATCTAGACACAATTGATAAGACCTCACCAACTATATGATTATTCTCCTTAGTTACTTTCCATTTTTGGCCAATTTTTTTTTTCCCATGGAAAATATTAGAGGATTCCCACCCTATAAGACTCCCTCCAACCCCATTGAACCTTCCAAGTTGAAAGAGCAGAGTTACTTAGTCCTAACCCAACCTCCATGCTCTCATTATGGAAATGGGGCTATAAAATTTTCTCTCTTTCCAAAGGTAGCATAATTAACTTTGGAGCACACGATATTATTTAGCTCGTATAGAGATTTTTAATGATATAAATTCTATTGAAATATGACTTACAGATAAAACGTTATGGCCATTAAAATTTTTAGCCTTAATAATCCAACCATGTTAGAATTACTTCTACACGGAACTACCTTGTGGCCCATGTGGATCTTTCATGACTCCCTTGACCGCCATGCAGTGTACCACGTGATTGTGGGCTATGTCACGACATCATGCCCTACCCTTTGAGTTCGAAGTGTATCTTAGTATATGGATGAGAAGCCCATGACATGAATGGAAAACATCACATTAATTTCTAGGCAGTCTTTCCCATCCGACATCTATTATTGTGGCCTCTTCTTCAAACAAGCACCTTAATCCACTTGGGGTCACGACCCACGAAAATTTTTTTCTCATCAAGTGTCGAGGAAGTTCTATGTTCCTTGACCTTTATTGACCAAGAATCAGACATAAAGAACATCTCTTGATCCTCTTGAGGTGTTGGACGGTGTCAAGCTAACGTCACGCTAAATTCATCTCATGATTACTCATTAAGTGAAAGAGAATTTTCTTGTCCCCCAACCTCCAATAACTGTGGTTTGTCCATAAAATGCACCTCTTAATACTCTTAGGGTCCATGATGATGTGGCATTGTCATCATCCCATGGCCACATCATGATGTCAAATTACCCATCAACTAAATAAAATATTCTCATTTCCCCATCCCCGTCATTCATGACTCGACCCATGAACATGCAATTAGAACCTCCTAAGGTTCACAAGCCTATGCTGATGTATATTAGAGTCATGTTGATGTCATCCTACAATGTGTTATCAATCCACCAGATCTCTGAGGCTGAGAAGAGATTAGGAAAGGTAACCACAAACCAATATTTTCCTAGTAGCTAGTTATACTAGGAAGGAGAGGGCTCTCTCCAAGGGATCACAACCAAGATGATTGGATCAATGATATTTTAGGCTAGGTATAGTAGCACTAGGGTTTGTTTGATAAATTTGAGGTGTTGGATGGTAAATATGTCAGAGAAAAAACTAGGTCAGGGAATGGTTTAGACTGTTAAGGTTTCATAAAATACATTGGAAACATGAATTATTTTCAATTAGAAGGGAGATGAACATAAAATTATAACTATTCCTCCAAAAATGAGCATAAGCTAATGAATTCTGTCTTTCTGACTTAGGAATAAATTACATACAAAGATTGCATGAATATGAAATCACAATACATTCACAAATTTGTAAAATATAAGAAGAAACAATGTCAAATCACATTACCACATGTATCCCATCAAAATAGTCACAACTCAATCTATTATTTCTTGCCAAAACTTTGACTACAAGGACAAAAAACTAGACCAAAAACTACTTATACCACTCTCAGGGGTTGAATCCCTAACTTGTGGCGTTGATACACTAAGTGCTTAACTAGAATACTAGTGATTAGGGAGGTTAGCCAACTCATCCCTAACATTCATGAAACTAATTCAGTTTGACCAAATTACCTATTTATATGATGTGTCTACCCCTATTAACTATTCATGACATAATTAAATTTACATTTGACAATTACATCAATAAAAATTCATTGAATTCCTCCATCAACTAAGAAATTGTGAAAATTTTGGAGAAAACAGTGAACTGCAAAAAGTGCAGCGTGCTTGGAAAAAGTGCACTGTGTCTGGAAAAAGCACAACATGGGCCTTAAAATTGATTTTTGACTGCCTTCCCGAAGTCCAAATTGGGCCCAAGATGGCTCATTGGAAAGTTATTCTAGTATAGTTGTCAAAACTGTCCTCAAGAATTGAAAATGGTTGAGTGAATCTCTTAAAAAATTGAATCTCCCAATACTGCTCCAAAAGTGCAACGAAGATATGAAAAAGGAGGTAGAAAGGTGTTTTTTAATGGTTTTTGGCTATTTCCACCTATCAAAAGCTCTATTTTCTAAGTGCCAATAGTCAAAACTGCATGTAGACATCACTCTAAATCCAAATATGTAACCCATTTCTCATTTATAGGTCTCCAAAAAATCACAACGTGGCCCACTGCTTTTTTTGCCGACTGACTGTGCAAAAAGTCTGTCAAAATTTGTATAAATGCCAAAAAATTGAAAACTTGCCAAAAAATCTTCAAAATTGGTAGATTAAGTGCTGATAAGGTGTCTCAAGCAATCAAGGAGGCATCAGCAAGAATCTCAATTTTTTCCTCCTCCTCATGCTTGATTAGGGTTTGCTTATGTTTCTCCTTCAACTACTTGATCCTGATGTTGCAAATATTATTTCTAGTGATGTATCTATTGGCCATGTGTCTGACCATCTCATTGTCCTTGTTATAATTATGGAGGATATTCTCAAGGTGGATTTTCACCCTATCAAGCCACACCTTTCTGTCATCATCAATTTCCTTTGCAATTATTTCTTCAAAACTGAGTTGCTCTGCCTCATGTTTCTCCTGCTCTAAAGCTCTCTTAAGACCTCTAATTTTTGGTCTTGTCTTGGTGGTTTGAGTCTCACCATCATCAGAATCATCAGGTACTATTACTGCTTTACCTTTGGTGTCTTTTCTCTTTGCCTTTAGCAACTCTAACTCCATGAGTACCTGTTTGTCTTTCAAGTGCTTGTTTTCTTGTTCAAGGAAGGATATGCAAATTGTTCTCTTGCCATGTTGTCCTGCAGTGCTTTTATTGTGGCATCCTTCTCTTTGATGATCAGATTTGAAGCCTCATGATCATGTTGGACATCCAAGTCCACCAAGTAAAACTCTCTTTCTTCCTCATGAAGATCTTCCTCCTCTTGAAAAAATGCTTCTTTCCGCTTTTGATTTCCCTTCTTTGTTGATGAAGAAGGCAAGGCCCCTTCCAAAATATGTGGAGAAAACACTTGCCTAGGTCCCCTCTCGTAGGTTTTGAACTTTTTGGCTTATTTGAACTCTTTGGCATCTTTAGCCTCTTTCACCATAAATCTGCGAGTTTACCTAGTCTTCCTGTGAGGAACTGAAGCTATTGGTGGAATAGGCCTAGCCGGTTGACTTGGACTTACAGTGAAGACATTAGCCTCTATGAAATTATCCCATGATATGTTCAATTGATTAAGGTGGTGAAGGACAATGATTTTAATCTGAGAGTGATGCAAGAGATTGTTCATGTGAAGCTCAAAATATTTGTTTTTCACAATGTAGTCCATTTTATCAATGCTTCTGTAAAAGTAGTAGGGGAGGTTTAGAAATTTCACTCTAATGAAATGCATAATAAACCTGATGTGATAGATGTATAATCTAGAGAATCTGCCATCACAAGTGAAGTATTTCATGATGATTTTCATCATGGGGGAAAATCTGTACAACAACTGACCAAAAGGAAAGACCTTTTTGATGTTGTCTTTGTAAGGTGCCTTGAGGTAAGGCTCATACAACTAGGCATCCAAATCCTTAGTCTTAAATGATTTTTTACCCACATTGGATATCCTTGTTGCTGCCGCAATGATATCAGTGGAAATGGTGAAAGTCACCCCTGCTATAGTCACTTGGTTGTTTTGGAGGTTGTTGATGAAAACCCTAGTCAATGTAGAATGACTTTTGACTCTTTGTACCATCTCACATAATTCAAAACAAACTACATGCTGGAAATGTATGATAGCTGATTTGTTGGCTCTAATCTCAAAATACTCCCTCTGTTATTTGTTTTCTTGTCTTCTTCTATGACATTTCTTTCCTCCTCCATTATGTTTCTTACTTCCTCCATTATGCTCAGTTTATCTTTGAAAACCATAGGGAAGAAGAGGAAGGGAAAGTGAGTTGGAAAGTGGGTTAAGGGATTGTGATGGGTGAGGGGAAATTTTGGGGAATGTATGAATGGATTAGGTAGCTTAGGGAAGTAATGGGAGAGTGAAATATTTAGGGAAATAGGGTACGAAATTTGTATTACACGGAGGTATCTATTTGCCTAGGAAAGCACAGCTAGGGTGGTAGGGTTTAGGAAATAGTGCTTGGGAATTGATAATGAGTTTATGTATGGGTAGTGGGGAGGGAGTTAAGGTTTCAATTGCTTAAAACATGACATAAAATTTAATGAAGGGTATACACCATGAAATTGATACCACAAGCTAAAAGGAGGGGCGATGGAGGTGCCAATTACTTGCAAATAGTTGTAGAAACCTTGAATTTATGATGAAAATATCTACAATGAAGTTCAAGGACCATGGATCCCTTCTGCAAAAAGCACAATGTATAGAGAAAAATCACATCGAGCGACTAGAAAAAGCAAAGTGTGGTATCCTGCAAGAGCGCAACGCCTGTGGAAAAAGGCCAGCGAAAGACCCATATTTCAATTTTCTGAAGGAAAAATCAATTTTTTTCTTGGGAGGCAGAGAGCCTGATGCTTTGAAGATGCAAATGAATGAATTCTTGGTCTTTGGGAGCCTTTATACTTTGAGAAATGTCATTAAACAACCTTGGGACCCACCTTTCCTTCCTTGAAATTGACTTTTCATCGCTCTTTATCATTTAATTTCTGAATTTGATCATTGAACTTCATCTTTTGATAACTTAGGAACACTGATTGACTTTTTGGAACTTTGAATTATATACTGATGGAACTTGTGTGAAACTACTTGGAACTTTGAGAACTTATTACAAATTAGGAAAATAAAATTACGTTTTGCTCTAAAATCAAATTTGCAAATTAAACTTACTGATGAAATTTCTTTATTGGCACTCCATTTGTTGGGATTTTGTGTAATGAAATGGTGTTTTGATGACCTTTGAAACCCTAGGACCTAATGGAGACTTTGACTGAATGAAACCATGATGAAAATGACTAAAATGACGATGATAACTCATGATTGATGGTACACTCAACAAAGTGGTGAAATGAGCCAATAGGTAGTAAAATTTTGTAAGGAGTGAGATCAAACTAAAATTGCACCAAGTGACCAATTTTTTGCATGAAGACCTAATGGAATGACAAAAATTTCAAATTGGGACCCTAACATGACATGGAAGAGTTTATTTTATCACTCATGGAAGGATGCAAAAACTAACACTAACACAATGATGTTATGATGACATCATGCCACTATATATCCTGCTTTGCTAGCACCACATGTCACTCAACCACATGCCACTTGGTCCTCCAGAAATACCTCTTGTTCCTACCACATGTCACACCTCCCTCATGCCACATTATTTAGGATACTTATTAGTTTTATTAATACTGTAGAAGTAAGAGTGCTCTTGTGTAGTAATTTCCCAATGGTACTTGCACCTGTGTTCTTGGCCCAAGGCTACACTATGTATTATTATCCTTGCTAACATTGAAGTGCCTAAACCTACCAATAAGTTCTCAACCCAACTAATTCCTAGTGGTTTATCATCCCCAGTGGTAGTATTAACTCTAAAGAGGATTGGAGAATGGAAAATGTGCACATATTCTAGTAAACGATTAATAGGGTAGCCATAAGTATCAATTAACAAAGATATATTAATAAAATATGGATAAGGGAAGGTGATGAGTGGAATATTTGTTTCAAAGTAAAGGATAGATTGTTCTAATGGTTCTTTAAGCCATCTCTCTAACCAATGACCTTATCACATTCATCAAGATAATGAATGAGTTCTAGAAACCATTCTTGGAAAAGTTGTTGTTGCAATGTACTTGGATAACATTTTAATTTTTTAGGAAAGACAAAGCCTAGAACTTAGAGCATGTAAGGAAACTGTTGTAGTGGCTTAAGGACGATAATTTATTGATCAACTTCAATACATGTACATTTATATTTATGTAAAATTAGTTAATATACTAAAATGATAAAGAAGAGATGATAAATCCAATTACAACATTGCGCTTATTTTTATATATTTTTGTAAATTTAATATTAAATCAAATATATCTACATAAATCACTTAAAAAAAAATATGGAACAAGCTATGAATACAAATATTTTGCTGAAGCTACAATGATTTGGCTTAAGTCGTAGCTAAAATAACTATGTCAAGATACCCATACTCAAATGACGTTTGAGTCATTTTCTACCTAAAATACTGTTTTCGTTTTCATTTTTAGTTTCTGATCTGTTTTCACATACCTATATCTTGTGGTTTGTCTATCACTTCCCAGTCGTCATCTAAATCATGACCAACATTTTCTATATCATCCTCAATTAACTCGAAATCCAATATCACGGCCCTGTCCTTGAGGGAAGACTCTTTTAAAGAGTTATAATCTCTTGCATCCATAGTCTCTTTGGGTATATTTTTTTCACCATTCACAGAATTCTTCCTTGATTCGTGGGTCTTAATGCCCATGCCTTAAGACTCTTTTACTGGTTTATTAGCTATGGCATCAATAGATTCTTTTGGTTTAATGTTTTCACCATTCACAGAATTCTTCGTTGATTTCACTTTTGAGGAGTCCATGCCCTGCATACGGTAAATTAGAGCACATTAATATTAAAATTAATACCATAAGTCTGATAATTTAGCGCACATTGTTATCAAAATTATCAGCATAATATCTCAGTTAGCATTGCAGATTGTAACGACTCATTATCTTTAAATTTGAAACAGCACAAAATGCTTAGAAATTCTGAAGATGTATCACTAAAATAATAGGAATTTACAATGACTTGAAAGCTTTACCGTAGTTATGACACTGGCATTATCCATCTCTTTAGAAATTGCCAACTTCCTGTTATCAGACAGAGATGACATTTCTGAGGTGTTTGAACTTGGTGGAGCTGAATCCTTCCACGTATCCAAAATGTTGTTACTATCCACAGATTCTCTGGGTATAATTTTTTCAGCACTCTCAGAATTCCTCCTTGATTTTTCTTGTAGAGTTTGCCAACTTCCAGAGTTTGATTTTTTCAGTAATCTCAGAATTCCTCCTTGATTTTTCACGGGTCTAATTTTTTCAGCACTCTCAGGATTCCTCCTTGACTTTTCTTGTAGAGTTTGACTTAAAGCTTTACCGGCTTTATGATAGTTGTATATTCCATCTCTGTAGATTTTACGAACTTCCCGTTCTTAGAGAGAGATGACATTTCTGAGGTGTTTGAACTTCGTGGAGCTGAACCCAAAATGTTACTTAAAACGGTTTTGTTGGGATAATTAGCAACCGATGAATTATGAGTTTGAAAATGGTGCACAGGGAGGGAGAAGATATCTTGTTGAAGCTCTGGCATGAACGAAAGGTGCGTTCTGGAAAAAGGGAGCGGAAACCTTTCGGCATTTTGAGGGTCGAAATTTGGATTGATTTGCTTTCCTTGGAAAGGATTGCGAGGGTCGAAATGAGAAGGATTGAATTGCATTGCTGTAGTGTCTAGGGTACGCAGAAAATCAGAATTAAAGCAAACGGAAAACCTTATTAGAGAGAAAACTATGCATTCAATATTGTAAGCCATTCTTCATTTATACAAAACAGAACGATGTTATGTTGGCCGACAGTATCATTAAACTATTCTTCGACGGCTATGGACTATAAATCGTAATTACAATATTGATACCCATCTATTTTAATTTATTATAGGGTAACTTCAAGATTATTTTTGGAATTTATTTTACTAATTTCATAATATATTAATGTGTTTATTTTTTAACTAAACAACATAGAAGAATCTAATATTTACAACCAATTAGTTTTTAAGATACATATCATCGATGTTTTGAATATCACATCAGAAATTTAAAAAATTATAAAGCATGTCAAAGAAAATGTGAAATGTATATCTACATTAATAAAATTTAAAAATAATTTTATTTATAAATATGTGGAATTTTTATTAATATAAATAAAATTGTTAGCTGCATTAACTTTGGATTTACTAAATATTTAGAGTAAAAAAATCACTCAGGTTTAATATTTTTTTGGTTTTGCACTCAAAGTGACATTTGAATTTTGAGAGATTTGATACAACTTGGCATTTTGTAGATATATAATTAATATTATGGTAGTTTAGTTATTGTTAAATCATTTGTATTATTATATTTATAATTGTTTTATTGACAGTTGTATTTTGTTATATTTAGTTGATTTCTGTTTTAAATTCATTATGCATTTTTGTTTATCACATATTTATGTCTTTTCATAAGAAAAGTTGTAGGAACATTGACATTTTTAAAAAATAATGTATTTTTTTTATAAAAAACAGAAAAAAATTCCCTTACTCTCAATGTAAAAAATACCCTTACACAATGTAAAAAATATTTCTAAAACCTTATAATCTCTATAACTTATATAATCGACCTGTCAAGTTTGTGACACATATATTTTATTTTAAATAATAATCAAATCAAACAAAATTATATTATATATGAAAAAAATATTTACATTAAAACAAAACAAAATTAAATTTTAAATGCTTTACATAATTTGAACTAAAAAGTGCATTCCACACATCATAGTGAGATTTACATGAAATATAAATATTGCAAGAATTTATACAATCCAAGTTAGATAGATGAATGAGAATGGTTGAGCTAGTAATCAATTCATAAAATAGTAATAGAGCTAAAATAAAAATATTAATATTAAATTTTTCTTTATCAATCAAAATACATTTTACATTTCAAAATTTAACTTTACGTTAAAAGAAAATATTTTGGATATATTCACATTAGATTATACAAAAAAATTATTGTTGGTATTAGTGATGACAAGATACAATGTACTCAAAATAAACTTATGCAATTTAATAGAATTTTTTAAACCTCACATCAATCAATTAATCAATTAGTTGATTAGAGTCATGTCTTCTTTTCATTAAACAAATTTTAATGAAAACATATGTATTATTTTCATATATATATATATAGATTTAGATTAAATCATGTATTTGTCTTCATAGGTCTTTTATTATGAAGTATTTTATTCTATATTAAAAATGTAACTTACTATAAAGTTATTTGTTTCTTATTTTCAAATAAATGAATAAATGTAGTAGATTAACTAAATTAGAATTGATGAGTTAGTTTGAGTAATATTAACCTAATTACTATTGAATTATCTAATTATTTAGAATTGGAGTTATATTAAATACCAGTCTAAACGTTTTATAGTTTTAAGCTTTTGGCAAGTTTTCCTAATTAATTTTAAGCAAATTTTCATTAGAAATGTTAAAATTAAAAATTTTAATTGGATTACACAATTCAATTTCCCTTGGGCATTTCAAAATTCACGTGGGAGAATCTTTGGACTTACACAATCTACATTATCCAAAAGTCAATTTTGTTTTTAGTTGTTGAAGATATGACAAATATAGTACTACTATAGGAAGCCACTACTAGAGGTGTTACATAAATATGCTATATAAATCTAGTTACTAATTTTTTCTTTGAAAATGCAACTGTAGTATGAATGGGAAATAAATTATTGGAACATTATAGATTTATCTCAACTATGGATTTATGAAACACTTACAGTAATCAAATCACTCATGTTTCAACATTTTTTTGTGATTTGCACTCAAAATGAGGTTTGAATCTTGGGAGATTGGATACTTGGCACTTGGTGGATGTAGAATTAATATCATTCTAGTTTTGTTATTCTCATTTACTTGTACTATTATATTTACAATTATTTTATTGCTAGTTGTGTTTTGTTATATTTAGTTTATTTCTCTTATATTTTTGTTATGCATTCTATTTCTGACATATTTATTATTTTTAAAAATGAATATATTTCTTGTCAAAAACCCCTACTCTCAATGTCAAAAATGTTTGTGAAACCTTATGATCTCTATAATTAAATATAATAGTTGTGTCAAGGTTGTAACACATATGTCTTGTTTTAACTAATAATGAAACCAAACAAAAATATATTGGGTATGAATAAAAATATCTACACTAATACAAAACAAAATTAAATTTAACACCCTTTAAAGAATTTTGGAATAAAAAGTGCATTCAAATTGAGATGAAAATTGAATATTGTAAATATGGTTATTATTTTACTAGCATTTATAGTCCAATGTTGCGAAAATCGCTATCCGGAAAAAATTGGCAAGGGTCCAAAAAATTAAAAAATCGTAAAAATCGGGAAAAAATCGGTAAAAATCGGCAAAAGATCGGAAACATTAAATTTTTTTTTTTTTTCAAATTTTCAAGTATATAAATCATCCACGATTTTTTACGATTTTTGGTGATTTTTACGATGCAATTTTTTCACGATTTTTTGGGTGATTTTTACGATTTTTTGGCAATTTTTTCAAAAATGAAAAAATTGCTGATTAAATCGACGATTTAATCGTTATGAGGAAAAAATCGCGATTTAATCGCGATGTTCGCAACACTAATTTATACCATCCAAGTGAGTTGGTTGAGCCAATAATCAATTCAAAAAATGATAATAAAGGTAATATAAAAGCATTACTAGTAAAAAATTTGTCAATCAAGT